>OX463242.1:44819792-45192292 GCA_949820135.1 Sylvilagus floridanus
TCTGCTGTGTATCTCGCTTCCCATGTTGGATCATTCTCTCCCTTTTTGATTCTATCAGTTAGTATTAGCAGACACTAGTCTTGTTTGTGTGATCCCTTTGACTCTTAGACCTATCAGTGTGATCAATTGTGAACTGAAATTGATCACTTGGACTAGTGAGATGGCCTTGGTACATGCCACCTTGATGGGATTGTATTGGAATTCCCTGGCACAATTCTAACTCCATCATTTGGGGCAGTTCCTATTGAGCATGTCCCAAATTGTACATCTCCTCCCTCTCTTATTCCCACTCTTATATTTCACAGGGATCACTTTTCAGTTAAAATTTAAACACCTAAGAATAATTGTGTGTTAATTACAGAGTTCAACCAATAGTACTAGAATAAAAAAATTACTAAAATGGATAAAGTATTACATTGTACAACAACAGTCAGCACAAGAGCTGATCAAGTTACTGTTTCTCATAGTGTCCATTTCACGTCAATAGGTTTCACCTTTGGTGCTCAATTAGTTGTCACCGATCAGGGAGAACATATGATATTTGTCCCTTTGGGACTGGCTTAATTCACTCAGAATGATGTTTTCCAGATTCCTCCATCTTATTGCAAATGACCGGATTTCATTGTTTTTGACTGCTGTATAGTATTCTATAGAGTACATGTCCCATAATTTCTTTATCCAAATGTATGTTTTGAATTCCCTGTGATCTTTTGCTGTGAGGTTCCCTTCGTTTATCTTCTTTCATGTTGATGGCCGTGTTTCTGTGTTTCTGTGTGTAACACATCTTTAAGTATCTTTTGCAGGGCTGGACGAGTGGCAACAAATTCTTTCAATTTTTGTTTGTTATGAAAGGTCTTTATTTCACCTTCATTCACAAATGAGAGCTTGGCAGGATATAATATTCTGGGCTGGCAGTTTTTCTCTCTAAGTACTAACTGAGCACCAAAAGGGAAACCTGTTGAAGTGAAATGGACACTATGAGAAACAGTAACTTGATCAGCTCTTGTGCTGACTGTTGTTGTACAATGTAATACTTTATCCATTTTAGTATTTTTTTTTATCCTAGTACTAGTGGTTGAAGTCTGTAATTAACACACAATTATTCTTAGGTGTTTAAATTTTAACTGAAAAGTGATCTCTGTGAAATATAAGAGTGGGAATAAGAGAGGGAGGAGATGTACAATTTGGGACATGCTCAATCAGACATGCCCCAAATGATGGAGTTAGAATTGTGCCAGGGGTTTCCAATACAATCCCATCAAGGTGGCATGTACCAAGGCCACCTCATTAGTCCAAGTGATCAATTTCAGTTCACAATTGATCACACTGATAGGTCTAAGAGTCAAAGGGATCACACAAACAAGACTAGTGTCTGCTAATACTAACTGATAGAATGAAAAAGGGAGAGAATGATCCAACATGGGAAGCGAGATACACAGCAGACTCATAGAATGGCAGATGTCCTAAATAGCACTCTGGCCTCAGAATCAGCCCTTAAGGCATTCGGATCTGGCTCAAGAGCCCATGAGAATATTTTAGGCATGGAAAGCTAAGACACTCTGGAAAAAACAGAAGACCTAAATGAAAGATCTCTGCGAGTGAGATCCCAGTGGAAAGAACGGGGCCATCAAAGAAGGAGGTACCTTTCTCTGAAGGGAGGAGAGAACTTCCACTTTGACTATGGCCCTGTGGGAATAAGATAGAAGTCGGCTAACCCTAAAGGCTTCCATAGCCTTGGCAACTCATAACCAGAGCCTAGGGAGATTACTGACGCCATAAACAAGAGTGTCAAATTGTTAAATCAACATCAGGAGTCACTGTGTACTTACGTCTCATGAGGGATCTGTCCTTAATGTGTTATCCAATGTGAAGTGATGCTATTACTAGTACTGAAACAGTATTTTTACACTTTGTGTTTCTGAGTGGGTGCAAACTGATGAAATCCTTACATAGTATATATTGAATCGATCTTCTTTATATAAAGATAATTGCAAATGATTAAAAAATCTTGGTGTTAAACTGGAAATTGCATAGACAATTAATCAATTTTTTTTTTTTGACAGGCAGAGTGGACAGTGAGAGAGAGAGACAGAGAGAAAGGTCTTCCTTTGCCGTTGGTTCACCCTCCAATGGCTGCCGTGGTCGGCGTGCTGCGGCCGGCGCACCGCGCTCATCCGATGGCAGGAGCCAGGTGCTAGGTGCTTTTTCCTGGTCTCCCATGGGGTGCAGGGCCCAAGCACTTGGGCCATCCTCCACTGCACTCCTGGGCCACAGCAGAGGGCTGGCCTAGAAGAGGGGCAACCGGGACAGAATCCGGCGCCCCAACCGGGACTAGAACCCGGTGTGCCGGCGCCGCAAGGCAGAGGATTAGCCTGTTGAGCCACGGCGCCGGCCAATTAATCAATTTTTTTAAAAAAAAATCATGTAGGATCTCTGTCCTTAATGTGCTGTACATTGTGAATTAATACTATAACTAGTACTCCAACAGTATTATCATTTTGTGTCTCTATGCGAGGGCAAACCGTTGAAATCTTTACGTAATATGTACTAAATTGATCTTCTGTGTATAAAGAGAATTGAAAATGAATCTTGATGTGAACAGAAGGGGAGAGGGAGCGGGAAAGGGGAGGGTGGGGGGAGGGAGGGAAGTTGTGTGGGGGGGGAGCCATTGTGGTCCATGAGCTGTTCTTTGGAAATTTATATTCTTTAAATAAAAGCTTTATATAAAAATAAATAAATAAATAAATAAATAAATAAATAAATTTTAAATAAAAGTCATTCAATAAAAAAAATAAAACCATAATGAAATTTCACTGCACCCCAGTGAGAAGGACTCTCATACAGAAATCAAAAAAACTAATAAATACTTGTGAGGATACGAGGAAAAAGGTACCCTAATCTACCGTTGGTGAGAATGTAAACTAGTATAGCCATTGTGGAAGACAGTACAGAGATTCCTCAGGAATCTGAAAACTGATTCAACTTATGACCCAGCCATCCTACTCCTGGGGATTTACCCAAACATAATGAGACAGCATATGGAAGGGTTGTCTGTACCCTCATGTTGATCGCAGCTCAATTCATAGTAGCTATGAATGAACCAACACAGGTGTCCATCAACTGATGACTAGATAAAGAAAATGTGGTATATATGCACTATGGAATACCATTCAGCCATAAAAAGAATGAAATTCTGTCTTTTGAAAAAACTGATGCAGCTGGAAAACATTACACTTAGTGAAATAAGTCAGTCCCAAAAAGACAAATATTATATGCCTTCCCTGATCTGTGGCAACTAGTAAAACACAAAATATGTGATGTATCTGAGTGAAATTAACATTTTCAGCTTTGATTATTATTTAGAGCCCTTATCTCTAGCTTTGAGGAACAGTGTTTTTTTTTTTTTTCTTCTTACTATTTGTTGAATTCTTTACTTAATGGAGGAGGGTTAAGCTTATGATTATAAAATAAACCAAAAGCATGTCACTGTAAAAATGAAAAGAAAGAATAAAAAAGGGAGGAGGAAGAAAGGTGGAAGCATGGATATGAAGGAGGATAGGGTGGTAAGGATCACCATGCTTTTAAATTTGTACATATGAGGGCTGGCACTGTGGTGTAGCAGGTAAAGCTGCTGCCTGCACTGTCGGCATCTCATATGGGCAGCGGTTCAAGTCCTGGCTGCTCCACTTCCAAGCCAGCTCTCTGCTATGGCCTGGGAAAGCAGTAGAGGATGGCCCAAGTCCTTGAGCCCCTGCTCTCACATGAGAGACCTGGCTCCTGGCTTTGGATCAGCCCAGCTCCAGCCGTTGTGGCCACTTGGGGAGTGAACCAGCGGATGGAAGACCTCTCTCTCTCTCTGCCTTTCCTTCTCTCTCTGTATAACTCTGACTTTCAAATAAATAAATAAATAAATCTTTTAAAAATTTGTATATATGAAATACATGAAATTTATTCACCATGTATAAATAAAATTGTTGAGAAGACAGAATAATATAAAATATTATTCCACACGATAAAGAAAATACCTCCTTGGCCGGCGCCGTGGCTCAACAGGCTAATCCTCCGCCTTGCGGCGCCGGCACACCGGGTTCTAGTCCCGGTCGGGGCACCGGATTCTGTCCCGGCTGCCCCTCTTCCAGGCCAGCCCTCTGCTGTGGCCCGGGAGTGCAGTGGAGGATGGCCCAGGTGCTTGGGCCCTGCACCCCATGGGGAGACCAGGAAAAGCACCTGGCTCCTGGCTCCTGCCATCGGACGAGCGCGGTGCGCCGGCCGCAGCGCGCCGACCGCGGCGGCCATTGGAGGGTGAACCAACGGCAAAGGAAGACCTTTCTCTCTGTCTCTCTCTCTCACTGTCCACTCTGCCTGTAAAAAAAAAAAAAAAAAAAAAAAGAAAATACCTCCTTGACACAAACTTCTTCCTTTTTTTAAGAAAAAGGAAAAAAAATAATTCTGCACCTGTTACATTTAAGTCTTTTAGTGAACAATTGGCTCAAGAGTGACAGATATAAAATAATTTAGTGCATATAAAAATCTGAAAATAATTTTTAATATTTGAAAAACAAAGTTAAAGAGAGAAGGAGAAAGGCACAGATCAATCTTCTCTCCACTGGCTCACTCCCCAAATGACTGCAACAGCGAGAGCTGGGCCAGTTCAAAGCCAGGAGCTAGGAATTTCACCGAAGTCTCCCATGTGGCTGTTAGACCCAACAACTTGGGCAATTTTGGCTACCTTTCCAGACCATTAGCAGGGAACTGGATCAGAAATGGAAAAGCTGGAGCATGAATCAGTGCCCATATGGAATACTGGCATCACCGAAGACAGCTTAACCTGCTACAGTACAACACCAGCCCAGAGATTTTAAAATGATACACTTGAAGGGTAATGGAATTTCATAAAGCAAGGCCCAGTGTATTTTTTTTTTTTTTACTCTATGATTCAAGATTGTCTCTGGCATGGGAGAGTTTTCAGTGGTTTGGATCTTGCTACTGAAGAAGAGGCTGCCTGGCTAGGAACCTGTAACTCATCCATCAGAGTTGCTCTCCCACACCTAACTACACCCTAGTTCAGCTTGCCTACAAAATTAGAACTTGCATTTGTGTGCTAAATGTTTAGCAAATACCCATTGTCTGCCGGGTCCCAATCTAGACTCGATGAATGCAGCAATGGGCAAAACAGAGGAGATAGTCCATGCTTTTAATTTTGTGGAGCTTACATTCTTCAGTTTTTGCAGAATGTACCCAGGCTATGTGATTGCCCTTTTCTAAACCAACCTCCAAATTTGGGTTGTATCCTACAACTCTTGTCGCATTTGGTTCAGATGTTTTTCATCTCTTCACTAGTCCCAAGTTTCTGAGATCTCAGCAAGTCTTGCCAAAAATATAAATACGAGTTAAGATAACACAGTTCGAAAGAGAAGCACTATCAGAAACTCTATGTGTAGCTGACTTGAGCTGAGTAGATTAGGGTGGTAGTCAGATTTTCGGAAACTGCCAATGAGTCGTCCACCTATCTCAGTTCCTCTCCAAGCCTCAGATACCCTCCCACGGAAGGAAATTGTCTTTATAAAATGAACACCATCCTCCTGGAAGTCACGTGTCAAACCGGACCCTTTTTATAGTTCTTGGCCAAGGCCTTCTAAGTTCTGGAGGTTGCCAAGCTTGTCTTTGCCTTTCTAGAGCACTGACTGTCTCTTCATAAAGAGTTAGGATGATACTTTGTATCCATTTGCAATGAGAATAGATTTTGGACAAACTAGACTCAAGATCTGGTCTTTACCCCATCCCAGGACCACACCTTACCAATGCTTCTATACTGTTTAGCAGGGTCTGTCCAGAGGAGACCCTGCGGAGTAGGGGAAGACACAAAAGGGATCAAGATCAAAGGTAATTCTTCTATCTCACACATATAGTCAGACCCAGTCTTGCTTGCCTCCAGACTTAGAACTTCAGTTCGTCTGTTAAATATTTAACACATGCCTATGGTGTACCAGGTAGTGATGTGGACTCTGGCAATAAGATTTTCACATTCATGATTGTAAGGGTGATTTGTATACAATTTGCTTCTCTGTAATTGGTTTTGACACGCAACTAGCCTTATAAATTGGTGCATAAAATTAGCTAAGTAGATGCTCATCTTTTTCTTATCTCTAAGACAGTTTAATAAGAACTGGATTATTTACCCATTTCTTGAAGATTGGGAAAATAATTTTACAAAACTGTCTGGGTTTGCTGTCTTGTGGGCTAGTGGATGTGGGGAAGACTTTTAAATACTGCTTGTACTTCAAAAATGAATGTTAACTTACTCATGGCTTTCTATCCATTACTTAGTCGATCTTAGAAATTTTTCATGTCCTAAATATATCCATCATCTAATCTTTAAAATTTCTTGATATAAATTTATTCTCAGCATCTATAACTATGATCTCTTTCATTCTTGGTATATATATATAGGTATATATAAATGTAAAATTTTATATATCCTTGATATATACAAGTATGTATAAATATAAAATACATTTTCTTTGCTTGCTTTTTTCCAACCAGCTTTATTTACTTATTCTAAAGTACTGACTTAGTGTTGATGACTGCGCTACAATCTGAATCTCTTCTAGGCTTGTAGCTGTCAAATCATGGGAGTCCCTGTCTGAGTCTGCAGCTGCTATCACCAGGCTTGGGATGAGCCCCACAGCACTACCTGAAGACATGGATTTAAGAATAGGTTTTACTGGGAAGTCATACAGAGGCCATGTTTCAGGAAGCAGAGAAGAATTAAAGGTCTTGTCACCCGTCCCCATCTGTCGTCACCCCCAGAGAGACCTGCAGGGGGAGCTGCTGCTAACTTTCAGGGAAGGTCTTCCCCTCCAAGTCTTGCCCCTTCCATTGGGTGAGTGTGAAGAGAGGCTTCTCAGTGGGGAAATAAACATATCTTCTAGGAATTCTATGTGCTTCCTGTACTTGGGCATTCCTTTTGTTCTCCAAATTAGGGAAATTTTTGTAATTATTTCACTGAATAGCCCTTTTAGTCCATTCTCTCTTTCCATTCCTTCAGGAACTAAGAGCCATATGTTGTATCATTTGATACTATATCATCAAATCCAACAGTATTCTAAGTTTTTCTAAATTCTTCTCCTTTTTTTCCCCCTTTGGTCTGAATGAAAAATTTTCAAAGATTTGTCTTCTAGCTCAGATATTTTTTTCTTCTGCCTTACCAGATCTGTTCTTAAGCTTTCCACTACATTTTCTTATTTGATCTATTGAATTCTGTATTTCTAATATTTCATTTTGTTTTCTTTTTAAAAACTCCATAATGGGAGTTAGAAACAGGCCAGGGAATTCCAATACAATCCCATCAAGGTAGCATGTACCAAGGCCATCTCACTAGTCCAAGTGATCAATTTCAGTTCACAATTGATCACACTGATAGGTCTAAGAGTCAAAGGGATACACAAACAAGACTAGTGTCTGCTAATACTAACTGATAGAATCAAAAAGGGAGAGAATGATCCAACATGGGAAGCGAGATACACAGCAGACTCATAGAATGGCAGATGTCCTAAATAGCACTCTGGCCTCAGAATCAGCCCTTAAAGCATTCAGATCTGGCTCAAGAGCCCATGAGAATATTCTAGGCATGGAAAGCCAAGACACTCTGGAAAAAAAAGACCTAAATGAAAGATCTCTGTGAGTGAGATCCCAGTGGAACGAATGGGGCCATCAAAGAAGGAGGTACCTTTCTCTGAAGGGAGGAGAGAACCTCCACTTTGACTATGACCCTGTCGGAATAAGATTGAAGTCAGCGAACCCTAAAGGCTTCCATAGCCTTGGCAACTCATGACTAGAGCCTAGGGAGATTACTGATGCCATAAACAAGAGTGTCAAATTGTTAAATCAACTTCAGGAGTCACTGTGTACTTACGTCTCATGTGGGATCTCTCCTTAATGTGTTGTCCAATGTGAAGTAATGCTATAACTAGCACTGAAACAGTATTTTACACTTTGTGTTTCTGTGTGGGTGCAAACTGATGAAATCTTTACTTAGTATATACTGAATCAATCTTCTGTATATAGATAATTAAAAATGAAAAAAAAATCTTGGTGTTAAATTGGAAATTGCCTAGAAAATTAATCAATTTTTAAAAAAAATATATCATGTAGGATCTCTGTCCTTAATGTGCTATACATTGTGAATTAATACTATAACTAGTGCTCCAAAAGTATTTTTCACTTTGTGTTGCTATGTGAGGGCAAACTGTTGAAATCTTTACTTAATATATAGTAAACTGATCTTCTGTATATAAAGAGAATTGAAAATGAATCTTGATGTGAAGCAAGGGGAGAGGGAGTGGGAAAGGGGAGGGTTGTGGGTGGGGGGGAAGTTATGGGGGTGGGAAGCCATTGTAATCTATAAGCTGTATTTTGGAAATTTATATTCTTTAAATAAAAGCGTTATAAAAAAAAAAAAAAAACTCCATAATGGGAGAATTTTTCATTTTGTCGTGTATGGATTTCTTTAATCATGGATTTGCTTCTCATTGTTTCTGTGAAATCCTTTTTTTTTTTTTTTTTTTTTTTGACAGGCAGAGTGGACAGTGAGAGAGAGAGAAACAGAGAGAAAGGTCTTCTTTTGCCGTTGGTTCACCCTCCAATGGCTGATCCGAAGGCAGGAGCCAGGTGCTTCTCCTGGTCTCCCATGGGGTGCAGGGCCCAAGGACTTGGGCCATCCTCCACTGCACTCCTGGGCCACAGCAGAGAGCTGGACTTGAAGAGGGGCAACCAGGACAGAATCCAGCGCCCTGTCTGGGACTAGAACCCGGTGTGCAGGTGCCACAGGTGGAGGATTAGCATATTGAGCTGTGGCGCCGGTGCTTCTGTGTAATCCTACAGTTAATCTCTTGGATTCCATTTCAGGTATTTCATCAGTCTCTTTATCTTCACATTCTAATCTTGAAGTATTGTGTTCTTTTGGGGGTGTCATGTCATGTTGTTTCCTTTAATCTTGTTTCTTGAATTTCTGTATTTATTTTTTAGGCATTTTTGGAGATACTTGCTTTTTTTTCTCTGATGGGTCTTCTCTCTGAACTATGCCTCTGTGGCTTAGTGGAATGTCTGCACTTGCAGTGAATATCCAGAGGTGTTCTCTGGGTGTGGCCACGGAACTGTGGTCAGTGCTCCAGTGTGGGTTGAGTATCTAGGGTGACACCCAAGTTGGTTGTGGTAGATCTCTTTTTAACAGAAGGCAGGTATGGTCACCTCTGTTGGCATAAACACACCCTCACCTCCTCTCTTCCAAGGTGATCAATGCCTGGGTGTTAGCTCTCAGTGGGTGCAACACTCATCCATGCTTCCACATGAACTGCACAAAGGTGTGCTCAGCACTCTGTGTGGACATGGATGCTGCTGCAGTGACCCAGCCCAGGCCTCTGATCATCTGGAGCCGCACACAGTGATTGCCTAGAGACCCAACTACACTCTCCCATGCAGTCAGATAATTCCCACAGTCTCAGCACTCAGGACTCCCACAGTCATGGTGTGCAGAGCTTCCACTCTGTCCCACTAGCCTATTGTGTCCACAGAAAGGCTGAGATATTCCCAGAGCCAGCTGCCTGTGGGTACTCCACTTATGCAGTTTAAGCCATGGAGCTCTGGATCTTGTGCTATGTTGAGAGGCTGAGGGCACCTCAAAGTCATATGTAGGTGCCCAGCTCACTGTCACCCTCAGCTAGACTCCAAGTCAGTGGGGAGTGTGGATTTTTCCCTCTGGTAAAATCCTGTATCGCACATAGTGCAATACCCACCAACTGCAGAACTACTCCTTTCACAGTCATACTGGGCATCACAAGAATCTCAGCAGCTGGTGCTAATGTCAGAATGGCTCCTCCTCCCTGCCCTTTTCTGGGCTTGTGCCCCAGAGCTGCTGCACTTGCCTCGGCTGACAATATGGCGACCGACCCCGCCAGTTGCCTTGACCTCTTCTGACAAGCTGGTGAGTTTCCCCACCAGTTCCTGGGTCCATGCACAAACCTGTAGCAGCTTCTGCCTATTTATTTCCAAAGTGGCGCCATTGTGAGGTGGGGTGGGGAGAGAGACATGTGCCCCTTTTCATTTTCTCTGGGTGAGTGAGCACCCAGTTCTCCGCAGGGCTCTGGGCTGGACTCACAGACAGTGTGGTCCTCTAGGCTCTCCCTCCAGCTGTCTCACCAGTGCATGGGCTGCTGCAGTCTGACCTTGCCTTGCTCTCCAAAGCTGGAGATTTCTCGGGCTCAGGGTTGCCAGGGTTGTTTGTTGTGCCCATGCTCATTGCTGGGAGTCTGCCCCTTCCACACAGACATGTGGCAGAATTCCCACTGCAGTTCTTCCTCCAACTCTCCCCTGAGAATGCACTTTCTCCTCCCACCTTTATTTTTTTTCACTATTTTTCCTAACCTAAAGCAGACTGCCGTGTTACTAGAGTCCCTCTAAATGCTGAACATAATGTCTGCTACCTACTGAGATAAGCCTGAGGTCCTAAAAGAGATATTTCAGTGATTTGAAGGGATGACATATTGGCACTGGAGTTTAATAGTGCAGTGTATAAAAATAATTTATTACCAGTCATAATCAAGGCACTATAGTCTTAAATAATTAATTAATATTTACATTTAATTATCTTTATTATATACACACACACACATATAGTCAAAGATAATCTCTTTAGTCTTTCACTTTTCCACATTTGATTTCAGGATAATTTCTTAGTGGAAGAAAAATGGTGAATTGCTCTAAAATTCCAAATAAATACTGGATTAATTATCAATATTGCATTTCACTTAACACTTACTCCTTGATTAAAATGACCACATTTCTTGTGATTCATTATTATATAATTATTTCAGTTTCTTAATAGCTTTGACAGTCAAAGAGACAGATAGGGAGCACTCCCATGTGCTGGTTCACTCCCCATGTTCTCAAAGCAGCCTGGGGAAGGGTGTGCTGAGTCTAGGAGCTAGGAACTCAGTCCAGCTGTCCTAGGTGGATGGCAGGAAGCCAATCACTTGAACCATCAAGATTGCCTCCCGTGTCTTCATTACCAGGTAGCTGGGGTTGGGAGCTGAAGATGAGAATTGAATCCAGGTACTCTGAATCCAGGCTGTGGATGCCCTAACTGGTATGGTATGTGTCCACCCACATTTCAGTTATTTTTTGATGGTTACTCACTTTCTTTTCCTTTTATTTTTGCCTGCTTATATCCATTTCTTTTCTTGTTTTTTTTTTCTTTTATGGATTGTTTCATTATGAAACTTAGTTATGGATATTCAGCTATTGAGAAAGAAAGCTAATTAACTATAAAACTAGATTTTCCTGGAGAGGGAACTAACAGATGGAAAAAGAGACACCCCTGAAGGAAAACTTTAGAAGAATTTTGAAGCAGATAAATGGTATTGGAGTTCCAGATGATTATCAATTGATGTGATAGGCACTTAACTTTTGTTACTTTGTGGTAAAGAGGACAACAACTACAATGATATATACACAAAGAACTTAGAAAACCAAATGCACTTCACAGCACATGCATACTTTTAGAGAAAACATCATTCAATATGTTAAGATAGTTATTGTTTATGAGGAAAAACTTATTATTAGAGTTGTTATCAGGTCACCAGCAAATCAGCATACTCTGTGTTCCTCGCAGGAAGTGCAAGCATTTTCACGCTAATTAGGAATCAGAGATGGAGGCTGAGAACTGATAACAGTTATCATTGTTTACATACAGACACCTTATCATTTCTCTTCTGCATCTTAAATCATAGTTCCAAAGCCTCTCCAATGACCATTTCTGGCAGAAAGACGGATAGCTTCAATTGTAGTACCAAGGGCAAATGACAGATAAACAAAATAACGCCACTGAGCATTGTGCTTTGGTTTTGAGTTTGTTAGCAGATACTTAGCGAAGCAAGAGATCTTCTACATGAACTGTGCTAGATGCTTATGGAAAATGATTTATTCATCCAGGAAACAAATATCCTTGAAATCTTCTCAATGAGCCATGTCCTCATTTGATCAAGGGCCAAACAGTTTGAAGGATCAGCTCATTAGTTGACTCACTGGAATGGGCTGGGAAATCTTGCTTCTGAAAACAATATATTAGGAGTGGAAGGTCAGGGAAAATGATGTTCTCCTACTTAATGGAGAGTTCACGCTTCTCATCCCACTCTCTTCCTCCTCCCCAAAGTTGATAGTTTCCATTCCAGTTTATTCGGGGACTCTCTGGGAACAAGGAACATTTGGTTAATGATTTGAAAACATTCATAATGGATGTAATGGGAGTGACAAGTACCTCAAGGCACTAAAAAGGATGGCCTCTAGCCATTTCCGCTTTAGCATTCAATTTAACTTAACATTTTTTGGATTTTCTTTTATGGATCAGGAGTTGTGAGGCACAATAACTTATCTGTTGTTTCCTCTGTCCTTAAAGAGCTATCAAACCAATGAAGTTGCATGCACACATACACACAGACACAACTCAACAGTCATGAAATTACTATAGATAGAACAATATAGAGCAACAAAGCATGTTGTTTTCTACTAAATATAACTGCTGTTCAGATTCTAATACAGATATGAATTGTCAGTCAATTTTATGAAGAGTGGTACTGATGGTGTTATTTTGTAAGATACTTAAAAGGCATATTTTAGTCAGGTCTGGAAGCAAGATGGTATTAGCCAAGAAAAATTCAAGTGCAATTAGAGAAAGGAAATAGGAGAAAATGACCCAATAAAATGACATCAAATATCCTTTCTAGAGTCAAGTCAATTTTTCTGGTTGGGACAATCAGCTCTATTTTCCTGAACACCTTGAACCTCATCTTTGAAATCCGTCTCTGTTGGAAAAAAAAAAATCAATAAAGTCTACTACATCCTCTCTGTGGTGCCATCTAATTGTGCATTCAGAGAAAATGAATCACAAAGGCTTTATTTTTAGCACAGTTTCAGAAGTTTTAATATTCCATTATAGTTAGAAATGCTTGTCACGTTTCATTTTATTAGAATGAATTCCAAACACAGCACTATATGAAAATCATTATGAACTTTGGGGGATACAGTTGATGATAACAGAAACTAATATTTAATGATAGAAGTTAAGATTTATTGGTCAGGTGTTTGTCAGGCATCTTGTTAAAAAGTTTTACATACAAAATATCATTCCTCTCGTAAAACTCCATGCATAAAGTATTCGCTTCTGAATTTACACTTTTGTGATTTTACATAAATTATTGCTAAGAGAGAACAAGTAACTTGCTCAAGGCTACACCATCAGTGCATGGCAAAGCCAGAACTGGCACTTGTTACCACCCTCGAGTAGGTCAAGCCCATCTGCAGGTCTACACATTTACTTGACCTTTAGCTAATATCAAGTTTAAAGAAAGCAGTGGTATACACACTGAGTGGGAGACTGGAAAAAGGCTCCTGGCTCCTGGCTCCTGGCTTCGGATCGGCGCAGCTCCAGCTGTTGCAGCCATTTGGGGAGTGAACCAAAGGAAGGAAGACCTTTCTCTCTGTCTCTCTCTCTGTCTAACTCTGCCTGTCAAAAAAAAATTCTAATTTCTTTTTTCACATAGATACCATTTCCTGTCTTAAGGAGTCACAAAAACTAAAATAAGAACCTCCTAACAAAATATTTTAGGCCGAAGGTTTTTTAGATATTCACTTATCTTTATCTAAGAACACCTAAAAACAGATCATATTGTGTTATTACCTTCCATAAAAGCTTTCACTGTTTCCACATTTCCCAGAGGAGAGAATCAAAGGCTCAAACCCTTAGCATGACAGCCAAGGCCCTTCCAATGGGCTGTAATATATATTTTTAGTCTTATATTTGATAATACCTTTGTACCCACCAGTGATACTTTGGTGTAAAGAGCATAAGTTTTGGAATTTAACTTCATCACTTATTGGAGGTAATCTTGGACACGTAGTCTCGAACTAATTCTTTAAGTTTTTCATCCACAAAGTGGGCATAATAATAGTCAGATATTCCCCACTATTTTTCTTCTGTCATCCTTCCCTGCTATGGACCAACCCTGCTGAATTTTAGCCAATGATGATGGACTCTCCCCTGCAGCAAGCATGGGGCCCCGCTATTGAGAGAGGCTGGTGAAGGCTTCGCTTGGGATTGATTAGAGACTTGCCATTAGGATGGGAGTTGCCAGCGGTTCTGCAGCTAAGGAGTGACTAATTTGGAACAAAAGGAAATCATCTCGATTTTCAATAAAGTGAAAGCAGACGCAACCCTAGGAAACAATTGGCCTCTGATGCTGAAAGGACATTACATGTTCAACTGAAGAAAAATGAAGAAAACTACTTTAATTACTGAGCTGAAATAAGGGACAGAGAGAGGCCAACCCGAGTGTACACCAAAGACACTTAGCTAGAGGTGGGGCTGCTGTATGAATATTATCATTTTCCTGGGTCTCGTGACCTTAAAAAGTTGGCAAACATTTATTTAAATATATCTTGTAAATCTAGTAAGTCACATTTATGAGAACAACTAACCTCTTTTAAATATTTTAGTGCTTTCTTAAGCTTAGTAAAATACTCATCTCTTTTTGTTGTTTTAAGACACAAAGTTTGTTTTAGTCTATTAAAGCAGCAATAGAAAACTAACAAATCTCAAAACACTTTAAAACCTAAATTCAAAGATTAATAATATGCCACCTTCATGTCTTTATTATAATATAAATTACTCCAAAGTCAAGCACACAGTATTAATTCTATGCAGTGAATTTATTTTGTCATCTCTATAGTTGATTCTGAATTTCCTGGATTAAGGACAATCGTACATTAGGGGTGCACTTTACCATGCAAAGCTACTTGAAATTGGCTTCCTGAATAACTCTGGATTACCTTCTCAGCTGGATACATTTTTGACCCACTCATCAGATATGAAGTTATAAACCCCTAGAACAATCTCCCCCTGATCCAGGCTTCTTGTCTGAATTCTTATTATATCGAGAGCATCTGGGGACCCCAAGGCCATACCTTATAAAGAGGATTGGCTTCAAACTGGAGTCCCCAGAGTTCAAGATAAGCTGTGGCCTAATTAACCTTAATCTCCAGATCAGAGCTGATGAAGCTCTTAAACCGTGATCTCGGTTGGTTACTTCACTACTAGATGGACTCAAGCAATCAATATTCTGTTTCCTTCTGAGCTTCTTACAGTTGTTCCCTGTCTTGCAGGACAGCTGTATTTACATTTCAATGACGTCTATTTGTAGCGTTCCTGTCGGTTAAGGCTCTGGTGCTAGGCTATTGCAGAGCTAACGCCCTCTTAGTTCTTTACACATGGGGACTCCTCTTCATGATTCCACAATCTTTACAGGTTGTGACTTCTTCAAATAATCATGGCAGATTCAAACAAGAAAATTTAAATAACAAAACAGTAAAATATGTCTTATTTCTTAAATATGAGAAGTATTAAAATTTTAAAAACACAAATAGGAATATAAGTTCATTTAGAACTGTCATTTCGAAAGAAAGGAACTTGGGGCATCTCTATAAAATACTTAGACGTAGCAAACATTAACCAGGCCCTTTCTGAAACAGTATTACTCAGTGCCATAGCAAATATAGTAGCGGTAGAATTAAAAGTCACAGCACACAAAAATTTTAAGACCTAGAAAAATACATAAGGCAAACATGCACGAGACACTAAAGAATATGTGAAAACTTTAGAAGCTTGCAGAAACTTTACCTGCATGTTAAAGGAAGGCAAAAGAAGCAAGAATTTGTTTGAAAAGGATTAGTTAAGGGAAGGAAGGAGTCTTGGAGACTAACAATTTCAATGAATATAAAATAGTGCTAGGAAAAAGAAAGGGCATCCTAGACTTTTCTAGAAGCACACACACTTGAGAACGACAATTTTTATTTTGAAATCCCTTATTATTTTCTCAGCCAGGTGTCTCCAGCAAAATGCGATGATCAAAACAATTCTGATATATCCAGCTCACGTCTTCATTCTTCTTGTCAAATGTCAACACCTCACAAATAGAACGAATCATGACCTGAGCTAATTTGATTAATAATCACATGAAATACACAGGTGCACATCACAGGAAGCAAAAACCAGTCTTCAAGGATAAGGACTGAAGGAAAAAAAAGAACAAGCTTGATATACTTTGTGTGAAATCATTCAGTATTGCTAGAAATTTACTTACAGGAGACTAAAATTGGAAGAATGACTCATTAAGCAAGCAGAAGTGCTTAAAACTGTGTAATACGGAATACCAATCCCAGAAGAACAAAAATCAATCTCGTCTTTCAAAAATCAGTAACAAGGGCAAGACTCCTGTTTGTATGCCTTCATCCCATATTGGAGTGGTTGGGTTTGAGTCTGGGCTCCACTCACAAATTTAGCCTCCTGCTGATGTGCACTCTGGGAGGCAGTGGATCAAATAGTTGGGTATCTACCACTCACGTGGGAACCAGGACTGAGTTCTGAGTCTCAGGCTTTGGCCTGGCCCAGCCACAGTCATTATGGGCATTTGGGAAGTGAACCACCAGATGGCATTTCCACATATATCTCTATGTCTGACTCTCTTTCTCTGTCTCTTAAATAAATAAATGAATGATTACATGACACACGGTAATAAAAAACCCATGCTGAAAAATTGATATTAATCAGAGTACAAAATAGAGGCAGGTGCTATGGCATAGTGGGTTAAGTCGCTGCTAGGCATGCCTGCACCCCATAATTGAAGTGCTGATTTGAGTCCCAGCTCCTCTGCCTCTGATCCAGCTTCCTGTCAATACATCCTGAGGGACAGCAAATGATGGCTTAAGAACTGAGTCCTTACTACCCACGTAGGAGACTCAGATACAGTACTGGGCTCCTGGCTTTGGCTTTGCTATTGCAGGAGTTTGGGGATTGAAACAGTGGAATGGGGGAATCTCTTTCTCTCTCTTGCTCTCTGTCTCTGTTTCTCTCTCTGTTGGTCTGCCTCTCAAAGAGATGAAAACAAATAAACATTTCTGAAAAAAGAAGTACAAAATAAATTCAGATGAGCTCTAAAAATGTTTTAAAAACCTGAAGTTTGAATATAAAGTTTTAGGCAATTTGGACAATAGTCAATTTGGTCACTGTGTAAATTAGTTTCAAGGAAATTTCTTTTATGTTTGTTAAGTGTGATACTATTCCCAACTAGAAGACATGATTTGTGAGCCTCAGAAGGAAAGTGATGCTTTGGGAAGACAAAAAGCAAACCTGACTTGCCAGAAACCAACATATTTGAATTTTGGATTCTGAGATGGAAGATGCAAAGCGGTGTGTGTGCGCGCGTGTGTGTTGTAATCAACTGATAAAGTACTTGTCAAAAGGGATGACAATGTCAACAGAATACACTTGGATCTTTCTCAGTTCAAAGTTAAAATGGTATTTTGGGGAATTCACCCAAACAACTTCAAGGGCTGATTGAGGACATCCTGTGTGGAGGATGTTTCATTTGCATTGACCTGAAGAAGCACCTGCCTATGCTGGAGGACTACAATGTGGCACTGTGCTCATGGGTACAGGTTCATCAGGTTCCAGAAGGAGCCCCATGACTTCCATTTTATTCACTATTCAGGCTCAGACAACTTCAGCCTCCTGTCAATAAGACAGGTTCCCAGTTAAACAAACACTTATTCTGTGGACATGTAAAATCCATATTTTAAAAATATATAAGTAATACACATCAAATAATGAAAAAATGCAAAAATCCTGAGGGGCATGAAGAAAATCCAGCTTATCAGCATGATACTTCCAGAGAAGCATGTTATTTTAATTTTCATTCTTCTAGATTTTTCCTTTTGTGTATATTTAATCAGCATATAGAGGAAGGGTGTCTCATCTTAGCTATATAAACAGGAAGCAGTTCAATGAATTCATCTGGATTCTATCAAAATACTCTATTTTTAATACAATCTTAGACACATTCTATAACTTTCTGGTGAAAATGAATGACTCTAAGTCCTTTCTGGGATAAAATATTGATTTTTTAAGGTCAGATTAAGAACATTTCTGTTAGTATAGGTCTTTCAATATAGGTCAGGATCATGGCTACAGGGACATCACCCCCTGCCCCATTCAAATCCTTTTCTTTTATTGCCTGGAAGAAGTAAGATTTAATGTAGGCTAATTCTGTCTCCTTGTAGTAAGCACGGTGGAGCGTTTCTGGCCCTATATGCAGGGATTCCTTCTAGAAAATTAGGGACTTAGCATCTCATGTTCTTCATCTGTTAACAGCAACAGAAGACTAAATGTTCCATTATGCATGCAGTTCAATTTTTATGAAATTTAAATACATGTATATATACTTTATTATTTACTGTTTTTTACTTGAAAGAATTTAATGTGACCAACATGGAGTAGACACACTTGTCCTTTTCCTCTTGTTAAGTATAACTCAAAACCCTGATCATTATGTGTGAAATAACAATAATCTGGTTCTGAAGGGTGGAGCTAAGGAAGACCACATAGGTACCCTTAGACCTGTAGGACAATGTGGCAGTGAGTTTGCTAAGCTTTTTTTTCTTACTTCATATAGAAGCCTGTCAGGAAAGCTACCCTATCCTAGTGAAATAGCATGGGGAAAAAACCCATGACCATATGTACAACTGTCAGCAAAGGTCAAGTGGAGAGAATAGACTCCTATTATTACTGGATCATAAGAAGGCACTTCCCCACCCCTCCCACTGAAACCTGATGGATAGCCTGAAATGTCACTTCTGCCCACAAACATTCATCCTCCCTGATGTCAAAGGAGACTGAGTGGGGACCTAGATTTTCAGAATCACTTGGTAGCACTGAGATGGGCTTCTGCATTTTCCACCAGCTGGATGTCAGAGGAAATAAGCTAAAAAAGAAGATTTAAGTAAGATCCAGAATTTCTCAATATAATCTCAGTTGTCCAAGATACAACTGAAAATCACTCAGCACATAAAGAACCAGGAAAATCTGAACTTGAATAAGAAAAGATAACAGTTGACAAAAATGAGGTGTTGGAATTCTCTGCCAAAGATTTTTTAAATTTTTTAATATTTATTTATTTGAAAGGGAAAGAGAAAGGGAAGAGGAGAGGAGAGGAGAGGAGAAATCTTCCAATCACTGGTTCACTCCCTAGATGGCCACGATAGCCAGGATTAGGCCAGTCTCAAGGTAGGAAATGCTTCTGGGTCTCCCACAGGGGTGACAGGATGCAAGTATTTGAGCATCCGTTGCTTTCCCAGGCACCTTAGAAGCAGAGCAGTTGGAACTTGAGAGAGCACTCAGACATGAGACACTGACATCCCGAGTGGTAGCTTAAGCTATTGTGCCAACACACCTGCTTCAGGCTAACAAGGATTTTAAATTAGCCATCATAGAAATTCTTCAACAAACGATTAGAAACATTATGGAAGCAAATACAAAATATATTGCCTTAATCAAAAAACATGGAAAATCTCATCAAGAAAAGGAAAAATACAGAGAGGAACTAAATGGAATTTTTTAACTAAAAAATCCAAAAACTGAAATAAAAGTCTTAATGGATGGATTCAATAGTAGACTAAAAGGACATGGGAATTAATCTATGACATTTTAAGACAGAACAATAGAAATTCAAATATATGAACAACAGAGAGAAAAACTGAAAACAAACAAGCAAAACCTTAAGGTTTTGGGACTATGGCACTAAAACAGAAAATACAGCACTATGTCATCCAAGTTCTGATGGTGCGAGGGCAGAAATAGGGTGGGGGTAAGGTAGTATTAAAAGAAATAATGCTGAAAGTTTCCCCAATATAAGGAAGATTCAAGAAGCTTAGAAAATCCCAAATGAGACTGACTAAAAAGAAAGCACATGATAAGGTACATCATAAACTTATAATAAACCAAAAACTATCAACCTAGAATCTTATATCCAGTAGAGAAGCCTTCAAGAATGAAAGGGAAATAAAGACTTCTTCAGATAAAGGAAAACTAAGGGAATTTGCTGCTAGAAGACTTATCTGAACAACGGCTAAGGGAGGGTCTTAAAGCTTAAAGGAATGATAAAAGAAGAGATCTTGGTACATCAAGTAGGAAAAAAAGAATGACAGAAAGAACAAAAGTATAGATAATAGGCTTTCCTTCTCCTCCTTTTCTAAGCTATATTTGGTTATTTAAATAAAAGCATAACATTTTCTGATGTGGTTTTCAATCCATGCTGAAGAAATGTTTAAGATCATTATGCCATCAACAGAGCAGAATGAAGGGCTATAAAAAGTTGTAAGGTTTTTATACTTCACATAAATCAACAAAATATCTATACCAGTAGACTGTGATGCTACATATGTATAAAATGTAACACCTAGAGTAAGCAGTAAAAAAAATCTATGCATAGAGATATACTCAAAAATATCACAGCAAAATAAAAAAAGGAATTCTAAAAAAAAGTTCAAGGCAGGAAGATGGAAAAAAAAAAAACTAAGAAAAGGAAACTGAGGAAACAGATCACAAAGCAACACATACACAGAAAATAGGTGGAAGAATTGAACAGGTACCTCACCAAAGAAGCTATATGGATAGAAAATAAGCAGATGAGAAGGTGTTTAACATTTGTCATTGAGGAAAACATGTTAAAATGACAGTGATATAAATTTGCATACCTGTAAGAATGCTGAAATTGAACAAGACTGACTTCCAAGTTTTGGTGAGAAAATGAGGGGTATGGAACTCTTATATCTTGCTGTCGGAAATGCAATATGGTACTGCCACTTTGGAAAAGTTTGTCATTTTCTTTTTTCTTTCCTTTTTTTTTTAATTGAAAGGTAAAGTTGCAGACATAAGAGAGAGACAGACAGAAAGGTCTTCTATCTGCTGGTTCACTTCCCAAAAGACTGCAATGGCTGGAGCTGGGCCAATGCAAAACCAGGAGCCAGAAGCTCCTTTGGGTCTCCCACGTGGGTGCAGGGGCCCAAGGACTTGGGCCATCTTCCACTGTGTTCCCAGGCCACAGCAGAGAGCTGGATCAGAAGAGGAGCAGCCAGGATTAGAACTGGTGTCCATATGGGATAGTGGTGCCTCAGGTGGAGGATTAACCTACTGTGCCACTATGCCAGCCCCTGTCAGTTTCTTAAGTTAAATATGAATGACTATACCCAGCAGTTTCACTTTTAGGTAATTATCCAAGGGAAATTTAAACAAATGTCCATATAGATACATGTATATGAATATTCATAGAAGCTTTACTTGTAATAACCCAAACCTGGAAATAATCCAATTCTCCAACCACAGATGATGACTAGACAAGTTATGTTGTATTCATAACACGGAATACTACTCCTCAGCCAAAAGAAAGGAACATTTGATACCCAACAATGCAGCTGAATCTCTAAATAAGCATGTTGAGTGAAAGGAATCAGACCAAAAAAGAGAATACATGGATGTGTGATCCTGTATAAATGAAATTTTGGGAAACATAAACTAATTCACAGTGATAGAAAGCATATAAGTGACCAGGTGAGAACAGCGTTAGTGAACTTCTGGGGGGTCATTAATGCACGTGTTGTTTTGATTGCAATGATGGTTTTTGTATTGCATATTTACATGTGTACTATGTGACAATTATAACTCAATAGAGATGGTACTTGAAAGAAACATTACATGAATATATGTTATTAAATATATATAATATTTATTTATTTAATTTTATTTATTAAATATATATAATACTCTATTATATATTATACTTATGTAACAGCTTTAAATTATTATACTTATGCAACATTATTAAATTTATTATACTTATGTAACATTATTAAAATTATTATACTTATATGCTTATATAAATATACTTATGTAACATTATTAAAATTATTATACTTATGTACTTATATAAATATACTTATGTAACAGGTTTAAATTATTATTTGGCTTTTGTAGTATGGAAACACTAAGTTTATTTAATAATTTATCTAGATTGGACTTTTAAGTTGCTCCTATTTTTTTCTATAAGATACAATGCTGTGATTAAAACCTGTACACACACATGTGAAGTGGATATGAAATACCATCTCCAATTTGGAAAATTTTAGCTTTTTCATGGCCAATTAAATCTAATTGTAATTCTTTATTCACAATGGTAAGAGATTGGGCTTCTTTCTTGCTAGGTCCTCCAAGACTGATTATCAATTCCTGAATGATGGAGGAAGCCCATGGATTTGATTAGCTGCACTAACGTGCTGTTGCACACATGGACACAAGGCCTTCCCTGGGAGCCTTTTGCCTTCCCTGGCATTGTTAGAATCTTCCTGCTTGGCAAGACTCACAAACCCCGAGCTCCTTCTTCGTTCAGATAGAGCTTGCCAGCACGCTCCCTCTCTATCTCACTCTCTCACTCTCTGACTGCTTTAATACAGTGCCATACACTGCGTGGTCCATAAATGGCAGAAATGTATTTCTCATCGTTCTTGAAAGCCTAAAATCAAGGCAACAGCAGGTTTGCTGTTGCATAATGCCCTACTTTCTGGCTCCAAAGAGTGTCCTCACATGGTGGAACAGAGTTCTCTGGGTTCTCTTTAGCAAGGGCATGTCTTTAATCATGAAAGATCCACTCTTGTGTCCTTATTACCTCTTAATATTATTTAAAACTGATTTGGTGCCCAAGCTAACGTAAGAATTTGAAACCCAAGGTTATAAGTTAATGACACTTAGAGGATGGAAACTTAATCCTCTTCTGTGTTTGGGGGAGGGACCACCCGGAAGTGATTAGACTGGGGGAGGTCATCAGGGAGGGCGGAGCCCCTTGATTGACTCATGATGGTTTTATGAGATAGAGGTGCAGAGCTAAGCAGACGAGCACGTTCTGACTCTTGCTGTCTGGTGCTCTGAGCCTCCCCACGACTGCCAGAAAGAATATCATTATCAGAGGACAGACTAATGGGGTTCACCTGATCTTAGACTGGGAACCTCCAGAACATCAACTAAAATAAACCTCTTTCCTCTGTAAAGTCAGGTTGTCTCAGGTATTTCTTTACAGGAACAAAAAACTGACTGACATTCAGTGAGCACTCTCCTTGTGATACTTTACAATGTATAAAAATGGCTTTATCACCTAAAGATTATGAAAGTATTCACTGGATTTTTTTGAATAGTTCTTTCATATTTACTTTATTTTCAAAATAATTGGCTCTTTAGCTCCATGATATTTATCATGCTCTTTTGATGTAAAACAAGAATACATATTTTTCAAAAATAGTTAACAAATGATCAAGTACGTTTACTTAATTGTTCTTCCTTATGCTACTGGTCCAAAGCTTACCTTTATCATTGTTATTCTGTATGTTTGGATCTGTTTACAAGATTCACTTTTTGTTTCTTCTGGTGCCAGAAATCTATTGTTCTAATCACCATAGATTTAAAATACATCCTTACATCTGCTAGTTCAAGTTCTCTGCTTGTTCTTTTCCCTTTGATGCTTTTAAACTATTCTTTCCCATCACATTTTCAGAGAATGCTTTTGAAAATTTGATTAGAATTGCATTATATTTATAAATTAAATTGGAAAGTGTTCTCATCCAGATGCTCCTTGACTCACCATGGGGTTAAGTCCCAATAAACTGGCAAGCTGAAAATATTGTAGGTTGAAAATGCATTGAATACACCTAACCTTCTGAACGTCGTAGCCTAGCAACACGGCACTGCACAGTATCAGTTACCTACCCTCGTGATCACGCAGTGACTGGGAGATGCTGCTCACTGCTGTTACCCAGCATGGGAGGAGGGTATCATATCGTATGCTGCCATCCAGAAAAGACACACATTACAAATTTTAAATGTAGTTTCTACTCTAAGGCACATTACTTTTGCACCATTATGGTGTCCAAAAATTGTAAGTCAAACCATTTAAAAAGCTGGTAACTATTTCTATTTTATATACTGGATCTTCCAATGCAGCAGCATGATCTCTTTATTATCTCTCTTATTTTCTTCATACTGACACAACCTATTTCTTATTCAAGAAACATTTTATTATTATCACTGTTATTATTATTTTCTTTTACTACTTTCTATTTGCTAATATTTACTATTGTCATTAAGAATTACATAATTTTTTCTTTGCATTTTCTTAAGTGGTCAGTATTTATTGGGAAATCATTTAGTATCTTTATTTTGCAATTATCAAAAATTAAATTCTGATTTCCATTTTTATAGATTTTTAGTAGATTCTTTAAATGTCCTGGGTTGACAATATTATCATTTACAGCTAGTAATAATTTTTTCCCAATCAAAAATTTTTCCTCTTGTATATTTTTCTTATTATTACAGCGAGAAGAATTCTCAGAATGATAAATAACAAAGATTGTAATGCTCTTGTTGCTCAGTGGGTTGTTAGCTGGGGTTGTTTTAGGACTTCATCTTATCTAGTGCTTTGAGGTGCAATCTCCACCCATCACCTCTCCTACCTCTCTGTGTGTGATGCAGCTGGATTGATTGACCCAGGCCCTCCTTTCTATCTTCTGTTGCTTGTTCCCCCTCTCTATGTCTTGAATGGCTCCTCATCCCCCAGTATGGAAGGAACCTCTTTCAGTATTTAGGGACAGAGCCACCACAGTACATTTCCATCTGTTGATGGCAACATTATCAGCAAACCCAACACTGTGAGCCTGCGAAAATAAAAAAAAAACCACCAAAACACAAACAAACAAACAAAGCCCTGCTCCAAGGTGCACCTGTTCTGTGGCATCCTTGTTTTAGGCTGTACTGAGAGAAGGGAGAAGAAATCAAGAACAAGGCTGGCTGAGATGTTCAGTGGCTTTGATCATGAGCATGACTGTTCCATTTTGCCCTGTGATTTACCTCTCTTAAAAGTGAGATGTGTTGAGGTGCGATTCACCTGTGTACAACTCACCTATTTTGACAGAGTTCTATGAATTTTGATAAAGACATGTAGTCTGTGTAACCACCACCATGATTAAGATACAAAACACCAATACACATTTTAAAAGAAGCATAGTGATGACTTTTTCTGTCTAACTTACCCAATAACTATCTCAGTGGTTGACTTTGTCTTCACAAAGAAAGCATGCTCAATTTGCAAAATGTGAACGAACACATTTCTTTCCCACCAAAATTCATAGGTATCTGGATACATGATAAAACACAGAGAAGGAATACGTTCATAGCTATCTGCTATCCACCTGAGAAAGTGTGGCAAAGTCTATAAGAAAGATTTTTGGAGTTAGAAATAGAAGCAAAGCAGAAACATACATATCAGGCACATCATCACATTGTTCATACACATGGTTCTGATGTGAAGTTAACTACGTTCCAGCCACAGTGGAGCAGGTCTCATTTCTTCTTCACAGACTCCAAACTATGTAGCTTTAAAATGGACTAATGTCACAAAATGGTCACCTGTGGAGCTCAGAAAATGATATGATGGGCTGAATATCTTATCCATCTTCTCAGGCAATAGGAGAGCTTTTCTTAGGAGCATGCTAGTCCTTTACTTGGCAATCATCAACAGACTTCTTAAGGCGCACTCACCAAGCTCCAGTTTAAATCTCAGGTGTAGCTATCCAAAGCTACTAGATAGCACAGTGATAATAATCCCTGAAGTCCAATGCATCCCTTCATTTTCTGGCCTGGGTTTTTAGCTCTCATATTTTATACATTTTATTGTTACTCAAAAAGTAAACCCCTTATCAATTTAGAACACATCAGTAATTAGATCAGGCAAAAGTAGTACAGTTGGTTTGCTGTATCTGCAGATTCCACATTTTCACATTCAAGCAGCTGCAGATTAAAAATATTTGAAAGCAAATTACATCTGTATGAACATGCATAGGGTTTTTTGCTTGTCATTACAATGTATACAGTGTTATACAATATATAACAGTTATTTCCACAGAATTTGCATTATATTAGACATTAAAAGTAATCTAGAAATGATCTGAAGTCTACAGAAGGTTGTGCATAAGTTAGTGCAAACACGACTCATTTTATATATGACTTGAGCATCCACAGATTTTGCTACCTGCACGGGGTCCCTGGAACCAATTTCTTGTGGACATCAAGGGATGGCTGCACATGTGATACTCCCGGGAGAACAACAGGGTAATCTCCCTCCTCTGCGTACCCAGGCTTTGACAACGCAGTGGTTAACAACCTGCGGGAAAATTTTTTAACTTCTCTCTGAGCTCGGTTTCCACATCTGTAATACGCATTGATAAAAATAGTACCTACCAGCCTGGGCTTGTCAAGTGGTATCAAGGTAAAATATATGAGAAAATAAAAGTGGTGCTGCCAACAGGGCTGCGAGATTCCCAACCGAATGTCCATTCGCTCACAGAAGACAAATGATGCTCACACAGAACCACTTCAGGACCACAGCTGGCACAAATCAGAGAGGAGGCCACTCTGTGAACACAAAATAACTACACTCTTCATCTTCCAACTTGTGCATTGGCTACTGCTTAGTTGCTTATTTCTTAATGTAAAAATCTTCATTGTTATTTGAGCTGAAAATATGATCACAAGCATATATGCTTGCCTTGACTTATATCTTCATCAAGCGTGGAATGTGTGTTACTTCTACTTCTTTATCAATGGCAAGTGTTTATAATACCCTGCCATCTAAGAGAATAATTATTAAAATGCCTCAACACTAAATTGCCTTCATTTCTAGACACAACCTAATCCAGTACTGCCCCTGCTGCCTTAAACCATCATTAGAATCACCTACAATAGATCCAAATCTATAAGAAGACCCCTCCCGCTGCTACATCCTGAGATGTCCCACGGTTCCTATCAGGGTGGATTTTCCTTTGCTGCATCAAGTGATGCAAATCCACCTTCTTCCCAGGGAGCAAATATGTGTATTTTGTGCAGTGCCTTTTTGGCTACTCTGTATCTGTTTTGTTTCTTAAAACAAGGTTCATTTGGCAGACTCCTCTTGTCAGCCATCCAGCCCTTCTATCTCATTAGGCTTTCTCAATCCCAAAATTGAGCTATTTGGGGACTTTCCATAGTAACGCAAAGAGACTTCTGGTTCTAAATGGTGCCTGGCTAGCAGCCTCAAGGCAGCCTTTCCAGCTTCTCAGTGAGATGCCCACAAGGTCACAGCTAAACCAGGTACAAACTGACCCTGACTCAATGCCATAATCTTGGGAAAAGTGGGAAATCCTACAAGACAGATGGAATAGGGCTGAGAATAACCTACCACTCTTTAACTCATGACACATACAGACCTGGCTCACAAATTAGACAACATCTGCAAAAACAGAGATGAAGGTGATTTGTACCTTCCTAACAAATGTTCCCTGGCTCACAGACCCAGGCTCAGAGCGATCGTTAAGTAAGCAGACAGGCGTTCTGTGCCTTGTCTGTGTGTCTCAGACATCTATGGTCTTGCTCTTATCCTCATTTGCTCCCAGCTCACCATACCTTTGCATTTAAGCAGAAGTGGAAAATCCTAGAAATACTGCAGAGGGTGGGGCAGGAGGCAAAGAGATGATCAAGGAGATGAGAGAGACTGAGGATGATGTGCCCATGGTTAAGCAAGGAGTCAGAAAGGGTCTTAGCAACAGTGCATTCTGGGAGTTGTGCTTTACACATATTATACCAGCAGTATACAGAAAATTCCATTGGAACACAACCAGAAAATGTTATAATTTTTGTTTCTTGTCAATTCTTGTTTAAAAATTTTAAAAGGGAACTGGTGTTGTGGTGTAGAGGGTAAAGTTGCCACAGCGATGCCTGGATTCCATATGGGTGCCTGTTCATGTCCTGGCTGCCCCACTTCCAATCCAGCTGCTCCACTTCCAATTCTAATGACATCTTAATCTATATCTTCACTGCACTGTAAAACACTCACCCTCAGATTCTGTTTCCATACTGAGCAACAGGAAGAAATACTTTTTGTGTATCAGTAAAGGTCATTCTGAAGATGGTGTATGGTCGCCATTACATTTTTTAATAAATATGTGTCTTATGGGGATGGAAGTGGAAGTTGGCTAAAGTTTTGGGGCACTTGTCTTCTATATGGGAGATCCAGATGAAATTCTGGCTCCTGGTTTTGGCCTGGCCTAGCCCTGGTCTTTGTGGCCATCTAGGGTATGAATCAGTGAATGGAAGATCTCTCTCCCTCTCTCTCTGTAGTTAGACTTTCAAATAAAATGAACGATTTAAAAAAAAAATTAAAAATACACTGTTAGTTATAATGACAAATTGATATTGATTATTTAATTGTAGCAAAGATAAAATCTGTTAAAAGACTTAAAGAAATATTTGTTAATATTTAATGCGCAATGACACTTATGTCCCAATGTGTGCTCTTTGTCAGCTGATTATTGTCACTTCCCGTATGTGAGAGAAAAGTGGGAATTCTATAGCGTCAAGGATTGACAAAGACACCTTTGCTAGTTCACTCATTTCCAGCACTTAGCAGCATTTTGTGGTTGGTGCACATTTAATTAAGTGGAGATGTGGATTGCAACATCCAGTTTTATGTAAGCAAATATTTCTAAAATGATTTATGAGCTGAATGTCTTCCTGCAATGAGAATGTGGATACATAACTATAAAAGTGATCATAAGTGCTTAATTAGAAAATGGCAGAGATGACTCCTGGTTGGAGTTTATATTTTATTTTTAATTTTTAAGTCACATAAATAAAACTAATGACTGAAAAGGACTATCCAAAATATTATTAGTGATGAATTTTATACATAATTACCTACACCATTTAAAGTTTTAAGAATTTATTTATTTTGTTACACATTTGAAAGGCAGACAGGCAGAGGGAGAGAGAAGTGGAGAAAAATCTCCTATTTACTGTTTCACTCCCCAAATGCCCTCAACAGATGGGGTATGGCTGGGACCAAAACCGGGAGGTGGGAACTCAATCCAGTTTCCCCATGTGAGCAGCAGGGACAAAGCTAATTGAGCTGTTGCCTGCTGCTTCCCAGGGTACACGTTAATAGGCAGCTGGGATTGGGAGTGGAACAGAGACTCCAACCCAGGCATTTCTGTATGGAATGCAGGCATGCCAAGTGACACATGCACTATTGTGGCGAACACCCACCCAACATTATTAATGATAAACTTTTCATATGTGGTTATTATGACTTTTGTGTTATCTAATTAGGTATGAAGCTATCATCATTAGCAAGACATTTAAAAACTTCATGGTAATTCAATTTGAAGACAAACTTCTCCAGTCTTCACAACAATGTTTAAAGTCCTGCCGTATTCACTCTGAGACTTCAAAGTGCTTCATACTTGTACTCAGAAATGGTTAACATCCTCTTTTTAGCTTTCTAACAGACACAGATAAAAAGTCAAATGTTGAGATAATAGGAAAAATACTTGAAACATTAATTGGAAATTAATTGAAAAAGTAAAGTGTTTATTTGATGGGAGATATGGGTGCAAAACACCAGAAGAGATATTGTCAAATTTTTGAAGAAACAAGTTTCCAAACAAGTTACACATTTTAGGAAGTTTGCTATGTTATATTGTCATAAGTTATGGGATTTTCTAGATTCTGTTTTTTATAAATTAAAAAATGTTTCTCATTTACTTATTTGAGTGATGGGTAGTCAGGGAGACAGACAGACAGACAATCAGATGGAAAGAACTCTCATTTGTTGATATACTCCTCAAATGCCTACAACCTGCCAGGCTGGCCTGGACCTGGGGCTAGAGTCTGGGAACTCAATCCTGGAACCCAGATACAAGAGCCATCATCATTGTCTCCTGGAGTCCGTGCTGGTGGTGAGCTATTCAAGGGCCAGAGCCAGGAATTGAGTCCAGACACTCCAATATGAGAGGAGTAAACAATTCAGAAGATGTTAGTTGTGCACTGTCCTGAGCAGCACAGTAAATATCTGGCACCATTCCACTTTGTCCTCTCTGGGCGGTGACCCATCCGTTTGTTTGGAGTGTGTGTGCTGTACATGTTCCTGGCCATTTATCACTTAGAGCCATCACAACAATCAGGACTGTTGCTTACAGAGTTCATCACCACTTGGGCATCCTGCACTTGGGCAGGATTTGGAATGGATCCCCCAAGAACACGGGGTAATTACTCTCTGAAATTCTGAAACCTGGCAGGAGGGAGGGGATGGTACAAATCTTAGGCAATTCCTGTTCCTCATTTTAGCCTTAATGTCACAATGCAGTTTTCGGAGAATGAACAACATGGCACGTAGAATCTAACGTATCTTCATTTCCAGAGCTCTCTTAGCATTATACTGTCCATAAAAGCTAACATGGCCCCTCCCGAACTCCTGCCAGCATTTTACATGACCCATTTCTCCAGTTAGCATTGTGGATGTGTGACTCTCTGCATAGCCACTGTGATCATCTGGGAAAACAACATCAAAACTTAAAAGCCAGTGTCTATAGGATCTGCAGGGCTGAAATTCCTGCATTCTCAAGATTTCTCTCCCCCACTGAGGACACTGTAGTTCCCTTTGCTCTGTAGCCTGCCAAGTATCCATGGCACCTAACCACAAATGCAGATGACAGTCCAATCTAATTAGAAGTTCAACCCAATCATATTCCAGGGCAGCCTTGGAAGCATCACAATATCCTTCAAGTTCAAGGTCATGCCTTTTAAAAAACAGCTTGTAGGACTCCCAACCCTCATGTCTCTTAGTATGCATCATGCTCAGAGCCATCCTAATGTCACAACAAAGCCAGTGATAAAGGAACTGTTGTTTTAATCACAAATTATTTAGTTCTTCAAAAAAAATCTAACAATTATTTATCTGGAAATGAGAGTTCCTATTTCTTTTAGAAATGTCTCTATCTATCCAGAAATTCCTTACAGCCCTTACTCCTTCTCTTCTTTCTGCACTTCCTACTCTTTAACATTGGTTCAGACTCTATCATGTGCCAGATGCTAGAATATTAGGTACCACACAGAAACAAATAGAATATTTTTTTGTCTTGTGAAAGTTCACAAGTGACGAAGGACATGTAAGTAGAGAGTTAAAGTGCAGTTAGCAGGGTCAATGGTATGGCACAGCAGTAGCTGGTTAAGCCATCACTTCAGAAGCCAACATCCATATTGGCGCGCTGATTCAAGTCCTGGCTGCTCTGCTTCTGATCCAGCTCCCTGCTAATGCACCTGGGAAGGCAGTGGAAGATGGCCCAAGTGCTTGAGTCCCTGACACTCCTATGGTAGATGATGATGATGGGGTTTCTGGCATCTGTGTTGCCAAGAAAGAAACTACTGCTTAACAATTCCAGTTCACTTATCACCAACTCAAGGAGGAAGGCTGAGTTCTCAGCCAGACATTGCTTACTGCGGTTTTATTTTATTCCAGCTATCAGAGGGAGTTTTGTTTGCCTTTTGAGTCTTTAAGCCTAAACCTGCCGAACACTAATCTTGCTAATCAGTCAATTCGTTTTTGGTTTTCAATGCACTGTTCATTCACCATTCTCTCCTATTCCGCTACATTCCATTAGTTTATTTAAAGGATATGTGTTCAACTTGATTCCCTCTTCTTGGTGTTTTGCGCCTTAGCACATTTTTCTCAATAAGTCTTGTACTTGTCACAGATGAATTTCTTTCAGTGTTTAGAAATAATTGCCTTTCAATGATCTGGGTGCATTCTTTCTATTTCTTTACATGCAATTTTAGTAAATAAGCTCTCTGAGAATGGACTGGTTTGGGGACTAAGGAGTTAGAAAGAGCTTTTTAATGTGTAAATCTTACCAGGTCTCTATGGTAGGCTTGCAGGACTTTGAGTGGCTAGACAGTTTTATTCACCAGCTTCTCTATGTTTTTTATAACCATCCTCAACAAATTCAACAATTGTTATTCAGTATGCATTTCCTGTCAAGGTGCATAGCAAATGTTTTACAGCTGATATTTTAATTGAATTGATCACAGTCTTGAAGTAGCATTCCATTCACAAATACTTTTGTCCCCTGCTTGTTTGCTAGCAACGCTATTGGCTTCACTGGGGGATACTTTCAGCTGCAAAGACTGTAGGCTGATATTCTCCCTGAAGTTGGTGCTATCAGAGCTCCAGTGGGAGACATTGCTGGGGTCTAAATGACATTTTCTCATTACTGATTCAATGTGAACACCTGGGCTGTGTCTACAAGACATAGAAATAGGTTACCTTGGGTTTCTGAAGCACAGCATAAGTCTGGAAAATTATTACATGTTTTTGGATTCATTAACTCTTATTCTATGAATGAGTTTTTATTATTGGCACTGCATCATTGTGGGAATTTTCATCTTAAATCCATATAGAATCTAACACTTTGAATAACAGAAGAAGTTCTTTGTTCTTTTCTCTATTATTGTAATGTTGTTAGGTGAGGACATGTGCTTTTATAAATTCTTGTTTATATGCAATACGATGGTAGAGTCGTGTAACGACTTTCAGAATTCTTAGAAAATCATAATGCTCAGAGTTTAGGAGAATATGAAGCATTTTTTGACCTCCTTGAGTAGGCCAACAGTGATCCATCTAACAAAGCTTCGTAAAGGCCAAGCCTGGCCCTGTGCTGGGCTCTTTATGGGTGCCACTCAATAAAATACCTCCACCTTAAGAGGTGCTATTTAATTCAATACCCTCACCTTATAAGGAAAGTGATGTTGTCAGAGATTATTTTAGAGACTGAGTCGGGGAAGCCTGGAATGATTAAATGGTTTACCAAAGAAATAAGCTGGAGTCCAGGTCTGAACAGAGAATTCTGGTCATGAACTGGCTTCCTAGTCTGTATCTACTTCAACTGTGTGCAGGGCTCAGCATCTGGTGAACAGGGTAAAGAATCGCCAGCACACAAACCTGATGCAATGAAAGCAACGCTAGCGTTTTTAAACAGCAACAGAGCAAATAAACTGGTCCCTCTAGACAGTGGTTTATTATTCAGGGTTAAAAGGAAATAAGCTCTCAAGCCATGCAAGGTGTGAAGGTAACTTAAATGCAGATGACTAAGTGAAAGAAGTCACTCTGAAGGGACTGCCTGCTGTGTGATTTCAAGACACTACCACATTCTTGAAAAGGCAAAACTCTGGAGACAGTGGGGAGGTCAGTGGTTGCCAGGGTTTACAGGTAGCAGGTTGAAGAGGCAGGGAACAGAGGATTTGGAGGTAGGGGAACTACTCTGTGTGATACTATGATAGGGAATACAGTCATTAAGCCCATGAAATAGCACCAAGAGTAAACCCCAATGTCAATGTGATCCAACGTGTAGAATTTAGGCAAGTGTGGTGTACAGGAACAGAGAAGCCATGACAGCTGATTCCTTGAGCTTGATTTTCAGAGGATGTTCCAAGAAAACTCCTCTTGCAACCTTGTGTTGGGAGGAGGCCAGACTGCCATTCAACCAAGGAAAGGGGCTAGAGACCAGTTGGAGTCAGACTTTCGAACACACACTGGGAGGCCATCCAGTTAGAATAAGGTCTGTGGGCCCTCCCGGTTTCAGCAGGGTGTCTTGTACATGCAGGCTGGAAGCTGTGACCGGGAGGTTTGCTCTAAGACTTATTCTCACCTCTCCCCTCTGTAACATCCTGTTCTGTGTATTAGCCTGCGGTTTGCGCCACATTTTCAAGCTTATCACAATTGTCCACTGAGAGCTGGCTGACAGAGCTGAGGCCACCCAAAGAGGAAGCTGGGTCTTAGAGTCCCTGATTCGGGCTGTCACCAAAAGACCCCTGCTATCACCATGGGCCCCAAGCTAATGAGCATGTGTTATGTGAGACCCTCATCCAACAGGCACCCCCAGAGGAAGACCCAACACAGACAACAGCAAAGCCTTCGACACTTGGTCCACTTCCTGAAAACCGCTGTCCTGCTCCGGCACTGTCTTGGCTCCTGTCAGAGGAGAGGCTTTTACTTGCACTTTGCAAAACAAACAACAACAAAAAATCAGTAGAAGTTCAGCTCCCTTGCAGTTTGTTTCCCAGCCTTTTATTTCTATACTGAGCTGAGGAAAAGAACCCACCAAATTCTTTGCAGTCACCACCGTCCCCTCTCCAACTGGTAGCACAATGGATGAAGATGGATTTGCTGGAGTAGAGGGGGACACCCCCCTACCCCCGACACTCCTTTTCTCCTCTAACCCTTACTGGAACAATCCTTGGCAAACTACTTCTCAGGAAGTCTAGGGGACTGGAGCTTCCAGCTGTCTCCTGTACTCGTCACAAGTAACTAAAGGTTTCCTTTCAACAGTGATAGCTTAGGCTGATTATTTGATGACACTTCAAAGGAATGTGCTCCTTGCCTCGGCCGCCGTGGACGTGGACTTGGACTTGGGTGCTGAAGCTGTGTCTGTGTAATGCATGTGCTGCTCTGGTGGGGGTGCTGTGCACGTGTGTGGGCCAGGGATTTACGGAAAATCTGTGCTTTCTGCTTCATTTTTCTGTGAATATAAAATTCACAGTAAAAAAATTCCCTCTTTTCTTTGTTTACAATTATTTTTTGTTTGACATATATTTTTAATAATTACCATTAAATTTGTAGCATGTATACTTGACATAAATTTTTTGCATCTACATTTCACTCCTTTCTAAGATCCATCTTTATTTCTTCTGAAGTAGGTATTTTTAGTGTTTGATGTTTCAGTGAGGACTTGTCTGTGAGTGATAAAAAAATTTTTGTTTTTTAAAAATTTTTATTAATATAGAGAACAGATATCAGGTGTTTCATAGACACAATTCTAATAGGATACTCATACTTCCCTTAACATTTTATTTTACTTGTTTAGAAAGTCTTTGAGCTAGGGTAAAATTAATCTTACAATAAAGGCTTTCCTTTGTTTATGGTTATTACGTTCCTCCTCTAGATAATCCTCTTGAGGATTACGATGGTATAGAGGAATGCTTTCTGAATCTTTCTAAATGAATGCGCCTTGTTCAATTAATAATCATAACAAAATGTCTAGTCTCTTTACAGAACAGAGATTTGTTCAGCAGGCATTTTCATCAAAAATTACATAACTGCAGATCATGAGAAGGTTTGTAAGCTGTCATTTCATAAAACAGAATCCCCTGAGACACTGCGCCAATTCCTCAAATAATGATGCACAAAGTGACAAGTTTGCTTTTTGAGGTTTGTGGGGGTGTGAAGCAGTCCAGGCTCAGAGAGGGCAAATTGTCCCGTGTTCTTACCTAAACTGAGAAACTGATGTTTTGAACTCCATTTCAAGATATGAATATTTCAAATTTTAAAAAATGATGATTATATACTATAGCAAAAATATTGGTATTTATTAATACTTAAAAATAGCGAGCATTTGTTTAAGCAGTTCAGATGCCAGTTCAGATGTCTGCATCCTGTTGGAGTGCCTGGGTTCAAATCTCTACTCTGCTCCCTACTCGTTTTCTGCTAATGCACAATTCAGGGAGGTTTCAGGTGAGGACACCTCAATTGGGTCCTGTTACCCACAGGGGAGTCTCATATCGAGTTGCTAGCATTTGGGGAATGAGCCAGTGGATGAAAACTAATTTCTCTCACGCATGCTCTCTGAAATAATTTATCAATTTAATAATAGTGTGAAAAGCCAGATTACAAGAATGACAGAAACTGCTGCTTTAAACACCAGCTGCAGTATCTATGAAATAAGTTGACACTTATTTTTGTTCCTTCATACTTTTTACTGGTAGTTGATTTTACCATTTAGAAATTTTAATTTTTCTAAGGTCCAATTTTTTAGTCTTTTCATTTGTGACTTGTGAGTTTGAGTCCATGCTTAGGAAGGTTTTCCATCTTAGATCATGGAACTATTTCCATGTTTTATCCTACTAATTCAATAATAATTTTCACTATTATGTTTTAGTTTTTGATGCAGTTGAAATTATTCTAAGAGATGAGGCAAACATCCATCTTTATTTTTCTTCCCAGATGGATCCTCATTTGTCTGGAAAATTTATTGAACAATCTATAATTTCCCTACTGATATGAAGTAACTGCTTTATCAAATGCTAATGATCCATGCATATTTTTATCCATATATTTATTTATTTGTGTCAAAGAGACAAAAAGACACAGGGAGAGAAGAGAGAGGAATGGAAGAAGGAGAAAGTAAATAGGGAAAGAAAGAGAGCAAGAGAGGGAGAGAGAGAGAGAGAAATATGATCTTATCTACTGTTTACTCCTCAAATTCCCACAATGGTGGAGGGTAGGGGCAAGGCCAGAGCTGGGAACTCAACAAGTCTCCCATCTGTTTGGCAGGAATCCAAGTCCTTGAACCATCACCACTGCCTTTCAGAGCTGGCATTGGCAGGAAGCTGGAATTGAAAGTCCAGGCTAGGCATTAAGCCTAGGTATTATGATATGGAATACGGACATCCTAACCAGTGTCTTAATCAATAGGTCAAGTGTATTTTTGGATTCCTCTGTCAATCCATAGTCCTATGACTAGTAGGACAAATCTGAAGCCAAGAGCAAAGAGCTTCCTCTGGGTCTCCCACATGGGTGCAGGGGCCCAAGGACTTGGGCCATCTTCTGCTGTCTTCCCAGGCCATAGCAGAGAGCTGGATCAGAAGAGGAGCAACCAGGACGTGAACTGGTGCCCATATGAGATGCCAGTGCCACAGGCGGAGGCTTAGCCTACTTTGCCACAGCGCCAGCCCCTAAAGTTTTCTTTACATAATAAATGTGTATATTTCTGGATACATTTATTTCTTATAATTTTTTGTTTATTTAGTACTCATCATAAATAATACCCATTCTTTCATTATATCTTCTTTGTCTAATAAGTAACAGGGGTATTGGCTATTAATCTATTTTTCATCCCAAGCAAATTACTAAATTTTCTTATTTTTAAAAATAATTTTCTATATTGCTATCTTGCATTTTTCAAAACTGTTATTACTTTTAACCTGACATATTATTATATTAATAAGTATTTAAAGTACAAGCTAGTACATTATATTGCTTTTAATATCATATATTTTATATCATGCTATCACAAGCAATTATGCTCTTAACCTCTTCATTTATCAATATTTGTACTTTTTTCCTCTCCTTGTCTCTTTGTATTGGGTATAGCATAAACAATAGAAAACATAATTTATGTTACTAGTGATCTTGTTATTGACTTTAATGGAAATGGTTCCTTCATTCGCCATTAATTGCCATACTTTTTTTTTTTGTAAATAACCTTCTTTAAAAGATTTATTTATTTATTTATTGAAAGAGATACAGACAGAGAGGGAGAGAGAGATGTATCTTCCATCTGCCAGTTTACTCCCCGGATGGCTGCAACAGCTGGGGCTGAGATCAGAGCCAGGAGCCAGGAGTTTCCTCTGGGTCTCCCACATGGGTGTTCTTCTGCTCCGGCTGTTTTCCCAGGCACATTAGCAGGGAGCTAGATCAGACTGGAGCCTCTGGGATGCAAACTGGTGCCTGTATGGGATGCCGGCACTACAGGCGGCAGCTGCACCCCCAGGCTGCAGGGCAGACGCCTAATTCCTATTCTTATAAGATCCTGTTTCCTAATCAAAAATGGATGTTAATGAAAAAAGTAAAATCTGATTTTGTAGTATCACAGAGTAGTGGTTCTGCTGGAGTAGGTAGGGAGGAATCACTGCTGAGAGGCACAGGGTCTCTGGGGCACCGAGGACGTTGTGTTTCCTGATCTGGCTGCACATTCTTCTCATTAATCACACTGAACTCTGTGTTTATTCTGTATATTGTATTTCAATAAAAATGCTAAAGAAAAATGACAGTAAGTTTTGTCAAATGACTTCAGCAAATACAGTGCTAATATTTATATTTTTCTATGTGATTTATTTATATGCTGAATTATGTAAACCAATATCCTAACCATAAACTGATTTTTTAACTGATGGACTAATGTTCACTGGGCTATAGTGCAAGGTTCTCTTTACTTTTAATTTGTTTAGAGTTACTGCTCTTTATCTTAGTTTTTAGTGATGAAGTATTGTTCTTGGGTTTAAAAACAGTGTTGAACTGCATTCTGACAATGATATACGTATTTGTTTAAAATGTCTGGAAAAATTAAACTGCATTCAAGTTATTTGTTTTCTAAATGTTTTTAAGAGCATTTTGAGAAGTGGTCAGAAATTGGTCCTCTTTAGGGTAGCAGTTTTCTGAACATGTTTTTCTATTTAATCAATATACGTAGGCATACACTGTCATCAGTCTTATTTAGATTGTCGGATGTATTTGCCCGGAGGTGATGGAAGTTGTCCGGTGATTCTTTGATTTCTTTAATATTTGTAGATTTTTGTGTATTTGGTTTTCTATATTGTTTCTTTATTTAAGTTTGCTTATGACATATTTATTTATTTTTCTCTGAGAACTAGCTCTTGAGTTTATTTATTGGATTCCAGAACTTTTCTATTTTCTAAATGCATTAGTTTCTCATTTTATTTTGCTTATTTCCTTAGTTGGTTACTTTAGGTTGTTTTTTTTTTTTAATCAAATCAAATTAAATCAAAATGTAGTGTTTTTCAATCATTAGAAAAAAGCCGTCAATTTAATGACAGTTCTACAGTTCGTGGTGTTCTGTAATTATGAAAACTTAATAATAAACAAAAAAGGTGAAAATGATACAAGAAGTAGTTGTTTCAGTATTTTCAAATAGGCCACCTTGACCTCAACAGAATAGATGGCACAGTGAGAATTAGGTCTTGGGTAAGGGTATTGAGTAGACAAGTGAGCAGCCAGCAGAGAGGCAAAGTTCCCCAGGAATAATGTACAGAAGAGTTTTTGAGTGATTGAAGTCAAAACCATAGATTCAGTTCAAGTTCAGGGAGAGCAGAAGAAATAGAAGGAGTCAGGATACTAAGACAGGAATTCAATTAGGATCACAATGCCAAAAATTCCAGAAGCTAAAATACAAGACCAAACAATGGTATAGTGAGTGGGATCCTAGAGTGATTTTTTCAAATACCAACTAGCATTTGATTTTTTTCCCTTATAGATGTCTTTGGCCAAGACAGAGGTCCGGCTTCTCTGCATTAGAAAGCAGCCATCTGAGGCTAGTCCTCTGTCCTATTCCTTTTAGCTCTTGCTCATGCCCTGTAAAATACTTCTGAAGTTTTCTTCTGCTCCATATAGAAGTTATTTTATACTTGTGTTTTCTGCCCTGCTGTCTTTCTTTGGTAGCCAATTTTAAATCCATATCCTTTGACTTTGGATAGAGACTAGTTTCCAGAAATTGATGACCTAGTTCCTACTGCCATCTCCCCCACCTCCAAGGTTGGCACATACAGGCAGTTTAATATCTTTAAAAAGCTAGATCTATGTAATTAAATATATCAGTGTAATACACAAAGAAAATTGAACTGTTGAAAAGTAGAAATAAATGTTGAGTTCCAAGTATCTTTAGTTGTGAGACTCAGATGAAACCCTTACTGAAGTTCATGTTATGGGTGTTAAGGAAAATAAATGAAATACTGTTCTTACATTACCTAGAACTTGTAGAAAAGGAAATGATATATTAAATAATCTACATATAATTCCATCAAGAGTCCACTCTGCCTGTCAAAAAAAAAAAAAGATTGCACTAAGAAGAGAAAGTGATGAATCAAATTCAAAATGTAGGAGTCATACATAGAAAATTGTGTAAAATAGTAATTACAATTTCACTACCTAGAAATCAAATAAGTAGGACACAATTTACTATTAAGATTTATATTTTTATAACATACATTCATAAAACACTGCTCAGAGGATTCTAATTCTTTCAGTTTGCCATTGATCTATTGTATAATCACTTGAAAAATATTGATAAAACCAAAAGAAAAAATATACAAACACAAGAAATATTATGACGATTCTCTATTATTCAAGTGGATCATTAATCATGACAAAACACTATAGTCACACTACCTACAAATAGGATTAAATGAGGCAATTGACTTGTTAGAGTCACATTTGAATCCTCTATACTTATAAAGCATTATCCTAAGAGTTATCCTGTCAAATTTCCATTGAGCCAAAAGACTGCATTTTGATTTGGCTCTTCCTTAAACTGTGGATCCTGGGACTGCTAGTTAGCTTCACATAGTGTAGTCATTTGGCAGATCATGCCAAGTTATTGGAAATACCTCAGAATTGTGGGATACAGCACGCTTAGCCTGGCCTTGAACTCTGGAGCACCTGCTTCTCTGGAGAGTAGGAAGGGCTACACGTGATCATCATTGAAGTTGACAGCAGAAACTACTTATCCAATTTCCAATGGAAATGCTATTTAAAAAACATTTCTATAGCAATGAACTACTTTGATCCTAAAGCTTTGTGACACAAGTGATATGCTGTATCAGGAAAATTTAAATTAACATTTAAAGAAGGCAAGGTTGTTTTTTCTAGCTGTCATTGATTGCAGGTATAGAATTAGTAACACATCAAATCCTGATTATTCATCCATGGACTTTCTTTAAGGTAGTGCAATGAGAAAACAAGGAGAGCATTTTTGTTTGTTTTGTTTTTGTTTTTGTTTTTTAAGGGACAGCGTTTATTGGGGGAAACCCAACAGACCAGAGGGAAGGGGAGAAGAGGGAAAGAGAGGGAGGAGAGCGTAAGAGAGAGAGAGAGAGAGAGAGAGAGAGATCAAGGACAGAGAGAGAGAGAGAGAGAGAGAGAGAGAGATCAGGAGACAGAAAGAGAGCCACGTGTTCAGGAACAGGTTCTTTTAAAATTTTTTCAGGGGGCGGGCAGGGAAGTAGGAGCAGCGAATCCTATTAGGCTGTGGGTAAAACTTGACATGGGTGGTTGGACCATGAGGTTTAGGGCCAAAGCCTCCCATACAACACGTCGACAGGGCGTCTGGGGCTAGATGGTGCCACGGGTAAGATGGTGCCATTTTACTAACATTCCCCTCTTTTGTTTTTTATAAAGTAGGCATTGTGTGGGATTACATTGGCCCAAAAGTCCAGGAGGGGTGAAGGGGAGATGGTCTGTTTTCTATAGCTGCTTCCTGCCCACCTGGGGCGACCAGTCTCAAGCTGTTATCTCCTGGGTGGGGAGCCGGGTCTATCCCTGTAACAGCATTTGGTTGACCGCCTGGTTGCAAGCATTGTTTTTATTTGCTGGGATATTCTTACTACAATGGTCAGTGTCACTGTTTTGAAACATTCAGCATAAAACAAGTAGACACCCACATGAGGCTAGTCAGAATGGAGAAAAACTGCCAGACTCCACTTCTCCTTTAAGAAACCTTTTTTTTTTTTTTTTTTTGACAGGCAGAGTGGACAGTGAGAGAGAGAGAGAAACAGAGAGAAAGGTCTTCCTTTGCTGTTGGTTCACCCTCCAATGGCCGCCGCGGCTGGCGCGCTGCGGCAGGTGCACTGCGCTGATCCAATTGCAGGAGCCAGGTGCTTCTCCTGGTCTCCCATGGGGTGCAGGGCCCAAGCACTTGGGCCATCCTCCACTGCACTCCCGGGCCACAGCAGAGAGCTGGCCTGGAAGAGGGGCAACCTGGACAGAATTGGTGCCCCGACAGGGACTAGAACCCGGTGTGCCGGTGTCGTTAGGCGGAAGATTAGCCTATTGAGCCACGGCGCTGGCAAGAAACCTTCTTAATAACTCCAGTCCACAATGTTCTTTTGCTTCCCTGGACTCTAAACACTCCTTAGTGGGGCCTCTCTCTCCACCCCTAATCTCACACCATCTGGAAGCATAATTTATCCTTGACCTAACTTGCAACTGTTGTTTAACTTTTCTTAAGTGCAAGCCTTCTTTACCCAAATAAAGTTGAACAGTTCCTTAGAGCAGGCACTAATTCTTTTATTTTCCTTGATAAGTGAGCCAGTTACATTGCCTAAAAAGAAACTATAAAATGTAATTTATTTCAGTTCAGCTAATGTCATCCATTCTCATTTTTTATAAGCTGTTAGGGCCCAAACACATTTTTATTAAGCCAGTGGTTAACTTAGGCACTATATATGCTACTTTTAAGAAAATTTTTCCTTTCAGCATGGCAATTTCTCCTGTTTCCCTAAACTGAACCTATTGTCAAAGTCACTGTAATTCATATTTAATGTATCTGATTATTTCACATATGTGAATTTTGTCTTCCAATTTTATTATCAACTCATTAAAGCAAGGATAGTTTATTTTGTCATTTTCAAGACAATGTGATTTGGATAAATCTACTTTTGTTTATTTATGGTATTGGGGTAAAGATTTACAATATTTTATGCAATTAAAATGTATTTATTTGTAAATTCTGGTGCACCAAGAAATATGGTAGTTGTTAAACACACAAATGTTAAAAATAGAATTTCTGCACTTGTGGCCTTTATAGTCTACCGGCAAGACTATATACAAAACCAATAACTATTGAACAAAATTATTTATTCATCCAGCAAATATTTGCTGAGTGTCTACTATGCATATGGGAAATCACAGGACTTAGCTTAAGGGTGTGATCTATGTTATTGTGGCTATACAGAGAACGGATACCAGGAGCAAGAGTAAAAACACAGCAATAATGTCAAAGGCTCTGAAGTCCAGTCTGCTGATAATGGTAACTTGGATTATAGAGTTAGTGTTTGGGGTTTCAGATTTCCAAGTCGAGAACAAGCGGTAATGGCATCCCATTTCAGAGCACCAATTCCATTCCCTACTGCTCCACTTCTGACCCAGCTCACTGCTAACGTGCCTGGGAAGGCAGAGAATGATGGCCAAAGTTCTTGGGTCCCTGCATCTACATGGGAGACCAGGATGGAGTTCCAAGCCCTTGGCTTCTTCTGGCCCAGCCTCAGCTGTTGGGACCCAGTTGAGACCCAAATGGGAAGTGAACCAGAAGATGAAAGATCTCTTTGTCTCTCTGCCTCTCCCTCTCTCTCTGTCATTTTGTCTTTCAAATGAGTAAAATAAAATCTTTTAAAAATAAAATCTCCAAATCCAAGCACTATTTCGGAGATAAAACCAATGGGGTTTTCTGATCAAGTGGTTGAGTAGAGTGATATAAAGAGAAAAGTCAAAGATAAATGTTGGGTGTCTTGAGGGCTAAACACTGTGATTATCGAGTCAAATTTAGAAATTGCTTCTTCATGAGAATATTTAGAAGTGACTCTTTTTGTTTATTTCTCTCAAAAAGGAAAATGAGGTTATTGATGCAAATAAAACATTTTTGACTCGGCTTTCAAATCTCACTTCCTAACTACTTCCTAAACTAGGTTAAGCAATATCATCTATTTGGTCAAAATGGAGTCTTAATTATATATTATCCCTTCCATTTTTAATCATGTGGTGAATCAGAGATCCTAAATACTGTCTTATTATGAAACACCTAGAAATTTTGCAGGATATTAAAAAGAACATTTTTGATTGAAAATGTCAGAATAATGGGAATGCCCATTAGTCAAAATAAAGAAGAATTAAAAACCAGAATAGTGAGTTTGAGCTAACAGTCCAGAGTTGTAGTCTTGTTTGATAACTTGATAAGCAAGGAAATGATATTTTAACAGCCAAGAAGGGATAGGAAATAAGTATTAGGTCTTCATGAAAAATTTACAGTCTTCAGCAGTTATGCAGAATAGAGATAAAAAAAATTCTGTAAAGACTGCTATGAGGAGATGATAAAGAAGCATTTTCACCTGCACCCTAAGAAGTGCAACTATAGGCTTAATCTCTTACAGCTTTGGAGGGAGCCAATGTGCAATACCTGTTTAGTTCAAAAACTCCAAGAAAATAAAGGCAAGACCCATTGTTTTTAATACCTCATTGGTATCTCAGTATCAGACACAAAATTCAATACAAGTTTCCAACAAGGAAGAATTAATAGAAGATATTAATGGGCATTGTGATATAGAGGGTTAGACTACTGCTTGGGATGCCCGTACCCCAGATTGGAGTGCCTTTTTGAGTACTGGTTACCCCACTTCTGATCCAGCTTCCTGCTAATGCATTTTACGGGGCAGCAGGTTATGGCTCAAAATCTTTGGCCCCTGCCATCCATGGGGGATTCCTGAAAGGAGTCTGGGCTATCTAGACCTTAGTTCTAGATACTAGACTATCTGGGGTACTGGCTGTGGCCTGGCAGTCCTGTTTCTTGTGGGCATTTGGGAAGAGAACAAGCAGATGACAAATCTCTTTCTCTGTCTCAGTCACTCTTCCTTTCATGTAGATAAACACAAGCAAATATTTTAAAATAAACAAATAATAGATTAAAAAGAAAAAAACAATTCAAAAATCACAAAACACTAATAAACAACCCATCACAAGTGTTATTAAGGACATTAAAGATCTCTACAATGAAAATTACAAAACCTTAAAGAAAGAAATAGAAGAGGATACCAAAAAATGGAGAAATCTTCCATGCTCATGGATTGGAAGAATCAATATCATCAAAATGTCCATTCTCCCAAAGGCAATTTACAGATTCAATGCAATACCAATCAAGATACCGAGGACATTTTTCAAAGATCTGGAAAAAATGATGCTGAAATTCATATGGATTCATATGGAGACACAGGAGACCTCGAATAGCTAAAGCAATCTTGTACAACAAAAACAAAGCCGGAGGCAATACCAGATTTCAGGACATACTACAGGGCAGTTGTTATCAAAACAGTATGGTACTGGTACAGAAACAGATGGATAGACCAATGGAACAGAATAGAAACTCCAGAAATCAATCCAAACACCTACAGCCAACTTATATTTGATCAAGGATCCAAAACCAATCCCTGGAGTAAGGACAGTCTGTTTAATAAATGGTGCTGGGAAAACTGGATTTCCACGTGCAGAATCATGAAGCAAGATCCCTACCTTTCACCTTACACAAAAATTCATTCAACATGGATTAAAAACTTAAACCTACGACCCGACACCATCAAATTATTAGAGAGCATAGGAGAAACCCTGCAAAACATAGGTACTGGCAAAGACTTCTTGAAAAATACCCCAGAAGCACAGGCAGTCAAAGCCAAAATTAACTACTGGGATTGCATCAAATTGAAAAGTTTCTGTACTGCAAAAGAAACAGTCAGGAAAGTGAATAGGAAACCGACAGAATGGGAAAAAATATTTGCAAACTATGCAACAGATAAAGGGTTGATAACCAGAATCTACAAAGAAATTAAGAAACTCTACAACATCAAAACAAACAACCCACTTATGAGATGGGCCAAGGACCTCAATAGACATTTTTCCAAAGAGGAAATCCAAATGGCCAACAGACACATGAAAAAATGTTCAAGATCACTAGCAATCAGGGAAATGCAAATCAAAACCACAATGAGGTTTCACCTCACCCCGGTGAGAATGGCTCACATTCAAAAATCCACCAACAATAGATGCTGGAGAGGATGTGGGGAAAAAGGGACACTAATCCACTGTTGGTGGGAATGCAAACTGGTGAAGCCACTATGGAAGTCAGTCTGGAGATTCCTCAGAAACCTGAATATAACCCTACCATTCAACCCAGCCATCCCACTCCTTGGAATTTACCCAAAGGAAATTAAATTGGCAAACAAAAAAGCCGTCTGCACAGTAATGTTTATTGCGGCTCAATTCACAATAGCTAAGACTTGGAACCAACCCAAATGCCCATCAACAGTAGACTGGATTAGGAAATTATGGGACATGTACTCTACAGAATACTATACAGCAGTCAAAAACAATGAAATCCGGTCATTTGCAACAAAATGGAGGAATCTGGAAAACATCATGCTGAGTGAATTAAGCCAGTCCCAAAGAGACAAATATCATTTGTTCCCCTTGATTGGCGATGACTAACTGAGCACCAAAGGGGAAACCTGTTGAAGTGAAATGGACACTATGAGAAACAGTGACTTGATCAGCTCTTGTGCTGACTGTTGTTGTACAATGCAATACTTTATCCATTTTAGTATTTTTTTTTATCCTAGTACTAGTGGTTGAACTCTGTAATTAACGCACAATTATTCTTAGGTGTTTAAATTTTAACTGAAAAGTGATCCCTGTGAAATATAAGAGTGGGAATAAGAGAGGGAGGAGATGTACAATTTGGGACATGCTCAATCAGACATGCCCCAAATGATGGAGTGAGAATCATGCCAGGGGATTCCAATACAATCCCATCAAGGTGGCATGTACCAAGGCCATCTCACTAGTCCAAGTGATCAATTTCAGTTCACAATTGATCACACTGATAGGTCTAAGAGTCAAAGGGATCACACAAACAAGACTAATGTCTGCTAATACTAACTGATAGAATCAAAAAGGGAGAGAATGATCCAACATGGGAAGCGGGATACACAGCAGACTCATAGAATGGCAGATGTCCTAAATAGCACTCTGGCCTCAGAATCAGCCCTTAAGGCATTCGGATCTGGCTCAAGAGCCCATGAGAATATTTTAGGCATGGAAAGCTAAGACACCCTGAAAAACAAAAAACAGAAGACCTAAATGAAAGATCTCTGCGAGTGAGATCCCAGTGGAAAGAACGGGGCCATCAAAGAAGGAGGTACCTTTCTCTGAAGGGAGGAGAGAACTTCCACTTTGACTATGACCCTGTCGGAATAAGATCGAAGTCAGTGAACCCTAAAGACTTCCATAGCCTCAGTAACTCATGACTAGAGCCTAGGGAGATTACTGACGCCATAAACAAGAGTGTCAAATTGTTAAATCAACATCAGGAGTCACTGTGTACTTACGTCTCATGAGGGATCTGTCCTTAATGTGTTATCCAATGTGAAATAATGCTATTACTAGTACTGAAACAGTATTTTTACACTTTGTGTTTCTGTGTGGGTGCAAACTGATGAAATCTTTACATAGTATATACTGAATCGATCTTCTGTATATAAAGATCATTGGAAATGATTAAAAAATCTTGGTGTTAAATTGGAAATTGCATAGATAATTAATCAATTCTTTAAAAAAAATCATGTAGGATCTCTGTCCTTAATGTACTGTACATTGTGAATTAATACTATAACTAGTACTCCAACAGTATTTTCACTTTGTGTCTCTATGTGAGGGAAAACTGTTGAAATCTTTACTTAATATGTACTAAACTGATCTTCTGTGTATAAAGAGAATTGAAAATGAATCTTGACGTGAATGGAAGGGGAGAGGGAGCGGGAAAGGGGAGGGTAGCGGGAGGGAGGGAAGTTCTGGGGGGGGGAACCATTGTAATCCATAAGCTGTACTTTGGAAATTTATATTCTTTAAATAAAAGCTATAAAAAAATACAGTAAATAAATATAACATTGAGTAAATGGGTTAGACATTAGGTTAGATACAAATGAAGAAGAGGATTGGTGAATGAAATGAGAGATCTGAGCACTTATTTGGTGGCAGCATAAGAGGATAAATATAATGAAGAGAGAAAGATTAAAACACATGAAGAAATATTCCATCATATCTTGTTGTATAGCCACAGCACGATAATTTGTCCAGATGGTTTTTATAGAAAGTTAGATTGTGCATTAGCTAAGATTCTTGGAGAAACAGAATCAATGTGATTGTTTCTAAACTTTTGCTATTGCAAGGAATTCGGTAGAACAAAACATTTTGTCTATATGCCCATTTATGATTTCATTCATTCAATGCTTATTTATAAGTCAGCACTCTTTTCGGAGCTATGGATACAATCGATAAGATTCTGTTTCTCTGAGATTCCTAATATGCCAATATAATGATATCTGGAGTGGACCTCTAGGAGAGAATTAGCCATGTAGGCAAGAGTCCTCCTGCATGGGATCAGTTTCCTTATAAACGAGGCTCCAGGGAGCAGCTTTGTGACTTCCACCAAAGAGGACCCAGCAAGAAGGGGAAGAAAGTGGGCCCTCATCAGGCACTGATCTTCCTACATCTTGATCACGAACTTCCAAGTCTCCAGAACTGACAAATAAGCTTTTGTCTATTTATAAGTGAGCCAGCCTATGGCAGTGCGCTAGAACAGCCTGAAAATACTAAGGCGGGGTAGTCGTGTGGCACAGTGAGTTACGTTGCTGCTTGTGAGGCTTGAGTCTCATTTCAGAGTGCTGGTGTAAGTCCTGGCTGCTTTGCTTCCAATCCTACTCCGTGGGAAGCTGCAGATGATGGCTCAAGTACTTAAGTCCCACTCACATGGGAGGCCGATATGGAATTCCTAGATCTTGGCTTCTATTTGGCCCAGCTGTGGCTGTTGCAGCCTTTTGGGAAGTGAACCAGAAGATGAAAGATCTCTCTTTCCCACTCCTTCCCTTGCAGTCACTCTGCCTTTCACAAAATAAATAATTTTTTTTAAAAAAAGCTAATGTGTATACCGTAAGAGCAGATTTATTGTACAAATTGGCTTGTGTGATTATGAAAGCCAAGAAGTCCTACAATCTGCTGACTGAAAGCTGAAGGACAGCGACGAATGCCAGTCTGAATTTTCAGCCTAAATCTGAAGACTTGAGAATTAGGGAGTGATGGTATAACTTTGGTCTGAGTTAAAAAACCTGAGTGCCAGGACTGCTGAAGTCCAAGGACAGGAGAAAAAATGGACACTTTATCTCAAACAGAGATAGGAAATTCATCCTTTTGCATACCCTTACCAGCATTTGGGGTTTTAAAAATCTTTTTTATAATAGTCACTATAGCTGGGATGAGATGATATCTCACTGGTTTGGATTTGCATTTCCCTGATGGATAATGATACTGAGCTTTTATTTTTTTAATACCTTTAGACCATTTGTATATCTTCCTTTAAGAAGTAGCTATTTGGATCATATGCTCATTTTTAATGGGTTATTTTTTGTTTTTTTTTCATTGATTTTAAAAAGTTCTTTTTTTTCATTTTCTCCCATGTCTCAGATGTCTCATCATTCCGTTGATCATTTCCTTTGCTGTGTAAAATTTCTGAATTTCTTATGATTCCATTTGTTATGATCACAATTGCCTGCACTACTCTCTTACAGTGTTTCTCCTATGCTTTCTCCCAGTAGTTCCATATTTTCAGGTCTTACATTTATTCCTTTGATCCATTTTGAGTTAATTTTAAGTGGTGAGAGGTGAAGAGCATGTGTGTCAACATTCAGTCATATATATATATATATATATATATATATATATATATATATATCTCCAGGTTTCCAAGCATGGTTTACTGAAGTTTGCCCTTTCTATGTTGTATGCTTTTGGCATACACCATAGCATCATTTGTTATAGATGCATAGGCATATTTCTCGGATCTCTATTCTGTTCCACTGCCCTAAGCATCTGTTTTTATGCTAGTATCATGCTATTTTGATTACTATAGCTCTGTAGTAAGTGTTGAAGTGTTGAACTCAGATATGGGGATGTTTCCATCTTTGTTCTTTTTTTTTTAAGAAGTTGAGCATTTTGTTAAATCCTTGCATAGTTTTTGCATAACACACATTTTCCATAAACTTTAGTTTTTTTCCCAATTTTTAAAATGTATATAAAATCAACAAATTTTATGTATTTCATATATATAGAAATAGCATCTCACACCCCTCCTTCCTTCCTTACTCTTTCTTTTAATTTTTACAATGACATACTTTAAGTTTAATTTACAATCATATGATTAACTCTCAACTAAGTAAAGAATTGAACAAAAACAAAGAAAAAAAAACCCACTGTTCCACAACAGTAGAGACAAAAGCTGTAAACAATAATCAAATCTCAAAATGCCAGTTTTGCTCATATACATTACATTTTTTGCACTCTATTAGTCACCGAAAATCAGAGGAAACATATGATATCTGTCTTTTCTGAAGACCCCTTCATATTTGTCCTTCTGGGACTGGCTTATTTCACTTAGCGTGATGCCCTTTATATTTGGATGGTTCCTCCGAAGTCTCAAACTCCCAGATGTGTTTTGCAGGTGGCCACAGAGAGGCGCCCAAGAGCAGTAAACCTGCTCTCCAAGGGGGAGTTTTAATCTCTGGCATTGTCAAGAGAAAAAGCACTGAGTTGCTGTTTGTTTTGTTGTTAGCATTTGGGACTTTCCATGGACTGGGTAATCACTGTGGCATTTAAGGTGAAGGCTCAGGATCCCACGCCCAGCACAGCATCTAGGATTAGCAGGAGCTCCACACTTGTGAGCTTTTACTGTTCTTTCTTTCTTCCCTGCCTTGCCTCTGTCTCTACCTTCACTATTTCTCATGTTCTCTCCCGAATAGTTGCTGTCACTGGGTCAAGGTATTTCTTAGGAATCAAATTACTGAAATTTCAGGGCCAGCACGATCCTACCAAGCAACTGAAGAATCAGACCATGCCCCTTGTCTCTGGGATGGCATACATAGGTGAGCCCAGATAAAATTCCCTTGAAACTTGAGCAGCATCCTGAAGCAAAAAGAAGTGGATTTCATTGTCAGATCTCAGTTCAAATCCCCACTCAAACACTAAGTAGGTAGCTGTGTGACCAGAGGTATTTTTCTATAGCCTCTCTGAGCTGTTCTTTCCTTTTCCACAAAGCATAGGTAATAATTGCTTCACAGAATGACTGCAAGGATTAAATGAAAAAATGCGGGAAAGAACCCTAATAGTTCTTCTCATCTTGTACATGTTGATGAGCTCTTTATAAAAAACAATTTTTAAAAAATTCTCCATAGGCTTTTGTTTGAGACGCTTATGGGTGAGAAACACAAACTTGACCTTTCAGTAATACTAAACTCTGGTGGCTCTGTGTCTCCCTGAGGAAAGGCATAGCATGCCCTGAGCACTGTGGGGTGGGCCCTCAGCCCCCGCTCACCCAGAGCAGCACAGGCCAACGACAGCTGCAGGCTCAGAAGGAACAAATCCCAGGGGGCCCCGGGAGGGAGTTGGAGGAGAACGCTCATCAGCATTGCTTGCACTTGGGGCCACAGGCCAACTGCTGCTTCCCAGGGAAATTCACTTATGAGAAAAACTCCTGGTTGGACTGATCGGCCAGAAAGGGTTTAATTTAACATAAATATGGAGAGCACGTATGATTCCAAGTGTGCAAGCGATTCCAGAATCTCTTTGCTTCTGTGTTATGTAAACCATGAGCCATAAATAAAAAAAAAAAATTAACAGAAATGTAATCAGGGTCCTCAAAGAAAACCACACTTTTCTAAAGCTGTTTATGAGTGTGTGTGTGTGTGTGTGTGTGTGTGTGTGCAAAAGCATGCACAGGAAATAAGAAAGATTACAGTACTGGGAGTAGAAGATTGTAAAGGTTATTGATGATCTAGAGGCATCATAATTTGGCTTATGCCAAATTGCCTAAACATAAATGCTTGACACCAGCTCAGTGAATATGTTTCATTTTCCTTATTGTGGGGTCTTTGGTGGAGCCAAGATTCCTGTAGTCACACTTAGTGATGTACACCCGAAGTCTGCTCCCTAAGGGTAACCTATGGCGGTCTGCAGAGCAGCAGCTCCCCGCAGAGGAAGAAGGTCTCTGTTTTTGGTCAGCCAAGCATGTTTCCAGCTTTGACTGGTAGCAGCCAGTGTTCCTCTACCTGGAATGCTCTCCCCTTGCTCAGGTACAGGCTCCAACTTTCCTGGTTCATTCAGCTCTCAGAGTAAATGTCATCTCCTTCAACCACCTTTTCCTGACTGTCCATTCTGCAGCGGCCCAATGGGGTCTCTCTATCACACCCTTATTTTACTGTCTTCAGAACATTTACTATTTTCTGACATTTCCTTGATCATTTGCTTACTGCTTGTCTCCCGTTCACTACAATTTTGAGCTTAATGAGAATGGCAACTTGGTCTGTCTGTCCATCTCTCTCCCCGGCTCCTGATAGCCCCTGAGATGATGTCCTCCAACTACAGGAACTCGACAGATATCTGCAGGAAGTTGGATGAAGGCACTATGTTTTCTTGTACCATAAACCCGAAGTGCTCAGAACATAACAGGAAGTGAAGGTAAGCATTAAATGTAGTTTGTCTCACACAAATTACACTACATAGTTCTGAATCATAAGAGAAAATAGAATACCTTTTTCCCTGAGTCTTAGAATTAATGGATGTCTGTTTAAATGCTTCAGACACACAAAGCTTTGCCTTTGATTGTAGACTTTATGTAGTGTGCATCTCCTGGATACTTTCAAAATGCTGTCAACTACCCTAGGCACTGGGTGACAATGAACAACAAGACCAATCCTGCCTCTCTCCTTGCTAAGGAGTTCACCGTTTGAAGGGTAGTAGACATAAGCCAAGGTCAACACAACATAATGTGATACATGGCATAAATGCATAAATATGGATGTTGTAAAAGCAGAGGGGGTGGTGCTTGTGGCTTTGTGAAAAATGTGGATATGAAATAATGAAGGCAGGGAAAATTTAATGGTTTTGAAAGAAATGCCTTAACAGTGAGAAGAACTGATGGACAAACAAAATAAATAAACTTTTGAAGTCAAATTTAGCAAACCCCTGGACAGGCATGATGAGTGAGTCAACATCAAGCACTGACTGAAAGCCTCCTCTGTAATCTGGAAACCATCATGCTGAGTGAATTAAGCCAGTCCCAAAGGGACAAATAATCATATGTTCTCCTTGATCAGTGACAACTAACCGAGCACCAAAAAGGAAACCTATTGAAGTGAAATGGACGCTATGAGAAACAGTGACTTGATCGGCCCCTTTTAGTATTATTTTTTTGTTCTACTTAATACTATTGGTTGAACTCTTTAATTAACACACAATTATTCTTAGGTGTTTAAATTTAACTGAAAAGTGATCACTGTTAAATATAAGAGTGGGAATAAGAGAGGGAGGAGATGTACAGTTCGGCACATGCTCAATCGGACTTGCCCCAAACGTTAGAGTTAGAAACGTGCCAGGGGATTCCAATTCAATCCCATCAAGGTGGCATGTACCAATGCCATCTCACTAGTCAAAGTGATCAGTTTCAGTTCACAATTGATCATAATGATAGGATTAAGAGTCAAACTGAGCACATGAACAAGACTAGTGTCTGCTAATACTAAGTGATAGAATTAAAATTGGGAGCGAACGATCCAACATGGGAAGCGGGATACACAGCAGACTCATAGAATGACAGATGTCCTAAACAGCACTCTGGCCTCAGAATTAGCCCTTAAGGCATTCGGATCCGGCTGAAAAGCCCATGAGAGTAGTTCAGGCATGGAAAGCCAAGACATTCTGGCAAAAAAAAAAAAAAAAAAAAAAGTGACCTAAATGAAAGATCTCTGTGAGTGAGATCCCAGTGGAAAGAACGGGCCATCAAAGAAGGAGGTACCTTTCTGTGAAGGGAGGAGAGAACTTCCACTTTGACTATGACCTTGTCTAAATAAGATTGGAGTTGGCAAACTCAAGAGGCTTCCATAGCTTTGGCAACTCATAACAAGAGCCTACTGACGCCATAAAAAAGAGTGTCAATTGTTAAATCAACAACAGGAGTCACTGTGCACTTACTCCCCATGTAGGATCTCTGTCCTTAATGAGTTGTACTATGTAAATTAACAATATAACTAGTACTCAAACAGTACTTTACACTTTGTGTTTCTGTGTGGGTGCAAACTGTTGAAATCTTTACTTAATATATACTAAATTGATCTTCTGTATATAAAGATAAATGTAAATGAATTTGTTTTGTTTTGTTTTTGTTTTTTGACAGGCAGAGTAGACAGTGAGAGAGAGAGACAGAGAGAAAGGTCTTCCTTTTGCCATTGGTTCACCCTCCAATGGCCGCCACGGCCGGCGTGCTTCGGCCGGCGCACTGTGCTGATCCGATGGCAGGAGCCAGGACATGGGAACATGGGGTCTCCCATGGGGTGCAGGGCCCAAGCACTTGGGCCATCCTCCACTGCACTCCCTGGCCACAGCAGAGAGCTGGCCTGGAAGAGGGGCAACCGGGACAGAATCAGGCACCCCAACCGGGACCAGAACCCGGTGTGCCGGCACCACAAGGCGGAGGATTAGCCTATTGAGCCACGGCACTGGCCATAAATGAATCTTGATGTGAATGGGATGGGAGAGGGAGCAGGAGATGGGATGGTTGCAGGTAGGAGGGAGGTTATGAGGGGGGAAAGCCATTGTAATCCAAAAACTGTACTTTGGAAATTTATATGTATTAAATAACAGTTAAAAAAAGAAAAAAGAAAAGAAAGCCTCCTCTACGCCAGAACTAGCCGCTCCAGAGGCTCCGACTGCAAAGGCATATAAAGGAGCACAGAACTGTTCTGTGCCTACCTGGGGCTGCAGCTCTCAGTGGTCCACAAGAAGACCTCCAGCACTTACAGGCTGCTGTATTTTATTCTGTGGGCATGCAGACATTCTGAACAGACACTTGGAGGAGGTTGAAATGGCGAGAGTTTGTCCGATAACTCGAGGGCCTCCCAAGCCTCTGGGAATTTCCTCCAAATCCTTTGGAGAGCCGTGCGCCTTCACTCACTTCTTCTGCAGCAGATACCTCCCCTGTTCCAAAGCTATCCATCTCTTTCTCTTTTGCATGCAGCTCTTGGATTGGGCTCAAGTTCTACTGAGATCAGTAGGATGATTTGATTTATGACAACAGGGAAATAGGCTTTCAGTTAGTTTTTGAGTCAGAAACCTCTTATAACTCCAAAATAAATGGTGACAGGATGTGCAGTCCATGCCAAACGCCCTCTGTCATGTTGAGTTAGAGCATCAAATTTAAAGAGATTGTTAATAGCATCTGCTCACTAAGGAATTTGCTACTTCCTTGCTTAGGAATGCATGAGACTGAATTCTTCAGAATATCTACCTTCTCCTTTCTGGTTTCTTTTCCCAACCTTATCTTTCTCCTCCCTGTCATTATGGTTTGAGTTCTAATGATTTCATGGAGAATGATGGAGTCAGACTCTGCAGTGACTATCTAGGCACAGTCTTTCTGACTGGAGCCTCCTGCAGTTCTTCCTGCTCAGGCCTGGCCTTGATGGTGGTGGGGTGGTCAGAGGGCCATCAGCACCCTTGGTAGAGATGAGAGAATCAAACTGCTGCTAGGAAGACCCCAGGTTGTACAGTGCTCTCACACATTCCCCCAGTGGCAAGGACACTTCATTCAGCTTTGGTATGTCCTTGGAGAACTTTCTGACAGTGTTTCTTCCAATGATCCAAGAGACAGAACTCCAAATTTTAGGGTTAGCAGTCCCAGGACTGAAAACCAATGCTTCATGGGTACTGACGGGAGAAATATTAAGAATGCTTTATCTTGACAAGCAGAAGATATCCACGGATCCAATGAAGATTTAAATATAGTGTTTAACCTTATTAAGAAGAGATTGGAGATATTCAGGCCATGTCACCAAAACTTTGAAACCAATGTTCTGGAGATTAACTCCCCCAGATCTTGCCAAAACCAGTTATATGGGTTAAAGTTCCTATTGAAAACTGGCATTTGAGAATGGGCAAGGACTTCTGCCTAAAAGTATTAGTGACTTTTTTATTTAGAGTGAGTTATTACACTTACTTAAATAGAGAGATGAAGACAGCAGCAGTTAAATCATGAAGAACTACTCCCTTCTCTTTCCAAATACATCTCACTCTGACTACAACATCACCACCACACCAGGGATAGCTGCTGCCATCCTCACGGATCTAACCCCAGGCAGGTCACTGAGAAGTGTGCTGTCCCTTAATTATTCCAGAAAAACCCATGAAGCACACTGACTTGTCATTTCCACTTTACAGATGAGAAGAGTGTCCAAAAGGTGATATGACTGGCCCCAGGTCACACTGCTAGGAGATCACAAAGCTGGTCCCACGAGGCCTTGTGATTTCGAAGACCTTGCTTTGCGGAATTACACGGACTTCTCTTAACGAGTAGTGATGAGAACTGAGCTCTTCCACTTTCCTTCCGACAGCATTCCCAGGCCTTGGGGTGACCTCTGGCTGGGACTGTGCATTTCCAGCTTTCTGTGCTCCACTGACGGACTCATCGTATGTGCATCCTATGGCCTTCCTTAAACATAAACACACACAAAACAAATACCAGAGCAAGACAGAATCTTTAACTTTGTCCTAAAAAATTTCTCCCAAAAGAATGATAAATGGCGCTGCTTGGCATTATACTAACTTGCCTCCCTTCCACTATTTGCTTATGTGGTCGTTTTTCCCTATTCTGGTCTTCGCTGAAAAGCCTGTTAGGGTTTACTCGAAACCTAGCAAGTCTTAGGCTTTCTTTGACCTACTCCTTGGGAACATCTGGCTCCATGTATCTCCTACTGGTGAGCCGAGTAGCCACATTTTCAGCTGCAGCCCCAGGAGTCAGAGTCAGTCTTAATTTAGGCCTAGACATCTTTTGTCTAATTTGCTCATGAACTCAGTTTCCAACTAGCCTCTGGCTTTTTCTCTGCCAGAATTATCTGCATGGAGGTATACCAGATGCTCCCATAGGGCCTTGCTTATGTAGGTTAAATGGTTAATGCTGCTGGCTTTTGTTCTCTTCCCATTAGACCATGGTTCTTTTTTTTTTTTTCTAAATATTTGTTTATTTTATTTGAAAGTCAGATTTACAGAGAGAGAAGGAGAGGCAGAGAGAGACAGAGAGAGAGAGAGACAGAGAGAGAGAAAGAGAGACAGAGAGAGAGAGAGGTCTTCCATCGGCTGGTTCACTCCCCAGTTGGCTACAACTGCCGGTGCTGCCCTGATTTGAAGTCAGGAACCAGGAGCTAGGAGTCTCCTCTGGGTCTCCCCTGTGGGTGCAGGGGCCCAAGGATCTGGGCCATCTTCCACTCTTTTCCCAGGCCATAGCAGAAAGCTGGATTGAAGTGGAGCAGCCGGGACTCGAACTGGCATCTATATGGGATGCTTGCACTACAGGTGGCGGTTTGACCTGCTATGCCACTGTGCTGGCCCCTAGACCATGGTTCTGAGGTAAGGTCAGATTCTTAGTCAGGCTGGTAGTTCGGTGCTTGACCTAGGCCTGACATGGTGGATGTGAGTGGGAAGGAAGGAAGGCAAGAGTAGGGAGGAGGGAGGGAGGGAAGGAGGGAGGGAGGGAGGGAGGAAGGTGGAAGAGAGGAAAAGAGGGCGTGACTGTAGAGCTCAGCTGCAGCCCACAGTCCAGTCACCTGAAGTCTGAGAATTCAGCACAGTATAACAAGATATCCTGAGACGGGAGAGAGCACATTCATATTTTTGTTAAAATCTTTTGTTATAACTGTATTTTTTTTACTTAGTTATCTTATTTAGGTTTTTTATTTACATGAAGGGAACAAATTTCATGCATACACATTTATGAGCATAATGATACTTCCCACCCCTCTCCTCCCTTCCCTCACTCCCACTCTCTCTCCTCCTTCTTTTATTTGTCTTTTAATTTTTACAATTGCATACTTTCAATTTACTTTCTAAACACAGGCTTAACCCTCCACTAAATAAAGAATTCAACAAGTACTAAGTAGAAAAACCATTGTTCTTCAAAAGTGTAGACCAGGACTATAAACAATAATCAAATCTCTTATTTCTTTTGACTTTATTTGAAAGGCTGAGACAGGGACAGGGAGAGAGAGAGACAGAGGTAGAGACAAAGACAGAGACACACACACACACACACACAGAGATCTTCCCACTGCAGGTTTTCTCTCCAAATGCCTGCAACAGCCAGGCTGGATCAAGCCAAAGCCAAGCACTGGGAACTCAGCCCAGGTCTCCCTAATGACTGGCTGGGGCCCAAATACTTGAGTCTCACCTGATGCCTTCCCAGGTTGCACATTAGCAGGAAGCAGGATTGGAGGTGAAGTTGGGTCTTGAACCAGGCTCCCATAGGGGGTATGAGTATCCCAAATGGAAATGCACCAAACCCTAGCCCTTAATTGTTCCTTTTTATCGTTGACTACTGTTGTCCTCATACCATTCCTTATTTATAAGCTGCAGCTTATAAGTTTGTGTGTATGGGAAAAAACAGTGCTTAAAGGTTTGGTCCCACCTACAATTTCAAGCATCCACTGGGGGTGTTAGAATATATCCACCAGGTTCCGCGTGGACTAGAGTGCGATTGTTGTTATTACTTGGGGTTGTCTCTGTACGGGTTACTTTCTAGTGAAGGTAACGGAAGCAAGAAAGGACTAGGGAGGTAGACGGAATCCTCCACCACACCTCCTGGAAGTCTCTGAGGAAAGTGATTTGGCACAAGGCTAAGAGCATCGATGCCTGGTGTTCTGAAGCCCAGGTTTGCGGTTCACTGCTTCAGAGACCGCGGGCAAGTTTCTTAACCTCTCTGTTGCTCAGTTCTCTCGTCTGTTAAGTTCTCTTGTCTGTTAAACAGCTTTTCCCTAAGATTAAGTGCGTAAACACAGAACACACGGGAGCAACGTTATCATCGCTGTAATGAGGCGGCATTCGGTGGCAGAACCTTAGAAACTCACTTGCATTTGTTCTGTAAATATTACCCACACCAAATTTGTGCCAAACGTTGTGTCAGGTGGTAAGGAAGAGGCTCCATCAAGACGGGGAAGATAGACATTCCAGCTCCCGCTCCTTCTCCACAGGGCTATATGTTCCAGGGCGTGTGTGAGAACGCAGGTAGTGCTGAACCCTCTATGTATTGTTTATTCTCAAACATATGTACAGACATTATCACGGTAAAGTTCAATTCATGAAATAGGTATAATAATAAGAGATTAACAAGAAACTATTCATAAAATGGAATATAATATAATATAATGGAATATAAAACTTAAATGAATGTGGTCTCTCTCCTGATAGAACCATGACAAATGTTAATATTTTTGGAGTGTGGGGGACTCCTGTACTTTAGTATTATACATCGTGTCATCATCTATACAAAGGAAAGGGCCAGTTGCCGGCATGCAGTAGAGCAGGGACCGGGCCTCATCTCTTACCTGGGGTTTGGGAAGGAGGGCGGCCTTGGGGCAGCATTTCAGAGCTGATGACTTGCTGGGCTCCGAGGTCCTCGTGAGCTGCCTGGACCTGGATCTTGTATTTCATCTGTGTTCTCTAGCGCTGGGATCGTCTGAAGGAGCAGCAGCTCTGAGTGGGCATCATTGCCAGACTTACCCAAGTAAGCGCTCCCAATAGACCAGCACAGAGCTTCCCAAAGGCATCTCTTCAGTGGAACATGGCCCAGGGTGGCCCTGGAGCAAGGCAAAGGTTGGGCACAGAGTGAAGCAGCTGGGATAATCTGGGAGAACTGGTAACGTGTCCCCTGAGAAATGCCCGAGGATGAGGTCCTGCCTTAGTGGGTAAAGGTTCAGATTCAATGTCACTTGGCTGGTACCCTTACCATGTCCTCACTTGTACTCAGGGGCCAGTGGTGTCCAGGGCCATTTGGGTTAGGCAAACACATGAGACATCTGCAACATTTTCTGTTAGCTGTGGTTGTTTCCAGAACAGCACCAGTTTCTCCCCTCCAGATCTAAAAGCTACAGAGGGTTAAACTACAAACCAGTCTCTCAGACTGTTCCCCATTTGTTTCAAATTCAGAGCGTATAACATCTGATCATGTTTTTTCTCTTGGGATATTATTAAGAATTGATCTCTGTATTCTTTCATATTTGGGATACATTTTCTGTTGTTGCCCTAAAATTGCTATGTTATTACATATTTCTCAACTAGGATTCATTTTTAAATCTTTTTAGCCTCTGGCAAAATAAGACCTCTTTGGTATTTCTGGATCTTTATAGGAACAAGATGTCACATTCCTGATTTCATTAAAGCATTTAGTGACTGGGGAATAACTGCATTCTGTGAATAATAATAAAGATCTGGGCTCCTTTAAAAAAGAAGACACAGAGTGATAAAAACCAGGAATTATTCGTAATAATCAGAGCTGGCCTTGGGTGACAATGGCTCAGGTGCAGAACCACTGGTTCACTCCCCAAATACCCCCAACAACCAGGGCTGGGCCAGGCCAAAACCTGGAGCTTAGAACTCAATCTAGGTCTCTAATGTTAGTGACAGGGACTCCACTACTTGAAGCATCATCTTCTGCCTCACAGGTGCACATTAGCAGGAAGCTAGAATCTTGAGCGGAGCCAGGACTCAAACCTAAGTACTCTGATCCGGGCTGCAAGCATCCCAAGTGGTGTTTTAACTGTTGCACCAAATGTCCACCCAGGGGTTGGTGAGTTTTTAAAGAGCAAACCATCGATCATGCTGCCTGTTGGGTAGTTATGAAATGCTGTTGAATGAGGGCCTGGTAGAGAATGGAAGAAAATGTCAAGTGTGATCTGTGTTTTTATCACGAGCTACCTAAGTGTAACTTTGCTGAAAAATAAAAAGCTCTCTTCTGGGTCTCTTTCCCAAGTGGGCAAACCACTGTGTGGGAACTGATCTTGAAGTCTGGTATTTTTTCTCTCTGGGGGGAAGGGGTATTATTATAATCATTGAAGTCTACTCTCTTCTTTTTTTCTCCTCTTGCACCTTCTCCTCTTCCCTGTCTCCTTCTTTCTGTCTCTTCCCTGTCTCTGTGTGTCTCTGTTTCTGTCTCTCTCTTTCTCATTGCCAGGTAAAATTCAGAACCCTCAAATTTTAATTTCAATAATCAAAACATTTTTAGTATATCTATGTGTCAAGTATTACATAGGACATAATTACAGTAAAAGCTATTCATTGTTTATCTGAAGTTTAACTGGGTATCTTTTATTTTTATTTGCTAAATCTGGCAATCCTATTTCTTTTAACTGTTTTCCAATATCTTTATGAAGAGGAAAAATGAAATTATATGGATATTCTCCAGCCATCAGCATTAGTATCAAAGCCTCAAATCTTCCATATTCTTAAAATTTTTTGAGAAACGAATGAACATTTTTTAATAAAATTGGGCAATGGAATCAGAGGTCGTCTATAATTAACATTAAGAACACAGCACTTGCACTGTGTTCGCTGTTCTTCCACATCTTAAAAGGGTGGAGGCTGTGGTACTGCTGGACAGGAAGCCAGGTAGAATTTACTGTTGTAAAGGGAGATTTGTAGCAGCCGGTTTTTGAGAAATGGTCATCATAATAAATTCAACGGGAAGACATTTTCCTTACACTTGATTTTTCTATCCAGATACATTGTAGGTGGGTACCTCTAAGAATTCCTATACAAGGTTGCCTTGAGAGCAGCACTTATTTTTATTCTTTTCTCTTTCCCATTGCAATGACAGCCTAAACTTACTATGAGAAAAACTGAACCTATTAACAGTACCAGTTTTTCATGTCTGTTAATTAGATTTTAAAGAGACACACATTTCTAGAATTCCATCTAACTTTGGTTGGTTACAGAACAGCATTTAAGCTTTTTGTGCAGCAGGGAACAGGAGGGATGCTTCTGTGTAGCCAGAAGTCCACAGTCCCAGCTCAGCACCACTGCTGACCACCTGTGTGATCTTGAATGTACTGGTCAGCATCTCTGATCTGTAAAACAGAGAGAGATCTCTAAGGTCCTGTCCTAGTTGCAGTCCTATGATTGCGAGATGATTCAGAAACATTAGCAGCAGGTCTGCTTCATAAAATTCTCCCTTCCCAAACGCTAGATGTACTGGCTTTTTTCCCTATCTCATTCTGTGTCTCTCCCCTTTGCTCTGTATAATCAATAGTAGGGAAAAGTTCTGTGGAAAGCCCTGAAATAGCAGCAGCCAAGAAGCCGAAGTGGAGTCTGCTGGGCTCCACTGGGCCCAGGCCCTGCCAAATAGTTGTCAACAAGTCACCAACAGAACATGGGAAGGGCCCAGTGCTCGGCGGCTGCGGCTCAGACTTGTGACTTGTGCTATTACCCTCCCCAGAGAACCCAGGCCAACGAGGGAGTCAGCCGCCCAGAGAGCCCCTAGAAAACCAAGATACCAATTTAAGCAAAAAGTGCTCGCTGGAATGGCAGTCGATTAACCACTTGTGTTCTGATGGGGTTGGGGTGGATGGGGCACTGCAGTGGTTTCTGGATCCTGCTCCCCCTGGACTCCCACCTCCCCGGCCCACAGTTGCCTAGGGCTATCTGAAGGCTCTCATTAAGACTGGACTGGTTTATGAATTGTGTGCCCTGGAATCAGCCCTGGGCACCACCCAGAATCCATAAGGGAGTGGCATTCCAGACCTTGACCAATGGCTCTGCACGCCTAGAGGCTCCACACTTTTGAAAGCCACCGAAAGGCATTTCTCTGTCTCACCTGTGGGATCATTGTGCACAGAATCCATTAAATGCTTAGTGTAGGACCAGCTCAAGTACAAGTGATTATAGGTTATGTGTTGTGGGTCCCTAGGAATAGGAGTGCCATAGGAAAGTTCCCAGCTGTATCAACAGTTGGATATGAGCCTTTGGAAATAAGGGTGGCTGTAGCTCTATATGATGGCAGCTTGTACCTTCTTCTTAATTCAGCTTAGTAGCAATTCTAATGGTATTAATTATACTTTGTAATTCAGTTTTATACATTACTCTAAATTCATCTTGTTGCATATTTTAAAACTGGCCTACACATACAGCTTTTCCCTAACACTGAAATCTGGAATGTAAAATGCTCTGACAAATGGATTATAGTGTTCATTACGAGTTATAAAAACCCTTCTTGTATTCAAAGATATGCCATCTGCAATATAAATCATAAGGCTCCCATAATAGCAATGCTGTGCTACTGTAATTTCAGTTAACAGAGGAAAATAAGGCAAGCCTTCTTTCTCAGGGAGCTTTCAGTTACATGGGATGTTTATTTATATTACCAGTTCTTCTTAATTCTACTAACATACCAGTGTACCAGGCACTGCAGATATGAAAGTGGGGAGCCATAGGGCTTCCTTGTCCTGGGATAATGAACATACAGTGCATTTGGTGCAAGTTACATGTGGTGTGCAATAATGATAGGGGGAGCGGAGGGGATCAGACGTCCTAAGGAGACGATTCTATTGAGAATTAAAAATAATCATTTAAAGACTTTTTTTTTCAGTGGGGAGGAAAAACACAGCTGAGAAATTCACAAGAGTACTTGTTACAAAGAGCAGAGTCTACACTTGACCCCATTTTAAGCCCAAAGCACCTTCTTTTCCCTCCTATCAGTAACAAACTGCTTTTACTTTCACTTTTTCTTTAAAAACTTATCAATGCAATAAAATCAATCATTTTAAGTGGAAATAAATTTATTTTCACCCAAGTTTCTCTTCCATAAGCTTTCTAACTCCAAACTCCAGATTGAAAAATCCTTCACATCAAGAACATTTTCTAGTCTGAATGTTTAACAATGTTAACCTTCCCGGTATTCCATCATCATCTGAAATCCTTTAAATTTTTTCTCTCTGGAAGCAATAATCTTGGATTTAAAAATTGCGAGTAAGGGGTAGGCATTTGGGCTAGTAGGCTGAGATGCCTGTATCCCAAATTGGAGTGATCCCCAGCTCTGGCTCGACATCAGGTTCCTGCTAACGCAGATCCTGGGAGACAAGGATGATGGCTCAAGTACTTAGGTTTCAGTCACTTCCATGGGAGACCTGGGCTGAGTTCCTGACTCCTGGGTTCAGCTCTGCCCAGTGCTGACCAGTGCAAGTGTTTGAGCAGTGAAAGAGCAGATGAGGGCAGTGTCTCAAATAAACAGCTTAAAGAAAATAATAGACTTAATGTCGAACCCTGGCCTGTGAGGAACCAGCCACCAGAATGAATGCAGACAATGAGGTCTCAGCTAAACACTGAGGTCATGTATTGTACCAGACCTCAGAGACTTTCAGGAGAAATTTGCGACATTGGAAAATAGGATTGAACAAAGGGAAATCTGTTTTCTTGACTGTAAACACAAGCATGAAAAGTGGGAAAAAGTAGAGAAGCGCCTACCATACACTGGGGAACCAGGAGATGAATGAGACGGATTCCAAATGAAAGCCCAGAAATTGTGTGAGTCCTTCGGAGCCAGAGCATATCTTGAGCTATATCGTCAATAATAGAATGAATCTCATAAGGATCAGAAATCTTTACTGTAAGCAGGCTAATGTTTTCCAGACAGTGGCTTAAAAATACTGCTGCTCCAGAACTCACAAAGGACCTGCAGCGTAAACTATAAGCAAGCAGAGTTGATGCATAAATGATGACTTGAGCAGAAGTGTTGGAAACACATCTCAATCTTGGGGCATTTCTATTGGATGTAGAGTAACGGCATCTAATCTGAAGAAAGACACTCTCGGTACCTCTGGGAAATGTCAATGTTTGAATTCTTGCCAATATTGAAGAAAGGAGGAATTAGTTCTAGTACTGTGTCTAAGATTTTAATTGGCATTTCTTGGATTAGCAATGAAATTAAACATGGCCATGCCTTAATTTGTTTCTCATAATCATTATACTTATTCTTTAAAAATGAGTAATTCATGCCTTTTGCTCATTTTGATGTTGGAGTGCTCAGTTTTATTTTTGTTTATTATGGAGTTCAAAATGTGTTTATTTTTTAAATAAAGTATATTTATCTATTTGCCTGTCAGAATATAACAAATATATTTTTCCCATGGGAGATAAAGTTCATCTGCTTTGTATTTAGTTATTTATATATGCCAACACCATTTATGGACTACTCTATCCTTTCCCATACTATTTTAACAATTATAATGTCACATTAAAAGCAAATTCTATACACACACACACACACACACACACACACACACATGTATATGACGTTTTTCAGGAATGTCCTGGCTTCCCAAAGCATGCTTAGGTTTCTAAATAAGTTTCAAATATTTCCCAAACAAATTGGATTGTAGTAATATTTGTAACTTGAGAAAATAGATCTTCTATTTTAACTATTTTCAAACAGTCATCATTTACATATTTGTGTGGTCTCTGGCAATTTTAGATCTTATACTTTTGATTTCTTAATATTGGTATCTAACATTTCTCTATTATATATGCATTTTTCTTATTACACATGCATCTTTTAAATAAGAAGAATATTATAAATAATATTAATATAAATATAGAACATTCTGTAATATATAAACATATATATATATATACAAATAAATAATAGTATGCATAAGAACATTTTGCTAGAGTACTTTCTCCAGAGTTTCCAAAGAGGGTCATAGTATGTTAAGTGGTAGAAAATCGTGATGCCCAAGACTGTCTTTGTTCTTACTTCAGATCCATATAGTGGTTTAGCAGAATGAAAAATCTGGAGTTAGAGATTCTTCAGCATTTTGCTCCAGCATCTTCTGGGCACCCAGTGTTTCAGCTGAGGTAACTCATATCCCCTGATTCTTCCCTACAGATAAGCTGCTCTGTCATTAGATGCTCTTAATTTTTACTTTTATGTTCTCTATATTTAAATACATCTACAATATCCTAGATGTGTATTCTTCTACTTTTCATTCTCACTCATCACTCACTTTCCTTATCAACACCTTGCATTGGTGTGGTACAGTTGATGAACAAATTAATGAACAAATATTAATATATTATCACTAATTCCCCTAAACGGCTGCAACAGCCAGGTCTTGGCCAGGACAAAACCAGGAGCTACAAATTCCATGCTGGTCTCCCACATGGGCAGCAGTACTTGGGCCATCTTCTGCTGCTTCCCAGGTGCATTGGCAGGGAGCTGGATCCAGGCATACTCAAACTGGCACTTTGCTAGAGGATGCTGGAGTCCCAAGTGGTGGCTTCACCCACTGGACCAAAACACCGGGACCTTCCTGTTGCATTTCTGTAAGATCAGCATTATTTAGTGAAGAATATGCTTCTCCTAATGTTTCCCCAATATTTCTACCAAATAGTAGAGGCAAATGACAGACTCTCTTTACTCTGTTGCCCTTATTGTTCAGTTTTAAGAATTTGCTGTTGTATTATACAGCTTGACAATTTTTTCCCAGTCTATGGCTTGTCTTTTCATCTTCTTAATGGAAGAGAAGTTTATAATTTTAATGAGATCCTAATTGTCCATTTTTATTTTTGCTTATACTGTACTAGTGATGTTTCTTATATAAGAGGGCTAAAGATGTCCCTGTGTATTGGCTAAAAATGCTCCAACTTGTTATTTCTTTGCTTAAGACTAAGACTCTTAGCTCAAAGCTCACAGGCATTAAAGTCAAGTTCTTACATTTCCATTTGCTTTAAATATAGTCCAAATAAATGTACTTCTTTTTATAGCCTACCTTCTTTGTATCTCTCATGAAGCTGCTTCCAACATCTGCTAACCTTAATTAAGACAAACCCTGTAGCTATAAAGGATCACAAACTCTGCCATTCTTGGGATCACTCTGACTCAGAGCCTTTCCATCTTACTGCAGGTGACCTCTCTCGGACATGTCGCCCCTCCCAGGTAGCCCCTTCTCTGGGAGGTTCCTCACCCCATTCCTCTTTTGGATGGTGGCCTTGAGTCCCTGTTCAAGGACAACTGCTAGGAGGGACTTCTCCTCTTATGCAACCCTGTCTAAGAGCTGCCCGTAAAGCTCATTCTACATAACTGTTTCCTGTGGTCCTCAAAAGTACCACAGTGTTGATCTAGAACTTACTCATTGCCCAGCCCAAGGCCACATATATTGTCTTTTATAAGTCTGTGGAGCTGCAGTTTTACATTCAGATCTGCAATCTCTCATTTCAAGATCATTTTGTGGAAGTTGTGGGGTCAACATCTAGATTGGTAAGGTTTTTTTCCCTTGTGTGGTGACTGCCCAGGTTTTTTACCACTTTATTGAAAAGATCGCCCTTTCTCCATTGAATGGCCTTTGTTCCTTCATCAAAAATCAGCTGAAGGTGTGTATGTGAATTTATTTCCGTGCTCCCCCTTCTTTCTTATTGCTCTGTTGGTCTGTTCTTTCACCGATATCACACTGTCTGTGTTCTTTTTTAGTATTGTGAGCTCTTCCGGGTCTTTTGCCTCTCCATAAGGTCGTTAGAATCAGTTTGTGGATGTCTACCAAAGAGTTTGCTTGGACTGCAAAAATCAGCAACATTTCTCAGAATAGTCCTAGCCAAATAATCACTATTTTAGTTACACTTAATAATTTAGTCTTTCTCAGTTAATTTTCTTAGGTTTCCTATCTCTTTCTTTGTCATGTTAACAACTACTATTTCAATTTCTTTGTATAGGTCAGCAACATTAAATGCAAACTGCATTTGTAGGCATCCTTACCTTGTTTCTAATAGTAATGTGTCTGTTATTTCACCTACAAGTGCAATCTTGCTACTAGTTTTATACACATTTTTTCATTCTTTTTAGCAGTAGCTTACTTTCTGTGCTTTCCTGAAATTTTTTTCTGGATCTCATCTAATAGATGTTACTTTTTTTTTTATCAAAACCTGTTTTTGCATGCTTTGAAATGTTAAAATAACTATCTATAGCAATTTTTTCTCAATCTTGAAACTTTTTTAAATTCCTAGTTTAAACTTTTCTTGAATTTATTTGGAGAATTATTTAATTTCTTATACTCAGGATTTAACTTATTAGTGTCTTCTTTAATAGTTTTATACATGTTTTTCATAAAAATTAGGTTGGCTTTAGTTCTACTTTTTTAAACACTTTGCCTTCTCGATACTCTTAAGTAGTTTAAATAGCATAAGAATTATGTGTTTCTTGACAGTTTGAAAAATGTTTCCTATAAACCTAGATCTGTTGCTTTCAAAAGGAGTTATTCTTTTTTTTTTTTTTTTGACAGGCAGAGTGGACAGTGAGAGAGAGAGACTTTTTTTTTGCTGTTGGATCACCCTCCAATGGCCACCGCAGCTGGCGCACTGCAGCTGGCTCACTGCGCTGATCCAATGGCAGGGGCCAGGTGCTTCTCCTGGTCTCCCATAGGGTGCAGGGCCCAGGTACTTGGACCATCCTCCACTGCACTCCTGGGCCACAGCAGAGAGCTGGCCTGGAAGAGGGGCAACCGGGACAGAATTGGTGCCCCGACCGGGACTAGAATCTGATGTGCTGGTGCCGCTAGGCGGAGGAATAGCCTATTGAGCCGCGGCGCCGGCCAAAGGGAGTTATTCTTTTATAAAACTCTTGGTTGAATTTAGGATTATTAGAAGTGAGTTTATGTTGACATTTGTATTTCCTGATAAAATGACTCATTTTAATGATATTTTCACACAATGAAATCTGCAGTAGTAGGTGGTATTATCTCATAGTTTAGAAAAATCTCCTCTAATGAGTTTCCTTTTTCTTTCTAATCTGTTTCTGTTTCTATTGTTGTATTTCATTTGTTTTCTTGGTTAGATTCCCAAGAACCAGGTTACAATTTTTTTTAGTTGTTTCATTTTAAATATGTTTTCTGTTTTATTTTTCTTTTTGTATTAATTATTACAAGTCTTTCCTCCTGCTTAACTGGGTTATAATTACACTTTTTTTTTAACAGGCAAAGTTAGACAGTGAGAAAGAAAGATAGAGAGAAAGGTCTTCCTTTTCCATTGGCTCACCCCCCAATGGCCGCTACGGCCAGCGCACCACGTTGATCCGAAGCCAGGAGCCTGGTGCTTCTCCTGGTCTCCCATGTGGGTGCAGGGCCCAAGGACTTGGGCCATCCTCCACTGCCCTCCCGGGCCATAGCAAAGAGCTGGACTGGAAGAGGAGCAATCGGGACAAAAACCCGGGGTGCCGGCGCCGCAGGTGGAGGATTAGCCAAGTGAGCCGCAGCACAGGCCATTACACTTATTTTGAATCTTGAGTTGAATACAATTCAATTTCATTCTTTGGCTTTTTGCCTATTAAGAAAAGTACCAAAGCTATAAAATTTCTTCTGAATTAAATTTACTATGGCACTTAATTTTTTGAAGAATAGAAAGCAAGAATTGAATTCTAAAATGTATAATTTTCTTATTCTCATTCATGTCTTTTTAAGAATATTTGAAGAAAGTTTATTTTTATAACAAAATTCAGACATATAAAAGCCAAACTAAAAAAATCATCTACAGGTCTACCAGATATAAAATGTTATTTATTTTTGACAAAACATTTTCTAAATACTTTCTGTATATCAAAACTCATAATGAATAAGGCTATAAGGGTGAGCTGGGAAATATTTACAATTTATATTAGGAAGATAAATTTCACATAAAAATAGATTTTGTAAAGTGAAAGACTGTAAACCAATAGGTGGGTGCCAGTCAAGCACTTCACAAAGCAAAAAGTTTTGTTGCTCAAAATATATAATTTTAAAACTTATTTCATCTAGTAAACAATAAAGGTGAATTAAAACCACAGTGAGAAACCTTTTCTTAGCTTGAAATTAGTGAAGATTCTTTTCCTTATTTTGAACGTCAAAGTTGGCAATATCTGGGAGAAATAGGTTCTTTCACTACCTTTAATGAAGTTGTAAGTTTTTTCCCATTAAAAAAAATTTATATAAAGGGAACAAATTTCCCTTTATATATATATATATATATATATATATATATACTACAGAGTTTTTTTAAAATTTAAATTTATTTATTTGAAAGAGAGAGAGAGAGGGAGGGAGAGAGAGAGACTCTCCACTGGTTCATGCTCCAAATGACAACAGCCAGGTCTTGGCCAGCCAAAGCCAGGAGCAGGAGCTTCACCTGGGTCTTTCAGATGAGCACAGGGGCCCAATCACTTGGGCCTTCCTTGCTGCTTTCCCAGGTACATTAGCAGGAAGCTGGACAGGAAGTGGAGCAGCTACAACTGGAACGGGCCCCCATATGGGATGCTGATGTTGTAGGCAGTGGCTTTACTCATTACACCACAAAGCTGTCCCCTGAATATGCAGTTTTAAGAGCATAATGATACTTCCCACTCTCCCTCCCTTCCTCTCTCATTCACACCATTTTTGTTCCTTTCTTTCTTATATTTCTTTTAATTTTTACAATGGTATACATTCAATTTACTTTATAATCACAAGCTTAACACTCTGCTAAATAAAGAATTCAACAAGTAATAAGCAGTAAAGCCACTGCTCCTTAAGAGTATAGACAAGGACTATAAGCAATAATCAAATCTCAGAATGTCAATTTTTGCCATACACATTACATTTTTTGTACTCTGTATATTAGTTACACAGATCAGGGAAAATATATGGTATTTATCTTTTTGGGATTGGCTTATTTCATTAAAAATAATGCTAGCCAGTTGCATCCATTTTGTTGTGAAATACAGAATTTAATTCATTTTTTATGGCTGAGTATTATTCTATCATATATATATATATATATATATATATCACAATGTCTTTATCTGATCATCTGTTGCTGGACATCTGGGTTGATTCCACATCTTAACTATTGTGAGCTGAGTTGCTATAAACACAGGGGTACAGATAATTATTTCACATGCTAATTTCATTTCCTTTGGGTAAATTCCCAGGATTGGAATGGCTGGGTCATATTATAGATCTATTCTCAGATTTTTGAGGAATCTCTATACTGTCTTCCATAATGATTGAACTAGTTTACATTCCCAGCAACATTGTGTTAAGGTACCATTTTAGTCACATCCTCATCATAATTTGTTATTAGTTCATTTTTGGATGAGAGCCATTATAACTGGTGTGAGGTGAAACCTCATTGTGGTTTTGATTTGCATTTCCCTGGTGGCTGATGATCCTGAGCATTTTTTCATGTGTCTATCGGCTATTTGCATTTCACTCTCTGAAAAAGCCTGTTCCTATCCTTAGTCAATTTCTTAACCAGGTTGCTTATTTTGTTGTTGTTGAGTTTCTTGAGCACCTTATATATTCTGGACATTAATCCTTCATCAGATAAATAATTTGCAAGTATTTTCTTTCATTCTGTCAGTAGCCTCTTCACTTTATTGCATTTCCTTTGCTGTGCAGAAGATTCTTAGCTCCATGCAATTTCATTTGTCTATTTTTGCTTTTATTGCCTGGTATCTTATACAGAAGTCTTTGTTTATGACAGTGTATTGCAGTGTTTCCCGTATGTTTTCTTCTAGTAATTTGATAGTTTCAGGTCTTAGATTTAGGTCGTTGATCCATTGTGAATTGATTTTTTTTTAGGGTGTAAGGTAGGGGTCTTGTTTCATACTTCAGATAGAGATCCAACTGACCCAACACTATTTGTTGAAGGGACTGTGCTTTCTCCAGGGATTGATTTTAGCTCACTTGCCAAATATTAGTTGGTTGAATATCATGAGTTAGTTTCTTATAAACTATATATACGCTAAGAAAAATAACTGTAAAAATGCCTAAGACTTAGTTAAAAGATGCTTACTACAGATAAAGGTAATAAACAAGCTGAATGTGTAACATATCAAAATTAGCTAATTTAATAAGTTAAAGTAATTTAATAGATTATACAGTTGTTGCAAATGACATTATAGAAATATTTATGGAAAAGGAAGGAATGTCGTGATATGATGATGCATAGAAAGGCAGATTATGGAGATGTTCAGTTGTCCTCAGGCATCCATGGAGGATTCATTCTAGAACTTCCTGTGGATGCCAGAATTCAAGATAGTCAAATTGCTTACATAAATCAGTGTCGTATTTGCCTACAACATGTGAAATTCTAAAACTTTAAATTATCCCCACCTTGCTTGAAATATGTAATACTATTTAAATGTTATATAGATAGTTATACATTATTGGTTAGGGAATAATGACAAGAAAAAATTCTGTACTTATTCAGTACAGGCACCATTTTTATTTCAAATGATTTGATCTGTGATTCAATGAATCTGTGGATGTGGAACCCACTGATATGAAGGGCTAATTATTTATTGCATGATCTCATTTTGGAAATATAAAGATATGTGACTCATTTGCAGTTGAAAACATCTGTGAATGCATATATTATGGGTAATTTTTCTACCCCTTGTTCCCCCTCCACCTCCTTCTTCTTTTGCTTTTTATAAAACTTAAGAAAAAGCAAAGATTAGAACACATAAAAATTTCCCATAGAGTCTTCAGTAGAATGTTTTGTAAATATATCAGGCTTTTTCACACAGCATCATTGTACCTTTAGATTTGGCAATTAGATGGTTACCATGGATATTGGTACAAGAGAAATTTCAAAAGGGTGGGAAGAATAGGAGACCGTTAGAAGTATGAGAGGGCTTCAATACATTAATGGAATAAAAAGGTAATGTGTCATTTCAATGAACTTTTGGAGGACCTTCTTTTTTAAAAACCTTATTTTTTATTTATTTATTTTTAAAGATTTCTTTATTAATTTGAAAGGCAGAGTTACAGAGGCAGAGGCAGAGAGAGAGCACAAGGTCCTCCAGTCCCCTGGTTCACTCCATAAATGGCCACAACAGCCAGAGCTGGGCTATCTAAAGCCAAGAAAAAGAAGTTACTCTGGGTCTTGCATGCGGGAACAGAGACCAAGGACTTGGGCCATCCTCTACTGCTTTCCCAGGCCATGACAGAGCTGGATTAGAGGTGGAGCAATGGGGACTTGAACCAGAGCCCATGTGGAATACACACTGCAAGTGGCAGCCCTACCTGCCACACTACAGGGCTGGCCCCTTGAAGCACCTTCTTAGGAGGAAGTATGTATACAGAACCAAGAGCAGATGAGGATTAAGAGTCAAAGGGATCACATAAACAAGACTAGTGTCTGCTAATACTAGTGATAGAATTGAAAAGGAGAGAACGATCCAACATGGGAAGCGGGATACAGAGTCATGTGTATCTTTGTTGGTGAGATGTTTCTTGTAGGCAGTGGAAAGATGAGTCTTAATTTCTAATCCATTAGACCAGTCTGTATATTTTAACTGGAGAGTTGAGACCATTTACATTTTCTGCCTTCACATTCTTTTATGATAATGAGTATCACTTAATGAGTGATAACTAATTTTTCAATTTCTGTTTGTTTTTGGAGGTCTGTATTTTACATTCATTCATAAATGAAAGTTTTGTTTCATACAGTATTCTGGGTTGACTGCTTTTTTTACCTTTTACGACTTGGACTATGTCTCCCCATTCTTGCTTAGCCTGTAGGGATGATGAGAAATCAGCTGTCAGTCTAATTGGAAATCCTTTGAAGATAATCTGGCATTTCTTTCATACACATTTTAGAATCTTTTCATCATGTTTTACTTTTGAAAGTTTTACTCTAATGTGTCATGGTAAAGATCTCTTCTGATAATATCTTTGTGCTTCCTGTATTCAGATGTACCTATCTGTCTCCAAATTATGGAAATTTTCTGCTATTTCACTGATTACACCTTATAATCCATTTTCTTTTTTCATGCCTTCAAGATCTCCTAAGACAAGTATGTTTCAGGGACCAGTGCTGTGGCTTGGTAAAGCCACTGTGTGCAGTGCCAGTGTACCATATGGGTACCGGTTCTAGTCCCAGCAGCTTCACTTCCAATCCAGCTCTCTGTAATAGCTGGAAAAGCAGTAGAAGATGGCCATAGTCCTTGGACCCTGAACCCACATGGGAGGCCTGGAAGAAGCTCCTGGCTTCAGATTGGCACAGCTCCGACCATTGGAGCTAATTGGGGAGTGAACCAGTGGAAGGAAGACCTCTCTCTCTGCCTCTCCTTCTTTCTCTGTGTAACTCTGACTTTCAAATAAAATCAATAAATAAATCTTTAAAAAAAGACAAGTTTGTTTCATTATTTGATACTATCTAACAAATTTAGAATACTCTTTTGTTTTTCTCATTTTTTATTTTGCTTTTTTTCTTTTTGTCTAAGTTATTTCTAAGGATTTGCCTTCTAGCTGGGACATTCTTTCTTCTGTCTCACTGTTGTTGATGTTTTCCATTATATTTTCTCTTTGACATATTAAATTATTCACTTCTAATATTTCAGTTTGATTTCTCTTCTATTATCTCTACTTCCTGGCAGAATTTTTCATCCATGTTGTGTATGAATTTCGTTAACTCATGTATTTGCTTTTCTGTGTTTTGAGTAATCTTATGATTATTCTTTGGACTTACTTTTCTGACATTTCATCAATATGTTTATCCTCACATTCTAAGACACACTGATTTTGCAGATTCAGCCATGCCCTATCGCATGCCCTATTGCAGTCTTGGAATTCTCACAGTCACAGGGTAAAAGTCTCCCACAGTCATGGGAGCAAGGGTTCTACTCTCAGCCCCAGAAGCTGCCCTACCCATGGAAATGAAATTGATCTTTTTAGCTCTTCACGTGGGCTTTTACACATCAAATGTTTCTAATGTTGGTAAGTCCAGTATATCAAATGTATCAAATTTTTCTCACTGATTGTGATTTTTTTCATCAAATCTAAGGGTTTTAGGTTATACTTAGAACTAGAGAATTTTCTTCAATTTTTTCTTAAGGATTTTATAGTTTTACATTTTTCCCTGAATCATTTTGAATAAATTTTTGTGTAAGATTAAAGGTTGAGGTTAGAGTTCATGCTTTCAACTTTGAATTTTTTCAAAAAAATTTTTTCAAAAAGTTTGCTTCAGTAGCATGTGTTAAAATGGTCATCATTTCTCCACTGAGATGCTTTGGTTCTTTGGCAAAATTAGGTGTGAATATTTGTGTGTGTCTGACTTTGGATTCAGTCTTGTGTCCCACTTATCTATCTGTCTGTCTCTCCACAATACTACAGATTTATGGGATACTATCAAGTGATTATATAGAGATTTTAGGAGTTCCTGAAGGTGTGGAAAGAGAGAATGGGCTGGAAGGCCAATTTACTGAAATATTTATAGAAAGCTTCCCCAATTTGGAGAAAGATAGGGGTGTCCAAGTACAGGAAGCACATAGAATTTTTCATTCCTTTAATTTTCAGTATGTGTGTATCTTTGTTGGTGAGATGTGTTTCTTATAGGCAGCAAATTAATGGGTCATGTTTTTTTTAATCTGTTCAGCCAGTCTGTATCTTTTAACTGGAGAACCGAAGCCATTTGCATTCAAGGTGACTATTGATAAGTAATGGCTTGGCCCTGTCATTTTTCCATATATATTCCTATTGTTTACATTGGATTTTGGTTGTACTTTTACTGGGGGATTTTCTGCTTTCACATTGTTTCACAATGATTGCTATATTTCTATGTTTCTGTATGTAGTATGTCCTTAAGCATATTTTGTAAAGCTGGACGAGTGGCGACAAATTCCTTCAATTTCTGTTTGTTATGGAAGGTCTTTATTTCACCTTTATTCATAAATGAGAGCTTTGCAGGGCACAATATTCCAGGTTGACAGTATTTTTCTCTTAAGACTTGGACTATGTCTCACCATTCTCTTCTAGTCTGTAGGTTTTCTGATGAGAAACTATGAGTCTAACCGGAGATTCTCTGAAAGTAACCTAGCATTTCTCTTGTGCATACTTTAGAATCTTCACATTATGTTTTACTGTGGAAAATTTGACTATAATGTATCATGGTCAAGATCATTCATGTATGTTAGGAGAAGAGTCTTTGTACTTGCCTGTCTCCAGGCTTAAGAATTACACTCTTTCCATGCTTAATGGAAAGCAAAAATAGGGCGGACATTGCCATCCTAATATCAGACAAAATAGACTTAACACAAACACTGTTAAAAGAGATAAAAAATGTCACTATGTAATGATTAAGGGATCAATTCAACAGGAACATATGACTCTAATAAATGTATATGCATCCAATTACAGGGCACCTGATTATTTAAAAGAAATGTTAATGAATCTAAAAGGAGACATAGTAACAGGGAGCCTCAACACTCCCTTTCATCAATGTACAGATCAATTAGACAGAAAACTAACAAAGACAAAGAAACAACAGAGTTCATTGACAGTATGGACCAAATGGACCTGATATTTACAGAACTTTTCACCCAACAGTTGCAGAATATGCATTCTTCTCATCAGTGCATGGAACTTTCCCTAGGATAGACCATATGCTAGGCCATAATACAGGTCTCAGCAAATTAAAAAAAATCAGAATCATACCATGCATCTTCTTTTACCATAATGGAATGAAGTTGGAAATCAACAACTCAAGGATCTCTAGATCATATGCAAATACATGGAGATTGAACAAAATGTTCCTGAATGAGCAATGGGTCATAGAAGAAATCAAAAGAGAAATTCACAATTTCTGGAAACAAATGAAGATAAAAATACATCAAAAAATACATCAAAACATGGAATAAAAATACATCAAAAAATACATCAAAACATGGGATACAACAAAAGCAGTGTTAAGAGGGGAGTTTATAACAAATCTTTACTTAGTATGTGCTGGATTGATCTTCTGTATATAAAGATGGTTGAGAATGAATCTTGATGTGAATGGAATGGGAGAGGGAGATGGGAGCGTTGTGGGTGGGAGGGAAGTTATGGGGGGGAAGCCATTGTAATCCATAACCTGTACCTGGAAATTTATATTTACTAAATAAAAGTTTAAAAAAATTGAAAAGGTAACAAATAAATGAACTATCCATGGATCTCAGGGACCTAGAAAAACAACAACAAATCAAATCCCAATTTAGTAGAATGAAAGAAATAATTAAAGTTAGAGAAGAAATAAACAAAACTGAAACCAAAAATACAATTCAATGATCAGTGAAATGAAAGCACTTTTTTGAAAAAAATAAAATAAAATTGATACACTGTTGGTCCAACTAACCAAAAAAGAGGGAGAATATGGAAATCAAAATCAGAGGTGATAAAGGAAATGTAACAACAGATACCACAGAAATAAAAAGAATTATCAGGAATTACTACAAAGAGCTGTATACCAACAAATTGGGGAACCTAGAAGAAATGGGTAGATTCCTAGACACATACAATCTACAAAAATTGAGTCATGAAGACATAGAAAACATTTACAGACTAATAACCAAGATGGAAATTGAGTCAGTAATAAAGACCCTCCAAAAAAAGAAAAGCCGAGGACTGCATGGCTTCACTGTTGAATTCTACCAGACATTTAAAAAGAACTAGTTCCAATTCTTCTCAAGCTATTCAAAACAATTGAAAGAAATGGAATCCTCTCAAACTCCTTCTATGAAGTCTGCATCACCTTAAACCCTTAACCAAAAAATGATACAACAGAGAAAGAGAACTATTGATCAATATCCCTGATGAACATAGATGTAGCAATGCTCAACAAAATACTAGCTAATTGAATATAATTTCACATCGGAAAGATCATTCTCGTGGACCAAGTTTGATTTATCCCTGGTACACAGGGATGGTTAAATGCTTGCAAATCAATCAATTTGATACATCACATAAACAAATTGAAGAACAAAAACCATATGGTTATCTCAATAGATTCAGAGAAAGCATTTGAAAAAATACAACATCATCTCTTGATGAAAACTTTAAGCAAATTGGGCATCAAGGAATATTCCTTAACATAATCAGGCAATTTATGACAAACACATGTCCATCAACTGTTGGCTGGATAAAGAAATTATGGGCCTGCGCCATGGCTCAACAGGCTAATCCTCCGCCTTGCGGCGCTGGCACACCGGGTTCTAGTCCCGGTCGGGGCACCGGATTCTGTCCCGGTTGCCCCTCTTCCAGGCCAGCCCTCTGCTGTGGCCCGGGAGTGCAGTGGAGGATGGCCCAAGTGCTTGGGCCCTGCACCCCATGGGAGACCAGGAAAAAGCACCTAGCACCTGGCTCCTGCCATTGGATGGCGGTGCGCCGGCCGCAGCGCACCGGCCGCGGCAGCCATTGGAGGGTGAACCAACGGCAAAGGAAGACCTTTCTCTCTGTCTCTCTCTCTCACTGTCCACTCTGCCTGTCCAAAAAAAAAAAAAAAAAAAAAGAAATTATGGTATATATACACTCTACAGTACTACTCAGCTGTTAAGAAAATTAAATCCTGTCTTTCTAACAAGATGGATGCAACTGGAAAGCATTATACTTAGTGAAATGAGCCAGGTCCAAAAAGACAGATATTATATGTTTTCCCTGATCTAACTAATAGAGTACCTAAAACGTAATGTATTGGAGTGAAATTGACATTTTGAGATTCAATGATTTGTTACAGCTCTTGTCTCTTCTGTTGATGAACAGTGTTTTTTTTTTTTTATTTTCATACTATTTGTTGAACTTTTTTACTTAGTGTAGGGTTAACTTTACAATCATTAATTACACTGAAAATAGATCTTTAAAAAATTAAGTGTGGGAATGGGAGAGGGAGGAGGAAGAAGGGTTGGAATGTGTGTGGAGAGAGCTAAGTTCGGGTGGGAAGTATCACTGTGTTCCTAAATCTGTATATATGAAATACATTAAACTTGTACACCTTAAATAAATTTTTTTAAAAGACTCTTTTCAGGCTGGCCCATTATTGTGGCTGCATCCCTCTAGCTGATTCCCCCGACCCACAAAAACCATATGGTTATCTCAATAGATTCAGAGAAAGCATTTGAAAAAATACAACATCATCTCTTGATGAAAACTTTAAGCAAATTGGGCATCAAGGAATATTCCTTAACATAATCAGCCATGAACATTTTCTGTGTCTAAATCCATCTCTCTCTTCAACCTGCCAGCCTTCATGCCTCCTGGGGAGAAAGGGACTCATATCATTTTTAGGTCTGTGGGACCAAGCGGATAAAGGAGGCTCCCAGTCTGTGCCTCCTGTGACAGTGGGCTCCTTCTCTCAGCCTGCCTCTACCCCACTGCCTACATTGTGGTGTCTTTTAGCAGTGCAGGTGTCCTCCTCTCTCTTGCCTTTGCTTGTTGATAATGTTCGTGATTGATCCCTGTTGCCATGTTGGTCTCACCATTAAGTCCAGGGAAGGCATAAATTCACCTGGACTTTATTCTGGTGTAAAATACCAGATTGGGTGCTCCTCCTCTTTTGGGTGAGGAGGGACACAGACATGTGCCACTGCATTGTTCCCCCAGTCGAAATGTCGCAAATCAGTTTACCTTCTTATCTCCATTTAGCATCCTGCTCATTGTCACTTGCATTACTTCCAAGTTTATATTTGTACTTGAGTGAAGAATCAGGGAGAGACAAGTCTATGCCATCTCATCAGTACCAGAACTTGCACCATGATATTTTTGTTAAAAATCTAGAAATTTATTTCTGAAAAGAGTTCACAAATGCAGAGAGATAGTTTCTGCGTCTTATCACAGGAGAAGTCCTCTAAAACCTCTGAAGAATGATCATAGTGTGGAGATATGTTTCACTTTTAAAATGGTGGCCCTTTATAGGTTTAGACACATCTGTGGGGAGTACTAGTTTGAGAAGCAACCCTGAGGACTGGATCCAGAAAAAGTATGCTGTCCCATGGTTGAAATCTATGTGAGTTTTCTCACAGTGAACACAAGAACAATGTTAAATATCAATATAGACATGCTCCTGCCCTCCTAAGCCAATGCATTGAAAGCAAATTCCAGAATGTATATGAAGTCTTAGACTAAAGATCTTAATTATAATCACATCTGCTTTCCAAAAAGTGCACGAATCTATGGTATGACATGCAGGTATCAGGCTCACCTTCACCCCTACAAAATAGAATTTACAAATGGAATTAATTGTGGATGACTGGGTTGTGACTGTGTAATTTATTCCAGGCCAGAGGTCTCAGGGACAAAGCATTTCCCATCTATCTTTGTCTTCAACTCTCATGTGAGGAGCCCATTTGTCAGCTTTCTTTATTGATTTTTTTTATTTGGAGTAGTGACTCAACATGTACGAGACAGCCAAATAAATTACTGATTGCCACCTTCTTTACACACTTCTAGGTTTCCAAAAACTGTGTGCACATATGCAACATATGATTCTTCAAAGTGTTTGGAAATAGCTCATCACTTAAAACATGTCCCATGTTGTTGGCTTTTATTGGTTTAGAAGTGAGAGTCTACTTTTGATATTTCTTAAATGATAATTTGGTGTATATGGTTATTACAACGTAACAATTTGTGCATAGACTATTTGGGCATTTTATATTGTCATCAATTTATTTTCACTGTAGTCTGATATTAATTTTCTTATTTTGCTCTTTTCTAAATCCTACTGTATAAAATATCTTCATTTTGCAGATGTGCAAACTGAAGAGAGGGTTAGGACTTATTTTTTCTAAGGTCAAACCGCTAACTTCCAGCAGACTTGAGACCGGAATATAGATCTTCTGACTCCAGGCTCTTTGCAGTAAACATCAATCCCTCTGTGACTAAAGTGCAAACACAGGATGAAAGGATACATGGAGCAGAATACAAAAGGCATTATTTCATGCTGCATCCAGGAAATACTTCTGATTACCAATCTTGTATTAATTTACTGATCTGTGTGTAGCCTGTGACTAAACATGCTGATGAATTCTGATATGAATCAGCTATGTTCGTCATTGGCTAAAATTCATACTTTAGTCATACCTATGTGAGTGGTATCCTACCCTATATAAAGAGGTTGTTGCTTTGTAGTTAACTTTTAAAATTGTGACTCACAGAGTTACAGTTCAAAAATTTTCAAAAGATTATCATTATTGTAGAAAGCATGTCAGCGTCATGATATGTCAATTTATCTCACCATTTTGTGGAGAAGATAAATTTTGGACTTAATTTGTCACATACAGATTTAACCAGAGAATATGGCTCCACTTTATAATAAAATTTCCTTTGTTTATTCAATAAGCTATATTAGTTTTATTATAAAACAATTGTCTATGGAGAAGATTTTAAAGTAATTGAGTCTATTTGTTTCTTTCTCCTGGTATATTAATATTTCCCTTGTATGGTGAGTTAGAAAATATGTGACCTGGAAAGCTGCCTAATTCTTGTCACAGCTGCAACCTTACTGATGCAGAAAATTTGGCATTTATGGAAAATGAAGCTATCTCTAATGTTCTGAATGCCCTTCTAGAATCCCCCTTGTTTACTCGCTATGTTTGGCACCTCCAAAAAGGGACAGCTTTCAGGAATAAGTGGAAAAGAATGAGGAGGTGCTCATTTGTGAATAAAATGGTGGCATAAAAGAAAATTGATTTTTGCCCCCTGCGGCTGATGTCTGCGGAGGTTGCTTTGCCTGTCACTGATAGCTGTGTGGGTCAGCCTGTGACTTGTGAATTACAACACTGACCCACCCCAGACCAGGATTGTTGCTGTTATGCGTTTCCATGGTGCCAGGCTTCCCTATCAGAGTGTGCTATTGTGACTGCTTAGTGTACTTTCCGTATTCCCTGATGGACATTCTGGGTCAGGGATAATACCTTCCGTCTCACTGTTGCATAAATCTAGCACAGGGTTGGCACATGATGGCTGCTTAATGAATGTTTGTTTCAACAAAAGAATGAATACAGTTTAAAGTGTGGACTCATTCCCACATTTTTTTAACAGCTTTATTTAACTATAATGTTTATATAATAAAAATCCTATGTGTGTTTAATATGTACAATTTGATGAGTTTAGACTCATGCATACACCTGTAACACCATGAACACAATCATGGTGACAAATACATCCGCCACCTCCAAAAGTTTCCTCTGTCTTCTTTTGGCCATAGGGATATAAGGATACCAAGAAAATGTATAGCCAGGCTTTAACTGGATCTTTGTTGTTTACATCTTCCAAAACTAGAGGGAAGGTGTCATGGAGTAGTGGGTTAGGCTGAGCTTGGGATGCTGGCGTCCCATATCAGGATGTTAATTCAAGTTCTGACCCAGCTGCTAATGTGTTTGGGAAAACAACTAATGACTGCCCAAGTACTTGGATTGCTGCCACCCACATAGGAGACTTGCATAGAGTTCTGGGCTCTTGGATTCATCCTGGTCCAACCCTGACTATTGTAGTCATGGGGAAGGGGTGTGAACCGGCAAATGAAAGATCTTTCTGTCTCCCCCACTCCCATCCCTCTGACTTTCAAATAAATAAAAAACTAAACCTTTTTAAAAATCTTCTTACTAGCATCACTTCTTCTTGTCTATCTTTCAGCCCTCTTACATGTGTTGTACAAACTAAATTATACTTAAATGAACTGAATGGGACAAAAAAAAAAAAAAAAGGAATGAATACAGGCAAAAGGTCGACCAGGGCAACCTTCTCTCATTCTCCCCAGATAATGAGCACATGCTCAGATGGTCATGTTCTTATCATTTATCAGGTAACTCGTATCTGAGGGACAGTTTTGGAGAAAGGAGGAGGAAATGGAGTGTGTATGGAAGTAATAAGACAATTGTTTATTTCAAAAATAATTCTGAACTGCTGCAGAATGTGTATCCTAAACTGACTTGTCTGTATAGATATAATCTTCTCAACATGGCAAGGGTGGTCCACATTGGGTCCAGGTTACTTATATGATGGCAGGGAGCAGAAGGCAAGGGGAGGAATGAATTCTATGGAGCCTGGAATAGAGGCAAAAGTCCCCCATTTGACAATGCCAGGGGAGTAAGAAGGAGCTAATTAAAGAAATGTGCAGATCCCAAAACAATGTAAAAGTCGAGTCCATAATTCTAGTGGGAAATCCTAACAATGGTTAAGTTGAATGACTTTTTTAAAAAAAGGTCAGAATTAAGGCAGGAGTCAAGGGGTAAGTAGATGAAAGCAAGCATGACTGGTTAAGCAGTCGTTGAGATGGGGCCAAAGAATCCATCCATTGGAGGATTGCTCTGCTGAACCACCCAAGTATAGGGCATGCATATTGAGCGTGATTTTATGGTAAGAGTGGAGCAGACAGATGTCCTCATTCCACACTGCTGGTCCCTGAGCAGTGTCTGTAGTCCTCTCTGCAGGACTCTGAAACTCCACAACCAAGGGCATCCCGCGTGTTCTTTCTGTACAGACATCGCAGTCATCGCTTCCTCATTCCCAGCTTCATCCACTTCCAATACCATCTCCTTTCCCAACCTCAGGAGAAATATCAGCCATAGACTTTAAATTCCATTTGGTTGGCCAGGCTGTGGGAGTAGAACGGCTGGGTTTACCACCACTTGGATGAAGCCTAGGACCAAGATGAGAAGAGCATAGATGGAATAAGAAATAGTGTGGCCCCCACACATTGTAAATTTAGGAAAGATATATATATATATATATATTTAAAGATTTATGTATTCATTTGAAAGTCAAAGTTACATACAGAAAGAAGGCAAGGCAGAGAGCAGAGAGAGAGAGAGAGAGAGAGAGAGAGAGAGAGATCTTCCATCCATTGGTTCATTCCCCAATTGGCTGCCATGGCCGGAGCTGCACCGATCTGAAGCCAGGAGCCAGGAGCTTCTTCAGGGTCTCCCACATGAGTGCAAGGGCCCAAGGACTTGGGCCATCTTCTACTGCTTTCCCAGACCATAGCAGAGAGCTGGATCAGAAGAGGAGCAGCTAGGACTAGAACTGGCGCCCAGGTGGGATGCCGGCACTGCAGGCGGCGGGCTTTATCTGCTACGCCACAGCGCCAGCCCCCAAAAAAGATATTAAGATCAAAAACTGATGCATTTTCCACACCTAATGGTGTCTTAGGGTAATGAAAATCTCTTCGCTTTACCACATTGTCTACCTGCTCTAAGTTTTCTTCAGCAGGCTGTGGTTGACTTCTATCAAAAAGGTACTGCTGGGACCTTTCTCTTGTTAACCAGATAGTGAGTATCACCCAGTGACTTAGATACTGTTATTTACATACTTACATACTGACATTAAGCTGCCTCAGTCAGCTGGCATCCTTTCTCCTCTCTCCCCCTCTCTCTAAGGGATACTCCCGTAACTCTTTTTGCTATTAAGTGCTCTAGAATACCTATTCTGTCAAAAACACAAGCCTTACTCCTCTCTGATACTTGGATACACAACACACATCTAATATGTCCAAATTCTTGACTGTTTCTGCATTTTCTCCCAGCTATTTCTGCTTCATTTGACTTATTTATATAATTAAATATTACATCTTTCTTATACTTTTTTGGGGCCCAAAGCCCAAGAGTTTCTGTGATGTCTTTCTTCTTTTCTAAACCACATTTAAATCATCAGTGAGTCCTGTTGACATTGCCTAGAAACTACAAGTCAGGTCTGACTTCTCATTAACATAGCCACCTTCACAACCTGGGGGAAACCCCTTATGTTTTCCCAACTCGACTCTGCTTCTGTCTTTGTTCACCTGTGCTCTATTCTATTCCAAGCCCCAGAAGGAATCCACTCATAACAGAGTTCAAGTCCTCTTATTCATCTACTTTAACCTATTCAATATGTTCCCATTTCAGAATTAAAATTTAAAAACCTCACCTTATGCAGTAAATTCATCTATCACCTGTTTCCCAACTATCTCTCTGGCCATAGTGTGTGATAGTAAATGCTTAACGCTCAGCTGTCTAGGTACAGACCTGGCATAAATGTTGGTTAATATTTTCATTTATGGTAACAAGTAAGACACATGGGTGTTGAAACTTCATCCTTATGTCAGTGCTATGAATTAATTCTTTGCCAGATTGGATAATAGTTTTCAAATACCAAAAAAAAAGTGTTCTCATTAATTTGTGCTATTCAAATGTAATAATTTTTTAAGTTTAATCTGCATTTTCAACATTTTCTCTACTTCTTTCTTGAATCTAGACCATCAACTAAAATTAAGTTCAGCCCTGCTTTTTATTTATTAATTTCCAAGTAGTTCCCCCATCATGGGTGGCTTAAAACTAACAACTCAACCTCACTGAAGACAGAGTTGGGAAGAGATGTGCAGGAGCTATGAGTTTGTCTTCTGAACTGTGTCAGGGCTGGGAACATCCACATACACCTGTCAGAAGCACACAAGTTAAATACAGTTCATGCCTGTATACGATTTTCAGTCAAGTATGAACTGCACATTGAAATAAATGTAGATCGTTCAACTTGGATTTTTCTGGTCCCTTGGCTTTGTTTTTTATGGTGCAATGAAGAATGACATTGCAGGTCAGTTTCTGAACATACTTCGTTGTGATGCTGAAACTTCCACACGATGATGAGTAGCAGCTGGTATGGTGTGCTGGTTTCATTCCCTAACCTGGCACCTTTTCTGTTTGTTTTTTCCTTCAAACTCAAATAGTCTCACCTGGCATTTGGAAGACTGATTCAACTGTTTCAACATTTCCTAAAATTAAAAAATTAAGTTAATTAAAAACCCAAATAGAGCTGATCTCTGTAAAGCAGAGCACCAAAGAATATCAACAAGCAGATATTTATGTTTTTATTTCTACAGAGCTTTGAAACTATTTAATATTCTATTGCACTCATTTCACTAGTCACCAACACAGTTAGTTGGCTTTTGATCAATTTTTGTTTAACTGGTGAATATAGATTTGTAAAGCATTCTAATCAATGAAAAATGTATTGGAGCCATGGAAAATGTGATTTTATTTCTTTAGCTGTTGAAAAACAAAGATGGGAAATAGGAAATACAAATACCTATAAAAAGATAGTGGCTGTCTTTGGGGTATATTGAGAGCCTCAGTAGGGAGTAGGGAAAGCTAATTTGCATAGCTAGCAAGAGAACTCTGCATAGGATGAAAGGTCTTGTCCAAAGAGAAGAGGAACAAAAAGCACATGGTCTCACCAGCCCCAGGGTAAAAGGCAAACATCCTACTTTCTTCAATAGGGGTTACTTTGGGCCTCCCCAGATGCTTCTTAGTGCCATATCAACACAGAGAAGACCAAAGAGAGCTGGAGAGGGGGATGGAAAGGGAGAGACCAAAATGTGTCCCCATGCAGCCAACCACAGCACAAGATGTGCCAGCCATCAGCCTGACTGAGTCTGAAGCACTACATCTGCCAGCACATGGTGCCTGGATGAGCTGAAGAGGAGCAGCCTGGGGTAGACACCTGCTTTTGCACCTGCCATCGATTGTGTTGCTGGTGCCCTTGAAGGTACGGAGACACAGATGCAAACAAGAGACGTCACTCCTCACTAGCACAGGGAAGAAAGATCTTGCAGCATTGATACCCAACCAGGAGGGGAATTTTAGGTAATGATATCTTGTAAAGGTGAACAAGAAATAACACTGATACAGATATTGGGTAAGTATCAGTAATTCACTGAGAATCACAATTAATTGGTTTTAGCAGGGTTAGACATTTCACATCATTTCTTCTATTCAACAACAGTTCATCTCCAAGAGATGAAATATTGGTCTTACGGAGAAAAAGAGAAGATGTTTGAGGAGACTGAATATGATGTTAACACAAATGACTTTCTCCGTTTCAGGTTAAGGTATGAGCAAGCAAATCCAGCCTTCTGTGAGTACATCTGAATCCTCCCTGGTGTGGTCAGGGACAGGGTTCTCCACGACAGAGCCTAAGCAAGAATAACTCAGGGCCTGCTTGAAGGTTTGTGTCACAAAGAGCCACATCTGCTCCTCTAACCTTTCTGTCTTGAAGCGAGCAAGGTTGGTGATGTCTGGAGAGACCAAGTGTGATAATGGAAGAGTCTCCATCGGTCCAACCCTGAGTGAGAGATGACCCACTCACTGAGCAACTGCCCTGACTTGGAGATGAGGAAGCAGGAAACTGCTACTGTGCCAAATCGTGGGCAGACTGGGATCTGCTGATGACTTCAGCCTCGTCGGACTAACACAGAAGGACCAAGCACTTGTCCTTTTGCAGACTAGAACCTCTGACTACTACAATCCCAGATCACTAGGAAACTGGAAACTGGAGGAGAGGAGAGGAGTGGCAGATCAGGGGTGAGATGGGGAGACAGGGGAAGGAGATGCACCTTCTCATTATTTTCATTGGTTGTATTATGAAGACAGTTGCTAACTGTAAGATCCATTTTGAGACAAAGAATGAAGCATGTCATGCTAATGTTCTATTCCTATCATCCGGGACATTAGGAACTCTTCGTGTGACCCTTCCTGATGTCATCATATCATTCCTTCCATGCGCTGAGCAGGTGACTTTTATATAATTATTCCTTCACTTTTTTTTCACAGTTTTACACACTAAAGATGTATGCATCTTTAAATTAATAATATTTAATCTAATATATAATAATATAAAAATAAATGATATGAAATCTTTCATAAGTAGAATCATTATGTCCATATTCTGTGATTGATAGTTCTGGTATGTGTGTGAAATTCATGTCTGTGGATGCAATTACTTGTCCATGTCATTTTTATTAAATCATATTCAATTGTGTGAATGTTCTAGAATTTACATATTTTAATTAAGAAACATGTGTCTTCTGGTGTCTGTATTGTAGTTTAACAGTTGAGTCGCCACCTACAACATGGGCATCCCATATGGGTGCTAGTTCATTCCTGGCTACTACACTTTAATCTAGCTCCATGCTAATGGACTCAGAAAGCAGCAGAAAATAGCCCAAGTGCTTGGGCCTTTGCATGCACATGGGAAACCTGGAGGAGGTTTCTGGCCCCTGGCTTTGGCCTGATCCAGCCCTAATGTTTGGAGTTGTTTAGGGAAGTGAATTGGCCAATGAAAGATTTCTCTCTTTCTCTGTCTCTCCCTCTCTCTATAACTGTACCTTTCAAATAAACAAGTAAATATTTAAAAAAAAAATAAACATGGGGATTCTTCCCAGTTTGTGAACAAACTCAGTGTCGTACATGCCTCCAGGGGACAATACACTTATACTGTCCTATGTTATAAATACACATATCTATCATTTAACATTGTCCTTTACCATCCACATGCACAGTTGCCTCTTTTTTTTTGTTCTACTGAATGATCTACGTATCACGTTCTACCTTATTGTACTGCATTGCAGTTATTCGTTAGGTTAGCACTTGGCTACCAAGTGTAATACAAGTCACGCGGGGAAAGGGAAGTGTACTGTTCAGTTCCTTATCCCAAAGCACTCAGCAATTGTGCCCTGACACAGAGTGTCAAAGATGCTGATTAAGTGACCAAACGGAGTAACACTACTTCACAGTCAGGTTGGGAGGCTTTTCCTTTTTAAACTTCCCATTAGGAATTCTCATTCTAAATTAAATCTGGACAGCATCCCCATTTCTGTGTCTTCTAAATTCCTGTTACAGTAACAGTGAAGTTAAAGAAAGATGAAAAAACTCTTATCTCTGAAAGTGAAAGCTGATAGACAAGTTAATGACAGAACTGAAGATAATCTCCACCTGCAGTAAGATAGATATAAATGAGCTAAAAATAAAGTGCATCTATGCCTCACAGCATAACTGAGTCTTGTTTTTAGGTCACACAAAATTTCAGGAAATAAAAAGAAAAGGATCAAGCACTCCTCTTGGTCAACCCAACCCCTACTTTTCCCAACTGAAAAGAGCCAAGGATTGTACCAGAAAAGTGACATGCTAGCCTGCAACTCTTTGGGTGTTCACCAGGACCTGTGAAAGGAACGCGTCTGTATTTCTCTGCTTCGGTATTCCCACAGCTGTCACTGGCAGACGGTCCCAGGGACAAGCTGGGCAGAAACTGCAGGAAAGGTATGAGCTCCTCAAACGGCTGGCACTCACGGTAGTACATTCGATTCCAATAAGCACAATTCCCAGTAACACAGTGTGTTTTGTGAGCGTGCAAGTGTGTATGTAGTGGCAAGAAGCGAGCAGAATGTTCTCCTCAAGGTGTGCAAGTCATTTTCGTTTTGTTCACTTGTTTTGAGTAACAGAGGACCAGACAATTAGGTCAGACAAGTTCTCTGTTTATGGAAATTTCAGTTATGAGCTCACCAATTCATCCGTTCACTGCAACAGAGATCTGCAAAGCTGATCTGGTTCTACTGCCAATTTACACATTCCACTCACTTGTGAGAATGGAGTTTCTGTAGATTATTGGTATGGGTGAAGATAATTAAGTCAATATGAAGCATATGAATATATCTTATAATGAAAGAACAGAATCAAGAAAAACTCTGAAAATGAGATACCAGGGAACTCAGAAGAAAATCATAAAACATCAAGAAGAATAATGTGCTGTACATTGTGAATTAATACTATAACTAGTACTCCAACAGTATTTTCACTTTGTGTCTCTATGTGAGGGCAAACTGTTGAAATCTTTACGTAATATGTACTAAACTGATCTTCTGTGTATAAAGAGAATTGAAAATGAATCTTGATGTGAATGCAAGGGGAGAGGGAGTGGGAAAAGGGAGGGTAGCAGGTGGGAGGGAAGTTATGGGGGGGAAGCCATTGTAATCCATAAGCTGTATTTTGGAAATTTATATTCTTTAAATAAAAGCTTTATAAAAAAAATCAAGAAGAATAAAGAAAACATGGTATCTTCAATTCATTTTGCTTTACTATAATGAAATCCATGAGGTTTATTTTGCCCACAGTTTTATATACTGGAAGTACAAGATTGGGCTATCCCCCTAATTTGACCTCTGGTGAGGCTCTAATGGCTACATCACATCTCAGCAAGATGGCATCTGGATGGCAGTGCATACAAGAAAGACAGATTACGTGGTGAGACAGGAAGCCAGAAAGTAGGGAGGGATCAGGGTTTTTTTTTTTAAACAACATTTTTGATATAATTAATTAAGATCCTATGAAAACTACCTTAGTCTCTTCCATGTGTGATGCTTCCAATGATCTAATCACCTCCCATCAAGTTCCATCTCCTGAAGGTTCCACCACTTCCCATCATGATACAAGGAGACCATGCTTCTAACATACGGATCTCTGGGAGATAAACTTGAGCCAAAGCATAGCAGACTAAGTGTCAGGAGCAAAAGTTCACAAAGAAATGCCAGAGCACAGAGGAAAAAAGATAAATTGATGATATAGAAATAAATGAAATACAAAAGGACAGCCACAAATCTAAAACTTGATTTGGTAGGATAAATATATATATGTATGTATATATAATATATGCATATGTATAATATGTATATATATGATAAATATATGTATATATAACATCAAGAAATTTTTTGAAAATTGAGAGTACAAAGGAGACATATTCTTTACCAAATACAAGTGTAGTATTACGTTAAGTTGGATTCTCAGAGAAATAGGCTCTGTGATGGATAATTGTGTGCAGGAAGTTTATTAAGATGTTTCTTCAGGTTCAACACCTGTGGGGAAGTAAAAGAGGATTGGGTAGAGGAGTTGTGGATGATGTAATTGTAACAAATTCTACGACAGGGATGGCTGGAGTCAGGATGGTTCATCAGAATTGTCCACACTGAGATAAGGGGACCTGTCCTTTGTACTCCTGCCATGGTCATTCTTCCTTTCCTGGCGTTGAGATGATCCTCAGGATGGGGGATTGGCTAACCTTGAGTGAGGCAACTCTCTTTAGCAGAGAACAATCCCCTACAGAGGGGCTCAGTGACTGGAGGAATGAACACCTCAGTCTGGAAGTGGGGCTCTTTGTGGTGTCTCAAGTCATCCATTTTATTACAAAGAGAACATTACTGAACAATTATACTGAAGTGGATTCCTTTGTATTCATATCCTGAGAACTGAAGAAAAAGTTCAATAATGTACCTACAATATGAATTCATTTATTAACTGAGGATAGAATAAAAGGAATTTTACACATTATTAGGCAAAAGAAGGCCGGCACCATAGCTCAACAGGCTAATCCTCCACCTTGCGGCGTCGGCACACCAGGTTCTAGTCCCAGTCGGGATGCCGGATTCTGTCCCAGTTGCCCTTCTTCCAGGCACTGTGGCCCGGGAGTGCAGTGGAGGATGGTCCAAGTGCTTGGGTCCTACACCACATGGGAGACCAGGAGAAGCACCTGGCTCCTGCCTTCGGATCAGCGTGGTGCGCCACCCACGGCGGCCATTGGAGGGTGAGCCAACATCAAAAAGGAAGACCTTTCTCTCTGTGTCTCTCTCTCACTGTCCACTCTGCCTGTCAAAAAAAATTAGGCAAAAGAATGGATTTTTTAATATATTTCAGTGTGACAAGGGACTAATCATTTTAATAAAAATTAAATTATGCCCTTAATTTATTCCCTATTATTTAATACCTAGATTTGCTGTAAGGAGCAAAGATTTAAAAATCCAATGACTTAAATGAGACAGAAGGTTACTCCTCTTTCAGTTCACAATCTGAATAAAGGTAATTCAGGTGAAGAATAATCCTGACAGGCTATTGATGCAGGTCCCTCCATTTTGTTGTTCTAGCATTGCTAACAGTGACATTTATTGAATATTCCAAGACATCTCACAAACATACTGCACAGCAAGACAGAGGATGAAAAGAGGACAAGGCTCCTCTCTTTAGGAAAGGCTCTGGGATTACACGTCACCCTTACCTGACGTTCCATTAGCTGGGGTTTGGCTCTGAGGAGAATTGAGAAATGCATCTTTATTCTAGGTGGCTATGGACCTTGCAAAAATTATTATGGCTTTTGCTTCTTTTTGAGAGAAAGTAACATTGATTATAGAGAGTATTTGTCACCCACATTGTAAGCCAAAATAAATACCAATTAATTAAGATTTTAGCTATAAGAAATATAATTATAAACTACTGGCAAAGCCTAAGCAAGAATGTGGGAAATTAACACCCTCAAATTTAGATAATAGGAGCTGGCACTGTGGCGTAGCAGGTAAAGCCACCACCTACAGTATCGGCATCCCCTCTGGGCACTGGTTCGAGTCCCATCTGCTCTAATTCCCAACCAGCTCTCTGCTATGGCCTGGGGAAGCAGTAGAAGATGGCTCAATTAGTAGAAGCCCAAGCAGGAGAAGATGGCGGATGGAAGCGCTCTCTCTCTCTCTCTCTCTCTCTCTCTCTGTAATTCTGACAACTAGATAGATAGATAGATAGATAGATAGATCATAAAGGTATTTTTAGGTTTAGGTTTGTTGATCTGGAACTTCCATTTCTAGGTATTTATCTTAAGGAAGGAAAAAAATGTGCAAACATATAAGTGCAATAGTGATGACGTTGTTGCACGTATTGATGAAACATCAAGAATGGGAGATTGTTAGCTATTCAACAATGTGAGGGGAATAATTTTATCTTTTTATGTAGCGCTAATTTACCTCTGCAGTGGAATATTATGAAGTCATTAAATATGTTGCAAAGAGTATTTGATGTAATGGAAAATGTTCAACATATGCTACTAAGGGAAAAAATTGCAAAGAGTTATGTATAACATGATCTCATTTTCTACGCATAGATAAAAAACTAAAAAAGATACAAGAACAAAAGTTAACAATACTTATTGCTATTTGACTATATACTTTCCACACATATTCCCTATGTATTACTATGTAAACAAAATATAGAATTATTCAAAAGAATAGAGAAACTCTAAAATGTTTATAGCATTTAAGATGCATGCAGCATAAGACATGGGATTCATGGTGACTTCATAGAGAACAGCACTTCCATGGTTCTTAAGGGGCATGTAAGCTTTTGTTTTGAAAACAGCAACATGATACAGAAGATCAAGCATGGCTTGTGGAACTGAGAGAGCTTTGTTGTGTTAAGGAGTTGAGGCTGGAAAGTTGGCCTACCATCCTATTGCAAAGCTATATGTTACGAAGCCTGAACTCTTTCTTTCAAATAATGAAGACTCAACAAAGTAATTGGCCATGGTCATGTGGGAAGGTTTGACTGCTGAAATGGAGAAGGCGCCTCTTCCCAGCCCCTTGCCTCCTCAGCTGTGCCTCTCACCGCCCTGCTCACTATTGCCCAACACATGACCAGGAAACTTCTGGGCTCTCTTGTTCCCTCTGCTTTTGGAAGCTCGCCCTCAGTCATTTTAATTTGTTATTTAATGTGTTCCTTCTTCCAGAACATTTGCCATAAGGATGTTCTTTGTCTCCCTGTCCTTCTTAGAAATGTATATTTAATTTATGTGTTTGCACACTAGTATGACTATATCACATTAGTGATTTTAGTGCATTTTATAACAGATTTGATCCCTTGCATAGTTCTCCTCCCCATGCATACATCAGCAGACAATGTCACACCCACACAGAAACACATATGTAAAATTGTTGTCATCATTTGTTTTACCAAAAAAAGGAATCATTTTTTAAGATTTATTTTATTTATTTGAAAGACAGAGCTAAAGAGAGAGAGAAGTCTTCCATCCGCTGGTTCACTTCCCAGATGGCCGCAATGGCCGGAGCTGTGCCCATCTGAAGCAAGAAGTCAGGAGCCTCCTCTGGGTTTCCCATGCTAATGCTGGGGCCCAAGGACCTGGGCCATCTTCTAGTGCTATCCCAGGCCATAGCAGAGAGCTGGATCAGAAGAGGAGCAGCCAGGACTAGAACCGGTGCCCAATTGGGATGCCGGTGCTTCAGGCCAGGGCTTCAATCCACTGTGCCACAGGAATCATTTTACACACACTTTTCTAAGTGTGATTTTCTCTCTCATCAGTAACTAGAAATATTTCCATATTACATAATCTTACTCTACTCATTCTTTTTGCCAACTGCATGTTACATGTAGTAGCATCACTGCAATACAAGAAGAATTCTTATATGTGTTTGTTTCTCTAAGATAAATTCCTAAAAACAAGGCTGCTGGGTCAAAGGATGTGTGCAATTATAATTTCAGCAGAAAGGGACCAAATTGCTTTCCAATAAGGCTGTTAAGAGTACATTTCCAATTGCTTTGGAAATAAATTGCTCTTTTCCCCAGATCTTTTGCAACAATAGATATTATAGCTATTTTCCATGTTATTGTCCTCAGCCTATTGGGAATAACATCATATCTTATTATTCTTTTAATTTGCATTCCTCTAACCATTATTGAATTTCTGCGTCTTTTCACATGATGTTTTTGGCAACTGAATTTGAAAGTCTATGAATTATTATTTATACCCTCTTTTTCAATCTTTTCCCCTATATAATTCTCCTTGATGGAGGGTTATCTGACTGATCAATATACATGGTGGCCATTGACACAGGGTCCTTGAGTACTGCTAGAACTCAAATTTTCCAAAAGTGAACTGACTCATCTGTGCACGTGTCTCCCTTGAGAGGATTAGTAAACCATCCAGAATCTAGATAAACCCCACGCAGAAGGACCCAGTCATTCATTCACATACATTTTCTGTGGCAAAATGGGTAAAGAGAACACAAATCCTTAACTCCTAAAACATGCAAATGAGTTAGGCACCTTATCAAGAAATGCAGGCCTGTGGTGGTGGGATAAGGTTCATCCAGCTGTATCCCATGCCACCTACGAAAATGCGAACTAGCCTGCAAATAACACATTCTTGGTAACAATGAGGTTTCCAGAAGACAGATACAGCTGAGAGGTCTCACAGGGGATTCTGGTGGTAGCATGTGTCTCCCTGGTTGATTAGTCAGTGTCTTCCCTCTCCATTCTGATCTATTCCAGCCAGCTGCACACAGCAGATTATTACCTAGTCAATACAGAATACAGCTTCCATTGTGGAGTTGTTGGGCGATCTGCCATCAAGCTGTGCAATTGCTAAGACCAACCCTTCCACCAGGAGCCTTTAATAAGTTAAAATGATGCAGCTCGCTTGATCTCCTTGTCACCACAGTGACAAAAATCAAGAGAACTCAGCCTCGTTTCTATGACCAGCATCATCTAGTTTTCTAAGGAGGGGTTGCAGGAAGGTTAACACATTGATCAGTCCCTGCTGTCAGTCGCCACTGAAAATAATCCATCTGCCCACCACATCATCATCTATCATTAGCCAAAAGCACAGGCTACGCTAACTCATTCTAACCTCCAAAACAATTTTTAAAAGAAACCTCTCTGATTCTCGTTTCAAAATAGTAACCTCTTTGATAGCAAAAGCATTAAATAACCACAGACATCAATGTGGAAAAGACCATCCCTGCACGTTTGACAGGAAATCTAAGTCAAATCAAGAGAGATGAAATGACTTACCTGATTACAGGCAGTCAGTGTCAGGATGAACGCTGCCCATTCACACCAAGGTTGAAATGTTTGTGGGTGGTTCCCAGGGAAGTGTGAAGCTTTTGCAGGTGCACGTGCATTGTATGTGTCCGCGTTTTCATCAGAAAAGAGTTCATGATTTTCATCAGATTCCTACCTGGGGCCCAGATTAAAAACTGGAGGGAATAGTTCCAATTTCAAGGCTTTATGAGGGGTTCTCATGCAGGTCAAGGACAAAATACAGTCATGCATCACGTAATGACATTAATAATGCATTCCGACAGCTGAGTCATTAGATGACTTTATTGTGGTAGGAGTATCAGAGTGGATTTACACTATGTGGCTATGACACCATTAGGTGATAAAATCTCATGAGACCTCCATCATATGTGTGGTCCATCATTGACTGAAACGTCGCTATGTGGTGCTTAACTGTAGATTCCTCAAGGATATGCAACAGTTGGACCCAGGTATCAGAGATGTAGGTGTTTTGATGGAGAAGCACAGGGAATTGTAACTGTCTTTCGACTTCGGTTTTTGTTCTATGTGTACTCTTTTCTTTCACGAGGCAGAAGTGATAACGGAGCTTTGAGTGTCTTTCATTTGGGCCTATACTTCATCCTTTGACATTCAAGGGGCTGTAGGATGAGCCTCCAGGGGTGGAAGCAAGGAGGGATGGCTTCAGCATGCTCTGCTCATGGGCTCTCCTGCTCTTCTCAGCTAGCATCAATCTTTGGGGAAAATGAGCAAGAGGGCCAAGTAGGCCATGGAGGACCAAGAGAACAGAAGACTGGGTGGCCATTAGTCTACGCCTTCCTTATCTCAAAGGAGTGGCAAGAGGTGAGACTTTCATGCTAGTTAGCCCGATCCATCAGAGCAAGAGAGCAGACCTATGGTTCAGGTAGGAGCTAACAAATACCGAGGAGGGGTCTCTCTGTACATCCTTTGGAGGCCTAGCTCAGGACTAAGTGGCTAAGTTGGGCATGTACTTAGGGACTGGCCATATTTAATACAATCAACACAATTTACTAGCGATTATCCATGGCATCTAACTGTGTTCTGGCAGCCAGCAGGTGCCATTAGTAGGTTGTGAGGGGGTAAATGCAAATTCATTTTAATAGCAATGTCAGGAAAACTAGATTTTCAAAGTCAGTTTCGCACAAACGGACCACCACACTTTTGTGTGTATATGTAAAAGAGAACTGAATTTAAATGAACATTCCTTTAGAGGATCCACACCTATCATATTCTTTTTTTAAATAATGGAAGTTTTCATGAAATGGAGGCTATATTGTATCCTAATCTTTTATTGTATCTGGTTTGCTATTCAAATGCCTGGTATGCCTAAGAGCAGCATATGCCTCCTTGTAGTAACATGTCAACAGTATCTATTACTATTAAATTTTTGTTTTTCCATTTTAAGGAAAATAAGTGCTAAGTCTCAAACATCTCATGCATAGCATTGCTGTAACTCTGGCTAGCTTTGGTTTTAAAACCGCCACCTCTTAAAGAGATAATTCACTCATTTAACACATATGAATGGGGGTCTATTTTTATGAGAGCTCCTATTTTTTTTTTGACAGGCAGAGTTAGACAGTGAGAGAGAGACAGAGAGAAAGGTCTTCCTTCCGTTGGTTCACCCCCCTAATGGCCGCTATGACCAGCATTGTGCCGATCTGAAGCCAGGAGCCAGGTGCTTCTTCCTGGTCTCCCATGCGGGTACAGGGACCCAAGCACTTGGGCCATCCTCTGCTGTCCTCCCGGGCCACAGCAGAGAGCTGGATTGGAAGAGGAGCAACCGGGACTAGTACCTGGCGCCCCAACCAGGTGTGCCGGCGACGCAGGCGGAGGATTAGCCAAGTGAGCCACGGTGCCGGCCTGAGAGCTCCTCTTTTAAAAGCAGGAGACACAGAACAATTAAAACTACTGCCTTTAAAGAGCTAGCGTTTTGGTGGAATAAGACAAGCAAGTGAGAAAATAAGAACAATTATGTGAGATGGTGTGACTATTATGAGAGAAAGAACAGCAGAGAGTAGGACTGAGAACCTAGGACGGATGTTGTGCCTATGACATTTAAGGTAGGGAAGATCTCACTGCAAAGGAGACACTCGAGGAACGTACCAAAGAAGATGCAAGCAGAGTGGACCTCGGGGAAAGGCGCTCCTTGCGAACGGAACTGCAAACGCGAAGGCCCTGCAGCAGGTGTGCGCTTGGAGGCCCGTGTGACTGAAGCACTAGCTCTTGGGCCCTTGCACGTCCTTTGGGAAGAAACCGTGGGACAAGGTGATCAACGACTAGATTCACAGCACAGAGCAGCCCCTGGTTCTGCCATCCTGCCACGGGCTCAGTGGCTTGTGTTTCCTGCCTCGCCCTTGCCTACAGGTGGAGATCACAAGCAAAGAGAATATCAGTCTCAGTCAGAGCGTCTGGGCCTCCTTTCCAAGTGGTGGTAGAATTTCAGGAAGTGCGTTTCCCATCTTCTAAATCCACCCACCTTCCAAATACATGACAAAGTGAATGTCCATGTTGTTACTGGATATGCCTCTCAGTTTGCTGGTCTACCCACTCCGTGCTCACCACAGCACACTGGTTCCTCCTCCTATCACAATTCCCTACCTTTGGCTCCTTTCACCCTCCCTTGCCAAGAACTTTGCCCCACCCAGCTGTTGCCATCTTGGCCTCGTGACTCACATGGCTTCATGTTTCCTGCTCAGTTCATTCTGTGTGGGGCAGCTGGATGATCTTTCTAAAGGGCAAATCTGATCATACCACTTATGCACATTGCTTAGGGTAATAGCCAAAATTCTTCATATGGCTGCCAAGGGCACTAAGTGATTCTCTTCCGCACCTGCTTCTCTCCCTGGCTTCATAGAACTCATCTCTCTTCCTTGTTTCCTAAGCCCCAGCCACTGTCTCTGTCTTCTTTTCACTCTCAAACCTGCCAAGTTTCTCATTACCTTGCAGACTAGCCATGCGCTCTCTTCCCCCTGAAGCACACTTCCTACTGCTCTCCTCTTCTTGATAACTCCCACTCACCTGTGTGGCCTGAACCAATCACCACCAGGATGGATTCTTATTTCACCCCACCACAAAGAACCTTGAAAAAAGTCTGGCTTTCCCCAAGCATACAGCTGTTCCTTGAGATCCAGGGGCGATTAGTTCCAGGACTCTATTAGATACCCAAATCCTCAGATGCTCAAATCCATAGTATAAAATGCCACATGCAAAGGTTATATGCACAAAGGTTATATTCACACAAGGTAAATTCTAGGCAAACAGGTTTATACTGTGTTATTTGGGGAATAGTGACATGAAAAAACAGTCTGTACACGTTCAGTGCAGGCACTTTTTTTTTCAGAGTATTTTTGATTTGCAGTGAGTTGAATTCATGGATGCAGAACCTGCAGATACAGAGGGCTGACTGTATATATAATTCTCTGAGATAAAAAGAAAGCACAGTTATAGAATTGGAATGCAGTGTTTTACTGTAGAATAATATTATGTATACAGTACACTAAAACCAGACGTTTTGTTTCTTTAAAACCAAAAGCCAAGATTGCAAGCATCTAGCAGAAGGCTAAAATATTAACAATTGCTTTATTAGTCACTTAGACATCCTAGTCAGGCTAAACGTCTGCTGCTTTATCCAATAAACAAGAAAGTAATGCCTCTTCCTATTTAAAATCATGGCTACAAATTTTAAAATCATTTCACGGTGTGTGGACAGCCAAGTTATGCTGCAGATGTATGACTATAAAGACACAGGGTGCCTTAAACTAATTCTCAAAACAAAGCACATTAGATCAGCTCCTGGCTATGCTTTGTTTTGCTCCCAGCTCCTATTTCAAGCCTTAAAAGACTCTGGCTCACAAAGCTTGGATATTACAAAACCATTTGGTCAAACTGCAGGCTTTCTAGCTCTTCATGACAATGAGAATCAATGGAAGGGCAGTTCATTTACTTTGTATTTAAGTAGATGATAAGTCGTAGGACCTTCTGTGAATCAAAATGTGATTCCTCTGAAGCCACTGATCTTTATCCAAAAATAAAGAGGTTTAATGATGTTTTAATCAGAACAATGTTTAATTCTCAAACATAGCAAGTATTTAACTTTCTTAGCATGTCTGCATTCTCCCTTCTGAATTTATGTGGTTTTTCCCCTTTATTAGCGTTGTATCTTTGGTTAAATCTTTGCCAATGTCTTTCAATTTTTGTAAATGGATTTAATATAATAAATTTAATGTGTAAAATGGTTTATTCTCATTTAAAATCATTTATTTTATTTTTATTTGAAAGGCAGAGAGACAGAGACTGAGGAAGACGGAGGAGACAGATCTTCCATTCACTCCCCGAAATGCTCGTATCAAGCAGGATTGAGCCAGGCCAACGTCAGGAGCCTGGAACTCGATCAATACAGGTGGCAGGGACCCAACTACCTGGGCTGCCATTGTCTGCTGCCTCACAGTATGCACATTAACAGGAACTTGAACTTGAAAACTGAACCAGGACTCAAACCCAAGTATCCAATATGGCACGGGAGCATCCCAAACACTGCACTAAATGCCCACCTCTACTTTATCTTGTTCTTATACAGTATGGTATTGTTTATATAAGTTTTAAAAATACAAAATAACAGTAAATAATGCCTGTAGACATACACATAGGCACTGAAGTTGTAAAAATACAATTTCACGACAGCAGAGACCTGCAAACAAAGGAGAGAAGAGACAGGTTAGCGGTGGTGATTCACAACATTGCAATTTATAACATCACAGTGCTGTGCAAAAAGTGGGATTTGCAAGATAGATTGCAAACAAAAAGCAAAAACTCCTGGGAATGTCAGAGAAGGGGTGTGTGTGTGTGTGAATTGCAAAGCAGATTAGAGAAGGGCCACACACCACAGGCAGGGGAAGGCACAGCAGGAGCCAGAGTGCTATAATTGTGCTCTTTTCCCAAAGCAGCCAAAGATGAAAAATCTTATCAGCACTTGGAAGAAGAAAACCTGAATTCAGCCTAGTGCTGCAGCCAGTGGTAAGTGACATCCAAGTGGATCCGGGGTCCAGCAGGTATGGGACAGCAGGCTGTAAGAGGTACTATCCAAGGGAGTTGACAGCTTCAGACAACATATAATTAGATGGAAATAAAATGAACATCCAACATTTAGCTGGGGGACCAATACAAAGTGAAGCAGCATTGAAATAGGAGAAGAAATTTTCTTCAGGGATGTTTTGGTAATCTAACCTGGGAACAGGGGCCAGAATTGTGGTACAGCATGCTGTGCTACAGACTGGGACACCTACATCACATATCAGAGTGTTGGCTCCAGTCCTGGCTGCTCTACTTCCAATCTGGCTCCTCGCTGATGTGCTTGGGAAACAGTGATGATGGTTCAGGTACTTGAGTTCCTGCCACACATGTAGGACGTACTGCTAGAGTTCCTGGCTTCTGGCTCTGTCCTGGCCCTGCTTCTGCTGCTGTGACCAGTAGATGGAAGATTGATCTCTCTAGCATGCGCTGCCTTTCAAATAAATCAACTAAACTATTTTTAAAAGTACTGAACTTTATTTTAAAAAGCACAAAGATATAATTGTAAAGCAGAAGCAATTATGTTGTTATTACAATAAGAAACCTGAATATGGGAATTGATATACCAGAAGATGAGCTAGTAAACTGGAAAACATGTAAAGGAATTTTTCTGGAAAACTAAAGTGCTTTTAAAAAGAGGAAAATATAAATGGAATGTTAAGAGAGAGGGAGGATGGAGCTTCAGAAAAAGATATTACAATAAATGGAAGAGAGAAACTATGTGAAGAAATGATTATTGGGAATTACCTACAAGAGAGATACAGATTGAAAAGGCTTAGAAAGTGTCAACAGAAACAATACAGAAAACTCAAATTTCGCTAAATCATAGAATTTAAGAGCATCAAAGTCAAAGAGAAGATTTTTGCAATAAGACAACAAAAATCAAAATGATGTTTGACTCGTCAGCAATAATATTGGATGGCATTAGGCCACGTATATTCAATATGTTAAAAGAAAAGTAGATTTAAGCGTGAAGGATTTTGTCCAGCTGAGATTTTTTTGAGCACAATAAAGACTGCCTCAAGCAGTCTCTTTGCTTCCTTCAGAAGGATTTCCTCAGAAAGAGTCTCCAAACGCTGTTTGAAATCATCCTTGGAGGAAGTACTCCCACAAAAAGAATGTGTGCAGAAGAAACAAACAGGTATGTACAAGAAGTAAATGTGAGGAGATGACCGAAGACCTTGGGATGGTATAATGAACATGGATATACCAGAAGTCCAAAGCAGAATCCTAACATGAGAACTCTCACTAGAGCACATGACTAGAGTAATGGGAGTGAAAAACATTGCATTTCTATCCGCTTTTGTATTTTCTGCCAGATGCTAAGTAGCTACATAGTTCCCAAAATTTAACCAGATTAGATTGACTTCAAAGTGAGGATTAGCAGGAAAGTAGACAAAAAAGAAAGGAGGAACAAGACAGGCTGGTGATTGTGATTTAGCTTTAAAATTTGTAAAACTGTAATAATTAATAAATGTGTACATCTGGGAAACAACTTTATACTGACACTAAAATCATCATTTCAGAGGCAGCTGTATCTGGGATGGATATCTGCTCCAGATGCTTTTGACTTATTTTCTCCTTGTATTTGCTGTGAGCATAGTAAGTGCTGGAGGTGGTTTCACAGTATTTTGTCTTAAGCCATTAGTACATACGGAAGGTCCATTCTTACAGAATGATCCATTTCTGCCTTACAGCTCAGCCCACGGAACATTGTAAGCTACCATTCCACCTGTAAATCAGATTCAGCTATGATCAAACACAGGATATCAGACCTAATGCACAAAGATCAAATAGACATGTTCACCCCAGTATGGATTCATCTCCTTTTGAAATTTTTACACAGTAGAGATGCCACTGGATTTTTTCCTTTGAGCCATAAATGCAACACATCATGCCATATGTTGATTTGAGCTTGTTTCTGAAACTATTGGTCTATCCTGCCTGCGGGTGCTCTCCTCAAAACAAAACACTGGGACAAGTGTCTTTGAAGAAATAGAAGTGTTCATTTATAAGGTGCCCAAAAAGAAAACTGGAGATAGGACAGTGCAGGGGGAGTGGAAGGAAAGAGGAAAAAGGAAAGGAATGTAGTTAGGTTACATGGGGCTCACCTGGGGGAAAATGGGTGCCGTGACCTGACAGACTTAATGAAAAGGGCTGTGGAAAGTGCTGGCATGCACCCCATGTTCAAAGGTAGCTGCTGAAAATCACAGCATTGCAGTGAAACACAAGGTAAATCTCTGGTTCGCCTGGGTCAACCTGTGCAGAATCTGTTCTGATATTTTGGTTGCAGTTGATTCTGTCTGGTTTTTATCATAGACTATCACATAAGAAAGCTAGTCAAAAGTTTAAAAACTGGCCGGCGCCGTGGCTCAACAGGCTAATCCTCCGCCTTGCGGCGCCGGCACACCGGGTTCTAGTGCCGGTCGGGGCACCGGATTCTGTCCCGGTTGCCCCTCTTCCAGGCCAGCCCTCTGCTGTGGCCCGGGAGTGCAGTGGAGGATGGCCCAGGTGCTTGGGCCCTGCACCCCATGGGAGACCAGGAAAAAGCACCTAGCACCTGGCTCCTGCCATCGGATGGCGGTGCGCCGGCCGCAGCGCGCCGGCCGCGGCAGCCATTGGAGGGTGAACCAACGGCAAAGGAAGACTTTTCTCTCTGTCTCTCTCTCTCACTGTCCACTCTGCCTGTAAAAAAAAAAAAAAAAAAAAAAAAGTTTAAAAACTATTATGGGACAGCAGGTTACTACGTAGCAGGAAAACGAATGACTATTATGGGTTGTTAGTATGTTAGGCAGCTAAGGGAAGCTTACTGTTAAGCAAAAGGGGTAGGATACTTTATTGTTTGTGGCTTCAAGTTTCTAAGGCCAGAGACACAATTTTAGTCCAGTCTTGAAACAGAATATTTGCACTGGCTAGACCAGATTTCTGGGTTTATTTCACTTACAAAATATTTGGGGCTTCGACCTTAAACTTAAATTTCTATTAGCTGCCATGTTAGAATACATTTTATTAATTAACAAGTAATCTACTAAATACGGAATATTTAGAAAACACAGACTAGAAGGAAACAAAAGTAAACCGCTCAACATTTTCATTCCTTCCTCTCAATTTCTCGCTTACTCTGTCATTTAAATGAATATTAAGAGGTACACACAACTGAGCTAATGAGTCAGATTTCCGTGGTCTGGTTTCCATCCCAGTACCTACCTCACCGTGGGGCATTGAGGCACTATCTGACTTTCTACGTCAGACACCTTATCTGTCAGAGACTAATGATTAGAATGTTACCTGTCTCAAGGACTTGCTACATGGATGGAATAAGAAAAGTTATTGAAGCATTAGACTCAGCCCCTGTCTGGTACTCACTATGTACTTCATAGCATTAACATAATTTTTGCTTCAACACAGGCGATTGATGGAACTAGAGCTTCCTAGGGATTGTGCCTACTAGTTCAAATTTCTCTTCACCCTTCACCTTGCTGAGTGTGTGCTGTGCAGGAGCTTCTCAGCTTGATGGAATCACTTTGTCTGTTTTTGTTTGATTGCCTATGCTTCTGGAATCTACCAACAAGTCTTTGCCTATGCCAGTCTTATACTTTCCCCAGTGTTTTCCTCCACTAATTTGATGGTGTCAGGTTGAAGATCTAGATCCTTGATCCATTTTGAGTGGATTTTTGTATAAAGTGGAAGGTGAGGGTCTTGCTTCTCACTGTTGCACAGGGAGATCCAGTTTGCCCAGCAACACTTGTTGAAGTGACTGTGCTTTCACCAAGGATTGTTGTTAGCTCATTTGTCAAAGGTTAGTTGGTTGGTTGTAGATGCATGGATTGATTTCTGGGCGTTTCAATTGTTCGTTTCTCTATATGTCTTTGTTAACACTACCAGGTTGTTTTGATTATAACTGCCCTGTACTATATCTTGAAATCTGGTATTGTTATGCCTCTGGCTTTGATTTTGTTCTTTAGAATTGCTTTAGCTATTCGAGTTCTCTTGCATTTCCATATGAATTTTAGCATCTTTTGTTCTTTAAATCTGAGAAGAATGCTGTCAGTATTGTGATTGTGATTGCATTGAATGTGTAAATTGGTTCCAGTAGTAAGGACATTTTGATGATATTAATTCTTCCAATTCATGAAATGGAAGATTTTTGCATTTTTTGTGTCTTCTTCTATTTGTTTCTTTAATGTTTTGTAATTCACATTGTAGAGATCTTTTACCTCCTTGATTTAATTTATTCCAAGGTATTTAATTTTTTGTAGCAATTGTGAATGGCACTGATCTTGTAAGCCTTTCTCAGCCATGAAAATGATTGTGTGTACAAAGGCTATTGATTTTTGTACATTAATTTTATAATCTGCAAGTATAGCAAACTCTTCTATGAGTTCAAATTGTCATTTAGTGGAGTTTTTATGTACATTCACGCCATCCCTTTGATTTCTTTTCCTTGCCTAATGGCTCTGGATACCATTCCCAGGACTATATTGAATAGCAATGGTGAAAGTGGGCTCCAGGCCGGTCTCACTCCAGGCTCTTCCCGCAGCTTTATCACCAGTGGCGTGGGCTGCTGCAGTCTGGCTTTACCTCCCTCCCCAAAGCTTGCACTGAGACTCTCCACTGCTGGGGTCCTTGTTGTGCCCACGCTTGTGCTCCATGTCCACACCCTCACGTGGAGCCACAGCACCCTCTTCCTCCAGTGGAGAGTCCTCTGTAGCATTCTCCCTAACTCTTCCCTGAGATCGCACATTCTCCACTTCTTTTGAAAAACTATCTTCCCCTAGTCTAGAGCAGTAAGCTCCCTCCATATCCCCCTTCTTGGAGTCTCTCTGCATGGATTGCTTTAACTCATGCATTTGCTTCTCATTGCTTCTGAGTAACCCTATGCTCAGTCTTTTGAATTCCTTTCCAAGTATTTCAGCAATCTCTTCATCTTCACATTCTAATATTGAAGTAGTGTGTTCCTATGAGGGAGTCATGTTGACTTCCTTGTTCATATTTCTTGAATTTTTGCATTTTTTTTTATTTTTAGGCATCTGTGGAAATACTTGTTGGTTTTCTCCTCTGATGGATTTATCTTTGAACTGTGCCTCTGTGGTTTAGTGGAGTGTCTGCTGTTTCAGTGAATTTTCAGAGGCATTGACTGTGTTTGGCACAGGAGCACTGCTCAGTGCCCCGGGGTGAGGCAAGTATCCAGCGTGGTGTGGCAGATCTCCTGTGTTGTCAGGGGGAGGGGAGTATGATCACTTCTGTTGGTGTAATCACACCTGCACCTCCTCTCTTCCAAGGTGATCCATCAATGCCCGGGGTTGGCCCACAGTGGGTGCAACACTCCCCAGCGCTGGCGCATGTACTGCACAGTTCTCAGTGTAAGCACAGATCCTTCTGCAATGACCCACTCCAGGCAACCAGAGAGCTCCGAGCATCTGGTATCAGATACAGGGATTGACCAGAGACCCAGGGAATCCTCCACCCTATCATGCAGTCACAGTGTTCCCACAGTCTCAGCACACAGGACTCCCATGGTCACAGGGTGAAGAGGCTCTGCTCTGCCCCACTAGCCTGTCCTGTGCATGGAGAGAACAGAGACGTTCACAGAGCCAGCTGCCTGTGGGTGCCCCACCTGAGCAGTCTGAGTCCTGGAGACTGTGATATGTTGAGAGGCTGGGGCACTACACCATCCTTCCATGAGTGCCCAGCCCCTGTTAACCCTCGCAGTCAGACTCAAAGTCAGTGTGAAATGTGCATTTTTCCCCTGGATAAAATCCCCTGATCACCCACATGCACAAGAGCTGCCGCAGCCACAGCTGCTACTGGTTTAAAAATGGTGCCTTCTTCTCTCTGTCTCTCTCTCTCTCTCACTGTCCACTCTGCCTGTGAAAAAAAAAATGGTGCCTTCTCCCTGTCAGTTGCTGGGCTGGGCACCCCTTTTGCTGGATTACGTGGGTGTCCTGCACCCCGATGCCAATGGGGCTCCAGGCAGGTCTCAAAGACAGCATGATCCACAAGGCGCTCCCTCCAGCAAAGTCACCAGCAACATGGGCTGCTGCAGTCTGCTCTCAACTTGTTCTCCAGAGCTGGTGCTTCCTCCAGCTCTCAGCTGCAGGAATCATGCGTGGTGTCTGCTCACTGATGTGTGTCCGCACCTTCCACACTGGTCCACTGCATCCCACGTCCTCCGGCAGAATTCCCACTGCAGAGTTCTTAACAGCTCTCCCCTGGAAACGCACTTTCTCCACTTTTTTTTCCCTGTTGTTTCTCCCTCCCCTAAAGCAGTGTGTCTTTTTCCCTATTCAGCCATCTTGGAATCTCTAAATTCTTATTTTCTGTTTTCTATTCCAAAATAAAATCCCCTTGCATATTAACTTTAAAGATTTGGGGGGAAGTAGGCACTGGAAACTATATTTTAAGTAGTTTTAAGTCTTTTACATCTAAAATCTTCCTTTTAAAACTTGTGATTAATACATAGTGAAAATTACAGAATTTTAAGCCTTCAATACAAACAGTTTGACAATTCAATACATTCAAGGTAAAACACTGCTATCCCCCATGGACAGTTCCCTCATGTTTCCTGTGGGTACTCCCTGAACTGTCAAGCATACCTCCCCCTAACTGTCAACTGCTGCCTGCTTTCTGTCTACATAGATTAGTTTTGCTGGTAGAATTTGATTTTGTATACATGTATTCTGACAACATGTACTCTTTTGTGTCTGGCTCCTTTTGTTTAGCATAATGTCTTTGAGAGTCATCTACCTTGTTACACTTACCATCCATGATCCTTTCAATTATTCACATTTTTATCAAGCAGAGGGAATAAAGTCAAAAGGGTACTTTTTTATTTGAAAACCTTGAGTTGAAATCCTGACCCTTTGTGATTATGTGATCTTGTACAAATGATGTCATCTCAGGACAGGCTGTGGACAAACCTCTTCTAACCCTCAACTTCCTCTAAAAATGACTATAAAAATCCTCGGTACAGTGGGAAGTATTACTGTGTTCCTAAATCCGTATATAGGAAATACCTGAAACTTGTATAATTTAACATTTTAAAAAGAATAATAACAACAAAAAACAAAGTAGAATGCCATTTGCCAGAGGCTGAGGAGGGAGGACATGAGGAGCTGTTTTTCAATGGTTACAGAGTTTCAGTTTTGCGAAATAAAAAATTCTAGAGATCTGTTGCACGCGTGCACGAGATCTGTTGCACGCGTGCATGTGCACACACATACACACAAAGAAACAAAAAAACTTCCTAAGAGTTGTTAGGAGTGAAATAGCCTAAGTGAGAGCACAGTGGTGGGCATAAAGCCATTGTTTAAAAAAAACAAAAACACTTGTTCAATCTGAGAACGGCAGGCAAAGCACAGACGTGAACACATTCTGCCTCTTTAATGGCACAGCGCACTGGTGGCAGAAAGAGCGGGAAATGCTTCTCTTCATCTAACGGGACGATGTAAACCTGATTTTCTCTCCTGGAATACGCTTACAAGGTTTAGAAGAGATTAAATATAAGAAAGCACAATCTCAGGCTTAACAGAAACAAGTATGCAATTAAGCAAAGCCAGCAGTGACGCCGAGGCTGGGCACTCTTCTGGAAGACTTCTCTGCGTCCTTCGTGGTGTGAATCCTGATCCTTGCCCCTTGTCTTTCCTCAGGGAGGATGGAATTACCTTTGGAGGTTTACAGGTAGACATTTCTGTCGTGCTAAAATATGATGGAGTTCTGCAGCAAGATGTTATGACGTGAGTAAAAATATGTTTCAAGAGCATCTAGAGAACCAGAATTAAAACGAAACTACAGACCAAAACCAAAAAGTCATTTTTCTGCCTACATTTTCATCAGGACAGAGAAATTCTCTGCATTTACATTAATTATTCCAAAACATAGAGAAATTAAGCATCTTCATCATTTCCCATTATTTGAGCTTTTCTTTGAGAAACAGGACACTTTGGACCAATGCAAAGAACTTATGTGGGAACGGAAATGGTTTCTGAATCTATTCAATATTTATTTATTCATTTTTAAAAGATTTCTTTACTCATCTAAAAGGTAGTGCCAAAGAGCGAGCAAGACACACACACACACACAAAGAGAGAGAGAGAGAGAGAGAGAGAGAGAAAGAGAGAGAGAGAGAGAGAGAGAGAGAGAGAGAGAGAGAGAGAGAATCTTCCACCTATTTCACTTCCCAGGTGTGATGGCAGGAGCCCGGAGCTTTCTCTGGGTCTCCCATGAGGGTGACAGGGATCCAGGCACTTGGGACATCTTCTGCTGCCTTCCTAGGTACACCAGAAGGGAGCTGGATGGGAAGTGGAGCAACCAGATCTCAAGCCAGCACCCATAGTGAGATGCCGGTATTGCAGGTGGTGACTTTACCCGCTACACCAAAACACCAGCCCCAGAATATATTGAATATTTAGATACTTTGGAGTACCCTGGCACTTTGTTACCTGGTTTGATGTAATGGTTTAAATTAGCATTTAGCCGGCACAGTTTTACACTGATAATACTTGGATTGGGCAGCTTTACGTGGGAAAAAAAAAAAAAAAACATACTGAGGCAATAATCTTTCTTCTTGTGGTGAATTTTACATGAATATAAAGAGATAATAGAAGTCAGCTCCTTTCCTAATGTTTCCAAATAGGGTTGACCTTACAGAAATCTAATTATAAAATACATTTAAAAGCCATAATGAACCTATTAGGAAGCTGTAGCATAGATAAAGATATGAAAGTAATTTCTCTCAAATAAGATAGCAAATTAAGAAAAATAAATATGTCAGTGATTAAAATAATACTCTATGTCTTTATAGTATTTTCAGATTTCATTTTTCATTTGCCTATAAAATAGAGTGGATATTATTATCTACACTTTGTAGATAAAGAAACTTGGACTAAGAGTTTTAGAATGACTAATAGGAAAAGAAATGACTCTTCTCCCCAGATGATAACCCTGCCTGAGTTTTGTAGATTCTGATGTTGACCTTTTATCATTTATGACATACTTAGACATTACCAGCTAAGGCAGAAATTTAAACCAGTTTCATCCAAAACTAAGGGAATTCATGGACTGTGTAAACCAGGGGAATTGGCATGCCTGCATCCGTGGAGAATCCGACTCCATGCTGTCCAGGTTTCTTGCTTCCTTCAACTTGCCCACTTGTATTGTGTTCGATCCTCATCACCTGCCTCTGTAGATGGGCTTCCTCCAAGTGATTGGGAAGGCCAATGCCAGCAGCCCCCCTGTGATTTCCTCCCAGTACCCAAATTAGAAACTCTGGGGCAATCTTCCTTAGTTGGTTTAGCCAAAATTCTTGGGCCCTGTTTGGATCAGATAACAATTTTGAACCATTTCCTGAAACCCTTCGAGAGCTCTGATTGATCATGTAGGATATCCCTCAATCTCAACTTCTGTGATGGGTGAGGGTGATGACCTGAGGAAAATAAGGACTAGGTTGACAAGTAATACGTGTCTCCTATGTACTGGCACAGATATAAACAGGTGAGCTGGGCATGGTGGCAGCACGTTAAGCTGCCATGTGTGTCCCAGGCATCCCACATCAGAGGGCAGGTTGAATCCTAGCTGTCTGCTTCCAGCCCAGCTTCCTGCTCATGCACCTGGGAAGGTGGTTGATGATGACCCAAGTACTTGGGTCCCTGTCACTTATATGGGAGACCAAGAATGAGTTCCTGGTTCTTGGCTTTGGCCTGGCCCAGTACTGTCTGTTGTGGGCATTTGTGGAAGGAACCAGTGGGTGGAGGACTGAAGATTCTCTCTCTCTCTCTCTCTTTCTCTCTCTCTCTCTCTCGCTCTCGCTCTCTCTCTCTCCCCCTCCCCTTCTGTTGCTCTTGGCTCCTGGCTTCAGATCAGCCCAATTTCAGCCATTGTAGCCATTTGGGGAGTGAACCAGCTGTTGGAAGGTCTTTCTCCCTTTCTCTATTTGTAACTCTGCTTCTCAAATAAATAAATCTTTTTTAAAAAAACAAAAAAAAATGCAAAAGGCACAATCAGAAACACTGATTCTAATGCTTCATTTTGATAGTTACAGGCATATTTACATATCATTCATTCAAATTTATATTGGTACAATCTGTAAGTTATTCAGCAATATTTGCCAAAATTCTACTAACTTTGTATGTCATTTCATACTGACATTTTATATCTATAAATTATAATTCTCTTAGTTACAGGTGTGAAATTGTTATGATTCAACTTGAAAGATTCTTACCTAGTGTCTGTTAGAGGAAATTGTTGGAACCAACGTAATGTCCAATAATAGGAAATCATCAAAGAAATCATGATATGTCAATAAATGAAAACAGCATGTAGTCATTAAAAATGAATTTATAAAGGAATATTTAATGACACAAATTGTTCAGTGTGTATTTTTCAATTAAAACAGAGAAGTTATAAATAGTAATGGAAGTAATTCTATTTCAATACATGATGTACTTTTTAATTATTTTTTAAAAGAATTGAAAAGTTTACCAAAATAGCTTGGATAATTATTTCTAGATGAAGAGAAAGCCTTTACCATGTCATCCAATATGAGACTGTCATATAGTAATAAATAGATATATATTTGGTTTCCACCCCTTGTTCCTGATACAAAGTTCCTCAAATCTGTGTAATTCCCTGACTCATAAAGTTCTAGAAGCCTCTTTTGGTCAAATGAGGCAGTCATGCAAACAATATCATGATTAGAAACTTGGAGCTCTCAGCTGCAACCCCCATCCTGTAGGAAAAGAAGGCCTGGAGGCTGAGTTAATGAAGAATCAGGCCTATGGATGGAAGCCTCCCCAAGCCCCCTAAACTACAGGGTTCTGAGAGCTACCAGATGAGTTTCCAGATGGACAAAAATGTCCTCATGTGGACAGCCCAAATCCACAGGGACCGAAGGTCCTGCACGGGGCATGCTGGATGGAGCAGGCATTGTGGGGCAATGGGTTAAGCTGACACTTGGGACCCCTGCACCCCATATCAGAGTACTTGACTCAAATTCTAGCTACTTTGTTTCTGATCCAGCTCCCTACTAATGCATCCTGGGAGGTAGCAGATGATGGCTCAAGTATTTGGGTTCCTGCCACTTATATGGGACATTCAAATGGTGTTCTGGATTCCTGCTTTGGCCTGGCCTGGCCCTGCCTATAGTGGGCATTTGGAAAGTGAACCAGCAGATAGAAGCTTTCTCCCTCTCTCCTCTCTCTCTCTCTCTCTCTCTTGTGCTCTGCCTTTCAAGTAGATGAAACACCAATAAATAAAGACTTTTAATAAAAAGAAGTTCCTATGCTGGGGACTCTTTTAGATCTCACTCTATGTACCTCTTCATTTTTTTTTTTTTTTTTGGACAGGCAGAGTGGACAGTGAGAGAGAGAGACAGAGAGAAAGGTCTTCCTTCTATTGGTTCACCCCCCAAAATGGCTGCTATGGCCGGCACTGTGCCGATCTGAAGCCAGCAACCAGGTGCCTCCTCCTGGTCTCCCACGTGGGTGCAGGGCCCAAGCACTTGGGCCATCCTCCACTGCCTTCCCGGGCCACAGCAGAGAGCTGTACAGGAAGAGGAGCAACCGGGACAGAACCAGTGCCCTGACCAGGACTAGAACCCGGTGTGCTGGCGCCGCAGGTGGAGGATTAGCCTATTGAGCCCTCTTCATTTTTTATCCCTTAAAATATCCTTTATTAGCTGAAAGGTGTAAGCAGGTGCTTCTCAGCAAATAAAGCCACTGCCTGCAATGATGGCATCCCATATGGGCACTGATTTGAGTCCTGGCTGCTCCACTTCTGATCCAGCTCCCTGCTGATGTGCCTGAGAAAGCACTGAAGGATGGCCCAAGTAGGTGGGCCCCTGCTTCCATGCAGGAGACTCAGATAAAGCTTCTGGCCCTGGGTTTGGCCTGGCCCAGCCTTGGCAGATGTAGCCATTTGGGGAGTGAACCAGCTAACCAACCTTTCTTTCTGTCTCTCCTCTTTCTTTGTAACTAACTATCAAGTAAAATAAACCTTAAAAAAAGAAATAACTACTCTCTACTTGAGCTCCCACTATCCCCCCTAAGTTTCACTCCACATCTCTTCGAAAGAAAGAAAGAAGGAAAGAAAGGAAGGAAGGAAGGAAGGAAGGAAGGAAGGAAGGAAGGAAGGAAGGAAGGAAGGAAGGAAGGAAGGAAGGAAGGGAAAGAAAGAAAGAAAGAAAGAAAGAAAGAAAGAAAGAAAGAAAGAAAGAAAGAAAGAAAGAAAGAAAGAGAGAGAAAAGGAAGGAAGGAAGGAAGGAAGGAAGGAAGGAAGGAAGGAAGGAAGGAAGGAAGGAAGGAAGGAAGGAACTTTCCCTGAGTTCATTTTTATTCATTAATTTTTAAAATTTTATATAAGATACACAAGTTTCACCCATTTCATACATACAGATACAGGAACATAGTGATACTTTGCACCCTTCCGTCCCTCACACCCACGCTCTAATCCTTCTTCCTTCTCCCTCTCTCAATCCTACTCTCAATTTTTACCAAGATCTACTTTCAGCTTAGTGCCATTTTAGTGAATTGCCTGACTCTGAGAAGGGCACTAACGGGAATCTTCAATTTGTGGCCACATCACACAGCAGCTCTTTGCAACTGTGCTGAAGTTAGGAGCAGTCTTGTGGGACTGAGCTCTAGACTTGCGAGATAGGACACTGTCTCCAGGTAGAGTGTGAACTGAGTTACACGGAGAGACACTCTGCTCCTGTCCCCTGGAGGATTACTAGGTATACGGAGAGAACCCCTCATACGTCTGGTTATGGGAGTGTTCCATGTTGAGTGTTGAGAACTAGAAAAGATCAGTTTATTTTTGTTTTGTTTTGTTTCTCTATCCCATACACTGCCTTTATTCATTTCTAAGTCTGAATACACTCAGTACAAGAGACAGGAACATTAACAGATCCTCAAATACTCACCATGGGTGCTGCTTCTGTGTGGCTGGAAAGATTGTTTTCATTTTGCTGTTTTGTTTTCTCTAAGTTCTTCTATGTTTACAAATGTTAGTGCTGAAACAATCACAAAAGTAAAAGAAATTTTTAAAAATCTATTAAAAACGTAAAGAACTCTGTGAACAAAAGACTAATAAGAATGACCCAATATGAAAAGCATAGTTTTGTCTGGAAGTCGAATTTCTGGGAACATTTACATGTACTTTTCCCCATTTTCAAACTATTTTATCTTCTTTTTAAAGATTTATTAATTTGGCCGGCACCACAGCTTACTAGGTTAATCCTCCGCCTTGCGGTGCTGGCACACCAGGTTCTAGTCCCGGTCAGGGTGCCAGATTCTGTCCGGGTTGCCCCTCTTCCAGGCCAGCTCTCTGCTGTGGCCCGGGAGTGCAGTGGAAGATGGCCCAAGTGCTTGGGCCCTGCACCCCATGGGAGAAGCACCTGGCTCCTGCCTTCGGATCAGTGCGGTGCGCCGGCCACAGCAGCCACTGGAGGGTGAACCAAAGGCAAAAGGAAGACCTTTCTCTCTGTCTCTCTCTCTCTCTCACTATCCACTCTGCCTGTCAAAAAAAACAAAAAAAAATAAAAATAAAGATTTATTAATTTATTTATGTGAAAGGCAGAGTGGAGGAGAGAGGGGACAGGACAAGAGAGATCATCCATTTGCTGTTTCACTCCCTAAATGGTTGCAAGAGCTGGGAAAGGGCCAGGCAGAAGCCAGGAGACTGGAACTCCGTCAGGATCTCCCATGTGGACAGGAGGAGCCCAAGAACCTGAGCTCTTCCCAGGCACATTAACAGGCAGCTGGATCAGAAGCAAGGCAGCAGGGACTGGAACCAGCTCTCTGCTACGGGGCAAGGGTGATCCCAGTGGTGGCTTAATCACTGCAGCACAACATCAGCTCCAAAATATTTTGCCTCCTAAGTGTCCTTTCCCTTTACCCTCCATGTGTTCCCCCTTTGAGGTACAGAAGAGAATGGACATGTGCAGCAATGAGGAGAATAGCTTTCGTCTTCAGGAAGGGATTCTGCCCCACCTCCTCCATGCTGGCTTAAGCATAACCAAGGCAGTGGTAACTATGGATAGGGTTTTTTGTGTATTTTTTTTGTTTGTTTCAAGTCCAAAAGTTGCACATGCCATCTGGTATAATGTCTGAAACATCGTATGGCCAATGAGACTCAATGTATGAACTTCAGATTTGCCAGTAAATCAGAAATAAATTCTCTCCGAAGTCAAAGAGTGTCCTTTCTGCAAGAGGTACACATACCTGATTTTAAAACCCAAAGATGCTGCTATATCCTATAGAAGAAGCTTGATTGTTCTTTTGCCTATTCCTGCTACTATTGTAATGTAAAAATAGATTCGTCAGGCCTTCCATTGTCTCCATACCTATGGAGAAAAATATTTTATCAGTATTGTTATTGCTATTTTAAGTGTTTGTGTCAGCTTAATGTTGTGTCATTACATAGATTTTCTTCTGCAAGATGATCTGCTTTCATTATCTACAAAAATTAATTACTAACCTAATCTTCTTAAAGGGAATCATAAAAGTTATTCATTAAAATTACAAGGAAATATCTATGTATATTCGGTGTTAAGATTACAAAATAAGAATAAAAATTTTGCATAAAATGGCCTGGAAATACTAACTACACCAATTTGATTATTATACATTGTATACATGAAGCAAATTATCATCCTGTACTCCACAAATATGTACAACAAAAATAATAATATAATTGTAATAAGAAGAATTTTTTGTACTCTAAATCTCTTCATGTTGCTAAGGAAAAGCGAATGGGCTTGAGGCCAATGTGAGCTCTGCCTTATTCATTTGAAAATGTCTTTTGAGTTCTTATTAATTTAAGCACTACAAGTTCTCACCCATTTTTAACTTTATGTTGAATATCTCTTCCCTTTAACGCCACTGAAGTAGGAAGATGGCCTAGGGAAAACCAAAGAAGATCCACTTGCAATGTGTTTGGAAATCAGATACAATTTTGTTTTGCCTGCATTGCCTTCTCCTTCATGATCTGCAGATGGGCAATGTCTGCATGGAGCAAAGAGGCATTGCTTAGTGTAGAGTGAGAGCGCTCTGTGTTTACACAAGCAGTCTGCCATTCCCAACAAACAGGCCAAGCATCAGGCCTAAAGGGCTTTCCTTGCCTGGCCTCTTAAGATTGCTTCACAGTCACTGCCTTTTGGCCCCAGTAACTCCACCAACTCTCACCTCTGCAGCACAAGGTTGTATAGGAACTAAAACATTATTTTGTCATAGTTTGAATATTGACAGTAATCTTTAAAAGTCATAATACCTCAGGGTACAGGCTGGCGCTATGGCTCAATAGGCTAATCCTCCGCCTTATGGCGCCAGCACACCGGGTTCTAGTCCCATCGGGGCACCAGATTCTGTCCCGGTTGCCCCTCTCCAGGCCAGCTCTCTGCTATGGCCCGGGAGTGCAGTGGAGGATGGCCCAAGTGCTTGGGCCCTGCACCCCATGAGAGACCAGGAGAAGCACCTGGCTCCTGGCTTCGGATCAGCACACCGGCCATGGCGGCCATTGGAGGGTGAACCAACGGCAAAAAGGAAGACCTTTCTCTCTCTCTCTCTCTGTCACTGTCCACTCTGCCTGTCAAAAAAAAAAAAATACCTCAGGGTAAAAAGCACAGGCTTTGGTGTTAGATGGACATTGGCTACTCAGCATTCGTTATTTCATAAAGTCAGTGAGTGAATAAATGAATCAAGAACCTGGAGTTAGAATCTCAGTTCTGCCACTTATAACTCTGGGGTCATGGGATAATTTCTAATCTCTGATGGCTTCCATTTTGCTAGATTGTGTGAAAAATCAAGTGAGATAAAAGCACATAAAGCTCTGCTCTTAGTAGATGATATGTCCTCAGTAACTGCTTTGCTTGAAGCGATGCTCAGACTGCCCACAGGCTTTATAGATACCCCCAAAAAAGTAGTCGCTATGAATGGCAATGTCAACTGAGGCTCGGCAATTTTTCCTCTGGCTGGTGCCTTTTTCTTTTAACTTGAAGTAAAGTTCTCACGCGAAGGTGGGGAGAGCATGCATTGAAAGTGTTACAAAAACTGACACCACTGAAGGAAAAGCACTTCCCTCAGAACAAGAGACAAGCTTCCTAACGTTGGATTGCTCTTTCTCTACAAATCAGTGCAAACAAAGAGAGGTTATTGGCTGAGTGCCACATACCAAGAATAAAAAAGAAATCTGGGACTGGAAATTAGGAAACATGCTCGTTCCCATTGTTTTCACTTTGGAACTGCTTCTGACTACATTTACATATATTGTAATAGCATCCTTTTTATTTACCTTGAAAAGAGGCCCATTTCCCTCTAAAAGGATTATTCTTTTCAGAATTTCCTACTCTATTAGGCACAGAAAATTCTGGAAGTTCCACAAAAAACTGGCCTCTTCGGCATACAGCTTCGTTTCCCCGTTCTGTGGCTGTAGATAATCCGGGACCACTGGTAAAGTCTGAACATTCATCTGAAATGTAGCCTGCTTAACTGCCCTACCTTATTTTGAATTCATAGCTTGCTGCACTGCAGCAAGCAACAAACTCAAGTCTAAGGAATGAAATGCACAAACACAAATATTCTGGCTTCCATCTGAGCTGAAGAGTTGGACCAGGCAGTGAACTCAGCCAGCTCAGCTTCAGTTCCCTGCAGCATAGGAACTTGGCCTCCATCCCTCACGCTGCAGACTATTTATGAGACTTGAAAACAGATTAAATGGTGTCTGAAATGCATAAGAAAGGAGAGTGTGTAGCCATCCATTTCCCAAAGAATGGCAGCTCCACAGACCTAAAGAAATTTCTAGGGGCAGAAAAAAGTCATGTGCATTCAGTATTTTGCTTCCAGTGTGTTTGAATCTGATGGGCATCTACTGGTTTCCTTCTCATCATTTGCATATTTGCATAATATGGGAGGGAAGGCAATGCAGTATCAGTGGAGCATATATTTTAGGAATCAAATGTAATAGGGCAGGGATCCCAAACACAAATACCTACAGGCTCAAGCAGATGATCTGATTTTGTAAATCAGACAGTGCATGGACATTTCCAGTAGTTTGTTTCATGCAGTGTCTTAAGTGTTATCCTTTGCCAAAGCCACATACTGTTTATGTATACATGTTCTTTATTTTTGTCAAAATATGAGAGGATTTCTTCTCATTTTACTTGAAACTCATAGACCTCTCAAAAACTCTTGAATTTTCTTGCTTTTGATAGAGACAAACATATCACGATTTCATTTCTTTTATTTTTGGTGTAAGTCCATCAGCCCATGCGCAATCGTGAATGACAACTATGCTAGTTAGTGTGAGGGAGATAACAAAAAAGAGATGGAGACCATGGCCAGCTGGAAGGTGCATGCCTTGTGCTGTAGAATGAATGTTGTCATCCTAACCCCCAATGAAACTGTATTTGGATACAGGGCCTTTAGGAGAGGATGAAGGTTGAATGAGATCATAAGAGTGGGACCCTGGTGCCAGTGTTGTGAAGCCAATGCCTGCAAAGCCATCATCTCATATGGATGCTGATTTGAGTCCTTATTGTTGAAATTCCTTTACAACTTCCTGATAATGGCCTGGGAGAAATAGGTGAGGATGGCCCAAGTGTTTGGGGCCCTGCCATCCATGTGGGAGACCCAGATAAAGATCCTGGCTCCTGGATTCAACCCGACTCAGCCCCGGCCACTTGGGGGACCAGCAGATAGCAGCTGGAAGATCTCTCTTTCTCTGGTTCTTCCTCTTTTGCTCTGTAACTCTGACTTTCAAAAAAATAAATCTTTTTTTTTTTAAAAAAAGGGTGGTGGTACCCTAGTGTGATCATACTAGTGACCCTGAAAGATGAGACACTAAGGATCTCTCTCTCGCTCTCTCTCTCTCCCTCTCTCTCTCTGTCTTTCCACACACATGAACACACACACATCCTAAGTAAACATGAAGAAGAGATCACATGAGAGCACAAATATACTGTGGCCACATACAAGAGAAAAGAAGAGGCTTCAGAATGAAACCTGTTTTACTTGCACCTTGATTTTGGATTTCCCAGTCTCAAGAACTGTGGAAAACAAACTTCTGCTACTCAAGTCACCCAGTCTGTAGCACTTTGTTAAGGCATCCTGAGCCAACTACCACACTTTTTCAAAAGTATGCAGTTACTTCTCAATCCCAGATTATTATAACAGGAATGAGAGCTCAGGATTGTTAAATATTCCATTTTTATCATATGTCAGAAAACTAAATTTTGTACAAAAATAATTTATTTTTAATATTAGTGATTAATACATTTTGTAAATGCCTTGAACTTATGAAAGGATTATGCAAAGCTCTGGGTTGCAATGTTTTTTGTGAAAGTAAAATGTTGGAAATAAACTTGGTAGCCATCAACAAGGCACTAATTAAATGTTGGAGCACACATGAATGGAATAAGAGTAATCCTATACTTTACCAAAATTTTGAAATGCCCTCTTGCAGTGGGACTCATGAATAATATAACTGATCTCCACACATAATTTCAAGAAAGTAATATGAAAACAGTGGAATTTGTAACTAATTATAAAATATATATTTCATTGTATACATGTTCAGCCCCAACTAAGGTAGACAATATAACAAAACAACAATATGGAGTGCATCTATCCATAGGTTAAATTCTATCCATAGAACCTCTATGGCTATAAGAGCTACAAGTATAGACCAGCATAGCACGTTGCAGTCAAGAAAGTTGTAAGAAAGCAGAGTATATTCCTTTCTCAATTTCCATATGAGAGGACTTCAAAAAGCTCATGGTACATGTGTATTTTGAAAAAAAAAAACTACACATGAATTTCAAAAAAATTTTGCACCAAAATAAGCTTTATAATTCTGTTTTCTACAGACTTTTGAGGTGCCCTCTCATATGCTGCAGCTTGTCTAGTAATCTCACTAAATGACAATAGTACCCCAATCTCTGTGAAAACCAAAAGTGTCTCCACAAATTTCCAACACACATCTGAGTGGAGAGAGGGGAAGGCAGTTTTGTCTTTGCTGAGTGCTTTGGATTGAATGTCTGTGCCACACTCAAGTTCATATGGTAAAGCCCTAACTTCCAACGTGACAATAATTGTATTTGCACAAGAGGCTTTTGAGAAATAATTAGGTTAGGAGGGTAGGACCTCTTATCAGTGTACATAAAAAGAAGAGACACAAAAGAGCTCTCCTTCTCTCTGCCGCACAAGGACGCCATGAAAAGGTAGCCATTGACCAACCAGGACACAGACCTCCGGCAGGAGATGAAGTTCTCAACATCTTCATGCTGAACTCCCAGCCTCAAGAGCTGTGAGAGAGAAGGGTCTGTTTTGGAAGCCACTTTGTCTATGGCATTTTGTTCTAGCAGCCCGAGGTGACTAAGACATTGAGAATCATGGGCTAGGTGATTTCTCATGCCCCTTCCTGCCCTTGACCATGGAATACATCTACAGAAAGGATTACAGTGCCTAGATCACCAGAGATATGTGTTCATAGTACATTCAGGGGAGAATGTCTGTGACTTAAATTCACTATGGAAGCCAAGATTTTGTGAGATTCCAGACCTCTGAAAAGGACAGAACACACATGGGAGTAAGGAGGTGAAATGGGTCATGTGGAGTAGGGTGTGAACCGAGGGCCTACTGCCAGCAAAACAGACTGCCAGGTGGACTTCCGAAGTGTCTTGAGCTACTCTGCGATTTCCTGAGGCGGACACTATGTACTCCCTGAGGATCAGCTATGGCATTGTGAAGGAGAATGAAAAATTAATGAGCTCAAAGGTCCACAAAGACTCAAGACACTCAAGAGTGACAAGAAAGGCACTGATTTAGGATGGAGTGAGGAGTACCCCTTTAACAGCTTTGTAAAAATAGCCTCAATAAACTTTAAAAATTACAGGTTAAACAATGATTTCATTCTGCCTCATTTTAGCAAATATTTCTTTCTTCAAGTGTCCCTAATTATTGGTTACTTGAAAAAAAATCAAGCTTCAGGTTCGTTGACTTGAGGCCACAACTGGTTGAACCCATCTCAAGATTACTGTTTGCCTCTCTCCTGTTCCCTCATGTGTGTAATGGTTAACGTACTTTAAAAATACTTCATCCAAAATCTCTGTCTCTACAGGGTGTGATTATATGAATAATCTTGTCAGAACAAAGTAGATGTTCCCTCCACTACCCGCTCATCCACCCACCCCCTCTCTTCCTCCTTGGCAGTCAGCCCTCCTCCCTGTCTGGAGTTTATCCCAAAGTTTTCCATCAGGTCCTCAATATGGGATCTGGAAATGGAGTCGGGACCCCATGGAATGGATGTTAGTGGAGTTTCCAGCAGGAAGCACATGGTCAAGGAGAGAATGCATATACGAAACAGAAAAAGTACAATCTTTAGTGCAAGGTTTCTGAGAAGAGGTGGGAGACTTCTTCAGTAGAACGAATCAAGACAGCGAAATATCAGGCCACCTTGTCTAATTCTTCTTTCCCACCACCACCACCTCCTCCACTCCCTTCTTTTTCTCCTATTACTTTGGTTTCAAGGTATAAACTTGGGATATTTGGACCCAAGTCGGCCATGCCCATCTTACACTTTTAGTTTTCAGTAATTTGAAGAGTGTTTTTAACCTATTCTGGAACAATACCAGCTCCTTTGGAGTCATAAATAAAATGTTATAGCTACCATCAAATGGTTGGGAATATAATATCCTCCTTAAGTTAGACAGAATAGATTGCATTAAGGATTCATGATATTCCAGTTTTTAAAACAAAATATCAAGCAAAGTCAAATAGGAAACACAAAGGAGCCCTTTCTGTTGTCCTACCTCATACCTGACTACCTGAGACCAGTGACTTCTGAATAAATGTGATGCTATCATTCTTTCATAATCACCTCAAAAATTTGTCTGCCATAGTCAAAGAACCTGATGTTGAGGGGCCAGATCAAGTTTCACAGAGTCTGAGATGATCAGACACACTCTTTGGCATAACCCCTGCTGCCTGTCTTAATAGGTAGATCTGTTAGTCATTTTTTCATTACTACGACTAAAATGTCCAAGTGAAAAGGAAAGGGTTTACTTTTAAATCACAGTTTGGAGGTTCACAGTCCAAGATCAGGTGACTCCACTGGTTCAGGTATCTGTTGAGGATGATCTTATGGCAAGGCAGGAAACAGAGAGAGGAAGATAGACTGAAGCTGAATTAAATAGCCAACCTTCTCACAAGACTACCTTCTGAGGGCGTGCTCCAATGATTTAAAGTCTCTCTGCGGGCCCACCCTCAGATGCCAGCAATAATTATATACAGCCTTCACCCTTAATCATTTAACTATTAACATAAGTCCTTAAAGACCAACCCTCAAATACATGGGCCTTTGGCTATACCCAAATTGTTAACCAAACCATGATATTTCAGCCCTCGCCCCAAAAGATTCATGTTCATCTCACAATGCAAAATACATCCATTTCACCCCCAAGGGTTTCAATTTCTCAGTGTTCCAGCATTTATCAAAACTGCAAAGTACAAAGTCAAATCTGCTTCTCATGAAACTTCCTTAGCTGTAAACTGTACAATCACAAATAAGTTACTCAGTTCTAAGACACAAAGATAGGAGAGGGACAGTGTACCTATTTCCAATCTATATAGGGAAGACAAAGAAAGAGAGAGGACCCATTGGGTCAACGCACAACCAGAAATCAGCAGGGGAACCTGAAATCCTAAAGCCCCATGTCTGGCATCCTGGGCACCTAGTGATTCAGATTGGTCTCCCGCTGTTTTGGGGCAGCCCCGTCCCTGCTGCTTCATTGACTGCAGCCATGTTTTCAGTTCTCACAGAATGCAGCTCCACCTATGCAGCTCCAGTAAGCCCTGTCCTGGTGGGGACTCTCTGTGGCAGATTTGGTTTCACATTTACACTTGCTTTGCCCTAATGGAGGCTCTCTGCAGTGGCTCTGCCCCTGTGACATGTCTGCCTGTGCCACCAGATTCTTTGAAATCAAGAGGGAAGCCATGCTGCCCCCAGGGTCCTTTCGGTCTCTGCTCTCTCGGAACACACACCAGTGTCTGATGCTTTCCTGGGCTTGCCTGACCCCCTGCTTGCAGCTTTCCTCCGAGAGTCACATGTCACTGGTCCTCTACCTTCCTGAGGTCTCCACCTTGACTTCAGTCCTACAGCTTCACTAGACATCACCTCACCGTGGGCTCCAGGCAGGGACTCCAACAATGCAGCCCAACTCTGTGAGCCTGTCAGGCTGTCCTTGGAAATCTTGGTGGATGTCCCATGACCTCGTAACTCTTGTATTCTGCATGCTTGTAAAACCAGCATCACACAGCTGATGCCAAGGTCTTCTGCTAGCAGGAGCCACACCTGAACTGAAGCACCCTTGGAGCACTCCAGCAGTCAGTCCTAGGTGAGAAGGGAGCCCTGACATTTGTTCCTGAACAAGACTCTGCCCTGGAAGATCTCTGAAATGCCTTCAGCGTCTCCCTCTCATTGCTTTGCCTGTTAGCCCAAGGCTGCCTTTCATCTGAGCCAATCTCTTTAGCAAGTGGTTTCTCTACCTCACTTCCCTATGTCTAACAAGTTTTTTATTCTTCCTTCTTTACCTGGCCAGGATGTGACTTTTCCAAGTGTTTCCACTGTGCTTCTTTTTGCTCCTGATTCTAACCATAAACTTTGTTAGCAGCAAATAGCACTCATGCTGCAGCCTGAATATTGAGGTGCCTTCATATCCACTCCACAAACAAACTAGTCCACCATGTTTGATTTCAACCTTCCACAAAGTCTCACAGCATAGATCCAATAGAGACCAGTTCTTTGCCACCATGTAACAAAGATGGCCTTTAGTTCAATTCCCAACAGAATCTATATTTAAAAACAAGTTAAATTAAATTTTTAAAAGATTTATTTATTTGAAAGAGTTACATGAGGTAGAGGGAGAGAGAGAGAGAGAGAGAGAGAGAGAGAGATCTCCCATCCACTAGTTCACACCTCAGATGGCCACAATGACTAGGGTTTCCCATGTGAGTGGCAGGGGCCCAAGTACCATTAGCAGGAAGCTGGACTAGAAGTGGCACAGCTGGGACACGAACCAGCGCCCATGTGGGATGCTGGCACCGGAGGCAGCAGCTTTACCTACCTCAGAATCCTCATTTTAATCTGAAAGTTCATCAACATGGCCTTGACTGTCCACAAGGCTATCACTATTCTGGCTTTCTAACCCCTTTTCGTAATGACTTATATTGCTCAGTTTACAGCAGCCTGAACTTTATCTCGCCTGCTCCTCTAAACTCTTCCAACCTTTTCTGATAAACCAATTCCAAAAGCTCCTCCATATTTTCCAATATAGCTAATATTAACAACCCCAGTTCTCCGGTTGATGAATTTAGCTTTTCATCACAACCGGATACTGAAAAGCCTAGGAAAAGGCTTTTCTTTCCTCACAGTTTGGAGGTTAACAGTCCAAGACTGAGTGACCCCATTGGTTTAGGCATCTGGAAGGATGGAAGATCGTGAAGGAATAATCACATCGTGAGCAACTAAGCACAGAAAGGGAAGTAGGCTGAGCTAACTTAAGTAAGAAACCTTCTCACGAAAACATGGACACCTCCAGATGGTCTGCAGACTCCCCACTGGGCCAGCCTCCTAGATCCCATAATTAGGTCAGATATACACCCTTAATCTACTAACCATTAATGGTAACCATTAAAGCACCAACACATAGGCCTTAGGCACCCAAACTGTTTTCCCAAAACGTAACTGGGGCTTTGTGTTCTGATATGTGCCTCTTTAGCCCAGGTAGGTCATTGTGTAAACACCTGGACTCATGGTATCCAGTACAAGACCCTACTACCCATTCACTTCACAGGAAACCTCTGGATTTCTGTGTTATCTCTTAGATTTAGGGACACCTGCCAAGAAGTGACCACATCCAAATACTCACTAGGAATAAAGAAATATTTCTTGTCTCAGACACTGGTGGTATTTTGTAAATAATAATAATAAAAATCTGCAGCCTCTTTAATTTTTATTATTTGGAGTAAGCCAAAAATTTCAATTAAATTCAACCAAATCACATTAGATACTAATAAGTGAAGAGTGATCACAAAGAACATAAAATTTCATTTACCAGACTGTGAGCTCCTCAGAGCAGAGCCAGGTCTTACTACCTGACCTCCTAGCATAGTGCCTGCCACCCAGCAGGGCCTTCACAAACAGAATTCGAAGCAAGCAACAATGAACTTGTCTCAGCCATTATCTGTAGATCATTCACCATCATGCGGGAGGGTATAAGGCAAACATAAAAGTTAATTATAAACCAGGGCACAATGTGTTAAGCCCATAATTCAGAGACAGGCAAGATGTTATAATGTGTAAAAATTTAGCAATCACATATTGTAGGGATTAATTGTAAAAAGCTTCCCAAAGGAGGAAGTCATTGAGGTGGTCTAGGAAGAATAGGGACTTGGTGGAGGAGTGGAAAAAAAAAAAACGATGAAAATTAGGACAAAGCACGTTTGAGAAAGAGGGCACAGTGGGCAGGAATGTGCAGAGGCTCAGGGGCTAGAGAGAACAGGTTTGTGTGTGCAGCTGGGGGTGTGGTCTCAGGCTAGCGCTGCCGGTACAGAATGCCATAGACTCGAGGGCTTCAGGAGACAAAACTTCTTTTCTCCCGGTTCTAGAGGTTGGAGAGCCAGATTAAGGTGTCAGCAGGCTTCCCTCTGAGGCCTCTCTCCTTGGTTGGCAGATGGCAGCCTTCTTGCTGTCTTCACATTTTATCTCCTCTGGGTCAGTCAGTGTCCTAATTTTCCCTGCTTTTTTAAAATATGCATTTATTTATTAGAAAGGCAGAGTTACAGGGAGGCAGAGGCGGGGGGGGGAGGGGAGGATGAGAGAGAGAGGTCTTCTATCCACTGGTTCACTCCTCAAATGGCTGCAATGCCCAGAGCTGGGCTGATCCAAAGCCAGAATCCAGGAACTTATTCTAGGTTTCCCACATGGGTTCAGGGGCCCAAGCACTTGGGTCATCTTCTACTGCTTTTCCCCAGGCCATAGCAGAGAACTGGATTAGATGTAGGGCAGCTGGGATTCGAACCGGCACCCATATGGGATGCCCGCACTACAGGTGTTTTACCTGCTATGCCACAGCATTGGCCCCTAATTTTCTCTTCTTATAGGGACGTCAGTCAACTGGTTTAGGGTTTACTCTAATGACTTTATTTTACCTTAGTTACTTTTAAAACCTTGTCTCCAAATACATTCCCATTTTTAGCTAGTGGGCATTAGTACTTCAGCACATGCATGTTGAAGGTACACAATTTAGCCTAACCAGAGGGCAATGCATATTAATTACACACACAGGCTCTGGAGTTCAAATCTCTGCTCTGTCACTGCCTGTGCAGCTATGATCAAGTTATTTAAGCTCTTCTGTGCTTCAGTTTCCTCAACTATAAAATGCAGTAATAAGTTCTAGTCCTGGTTGGGGCGCTGGATTCTGTCCTGGTTGCCCCTCTTCCAGGCCAGCTCTCTGCTGTGGCCAGGGAGTGCAGTGGAGGATGGCCCAGGTCCTTGGGCCCTGCACCCCATGGGAGAAGCACCTGGCTCCTGCCATCAGATCAGCGCGGTGCGCCAGCCGCAGCATGCCGGCCGCGGCGGCCATTGGAGGGTGAACCAACGGCAAAAGGAAGACCTTTCTCTCTGTCTCTCTCTCACTGTCCACTCTGCCTGTCAAAAATAAAAAAAGAAAAATGCAGTAATAATGGTATCCTTGTCACAGAGACAGAAACAGTATCCTCATCTTCCTGCACACAGTGAGTGCTCAATAAATGTTGTATACAGTGGTTGCCCCTTATCTGCATTTTTGCTTTCTGTGGCTCCAGTTACCCATAGTTAGCTGAGGTTCAAAAGTACTAACTGGAAAATTGCAGAACAATTTGTATTTTAAATTGTGAGATATTCTGAGCATTATGATGAAATTGCTGTCTTTCTGCTCCATCCCCGCCAGGCTGTGAACTCTTCCTTTGGCCAGCATACCCATACCTTGTACACTACCTCCCCATTAATATCTCAGTAGGCATCTCCATCGTTAGATCAACTGTTGTGAAATCACAGTGCTGTATTCAAATGACCCATGTTTTACTTAATAATGACCCAACCACGCAAGCATAATGATGCTAGCTCTTTAGATATGCCACAAAGGAGTCAGAACGCACTTCCTTTAAGCGAAAGAGTGGAGGTTTTCAACTTAATAAGGAAAGAAAATAATTGTATGCTGAAGTTGCTAAAATCTAGAGTAAGAAGGAGCCTTATAGCCGTGGAATTATAAAGAAGGAAAAATAAATCCATGCTGTTTTGCTGTTGTGTTCCACTGTGAGAGTTATGGCCACAGCCAGTGCCTAATAGATGCTTAGTTAGCATGGAAAGGGCACACTAAATCACAGAACTCAGAACTTTCAATGGTCCCAGGCATCCACAGAGGGTCTTGGAATGTATCCCACATGGATTAGGGGGAGCTATTCTATTATTATCCCTGAAGTATAAATTTAAACACTGGATAAAAATACTCAAACGCTGCTTTCAAATTTCAACTATTCCCCCATGTGGGAGTTTGATCCTGGGAAATTTGCTGAGCCGACAAATAGTGAGTGTCTACCATGTGTCTATCAGTCTCCCTCACTAGGGCTCAGCTTTTTCATTCACACAAAAGGTTTGACAAGAATACTTTCAAGTTCCTTTAAAGTCTGAAGTACAATAGATGTGTTTATTAGATATGGATTAAAACCTGAGCTAAATGTACGATGACAAAAAGAGCAAAGATGGAAAGATGGGAAAACGGCAGGTTGTGAGCAGCCCTACAAGCTGAATGAACGGTTGATTTCTAGGGAGTGGAGAAAGAATTCTTAATGGAAGAATACATAATAGGTTCTAGTTTAGGGAGACGATCGAAGGAATACAAACTAATTAAGGCTATCTACCTAACCTTACTCAGCAAATCATTCCTGTATAAATGATTTAAGCCAGAAAGCAGCTGATTTAATTTGTTGTATTGAAAAGCACTGTTAATTAAGTAAGATATTTTAAAAACTCTATTTTTTGCTGTTATATTGACAATGAAGAGATCAAAATGTAAATCCTAACCATACTCCATACCTCACCTACAGAGAGGTAGAGGGCATGAAATACACCACTGCCTATGACAAGAAGTACTCCAGGAGAACCATAAGCTTAGTCAAAATCGGCACAGCTGAGGGCAATGAAGCACTATTTCGCTTCATAGATGTAACCCCAGGGATTTTAAAATTGAATATTAGATTTTGGAATCATCTGACCCCTTTCCCAGAGTTTAAGTTGCCCGCTAATTAATCAGAAACTTTCTCTCTTTTGTTAAGATGTATTTATTTATTTGAAAGGCAGAGTTACAGAGAGGAGAGGCAGAGAGAAAGAGAGGTCTTCCACCTTCTGGTTCACTCCCTAGATGGCCACAATGGCTGAAGCTGGACCAATTCGAAGCCAGGAGCCAGGAGCTTCTTCTGGGTCTCCCAAGCAGTTGCAGGGTTCCAAGGACTTGTGCCATCATCCACTGCTTTCCCAGGCCATAGCAGAGAGCTGGATAGGAAGTGGAGCAGCCGGGACTCAAACTGGCATCCAAATAGGATGCCAGCACTGCATGCGGTAGCTTTACCCACTCCGCCACAGTGTTGTCCCCCAGAAACTGTCTTGAGAAACAGCTCCACATTAAAAAGAAACTATTTTCTATCATTTATATATGTTCTTGTTGTATTCAATCAACTGCCTACCATATCAATCACACCACTCTGCTGAGAAAAGTTGTTGTATTCTAGAACTTACAAATTAATGGTAAGAACAGTTAACTGGACAAGCAGCTGCATATAAATCTTGCTTTCCCAGAAGCTTCATGGTGGGTGCAGGTATGTGGCATCAGCTCCTCTAATCCCATGTACCCACTGTAGATTCTCACTCAGAAAAGAGTGATGAAATGAACACAGATGCTCTTAAAGCGTTCCAGAAAGACAGTGAGTCTTGGTTGAAAGGCAACTGGAAAGAGGCTCTAGGAGCACCTGTCACCCAGCATGATGGTATGGCTGTGGAACCATGCTGCTTGGTGGCACCAGCCAGATCCAAACTGGAGTGGTCTATCTACAACATTGGTTAAGCTTCTCCTTGGCCCATTTTTAAATTCCTGCATTCTCTGATATGATTTAGTAAATTACTTTCTTGCTTGAACTAGCCACAGTGAGTTCTGTTCTTTGCAACTTAAAACCCTCCAAGGATGCAGTAATTGATTCTAAGAGTGTCTGCTGTCAGCAGATCTTCAAAGTAATAGAATACAAGGGCTATAGGATAGTCTGGCTGCTTCCACGCTGAAGAACTTAAAGGAAGAAAACAATTTCAAAGTGTTAATTTGTCAGCCCAAGGCAGTGTCAGAAAACCAGGGGCTTTCTTGGATTTCTATAGCTATGCTGAGCCACTTATCATTATTATAGACATGGGTATGAGGTAGCTAAAAATCAAAATCAAGGTTTAAGCCCAAGGGTTGCCAAAATTCAAAGTCAATTGAATTCACAGCATTGTCTGATTTTATCTGTGAATAATCAGACATCAAAATGGAATGAGTGTGATCTTGATCAAGGAAACAGGGACAGAACAGGAGGACTTGGAGACCTCAGACCCAAGCCCCCGAAGACCTGAGACTTCCTGTGCCAGGGCCAATACCCCTCTGCCCTCTCTGAAGATTTCCCCCTGCCTTGCTTAGATACCTCTTAACAACTTCAGCCAAAGCAGTTACCTCTTACAAGGGTCTCTAGTTATCTTCAATTATATCCCTCACTTTCTCTAGCCTATAACTAGACTCAGAGACCAGTGGGCCCATGGCGTCAAACACAAATCATAGCCCAGCAAAGAGAATTATGTCAGTCATTTATGTGACTGTCAATCATTATTATTACTAAGGAAATGTTTGTACCTCCTGTGGTAAAATTTAATGTGAGGTCACAGCAAGCAAATAGACAAAGGATTCCTAAAGATTGAGGTATCTTAAAAATGAATATCAACATAAAGAACAAGGAGAAAATGAAATGTTTCCTGAGTGCAAAGCAAATATGGAATGGACAGTAGAGGAGGGAAGCAAAAACTGTAGTCATGGAGATTTAATCCAAGGAGATTTATCTTAGAAACATATAAAATATAATTTCATTAAGTGAGATAAGATTATTTTTATGATTTTCTATTGATATTTGGAGATATGAACACAGATGTTTTATAACATTGGGCAACTTCGAAGTGAACTTTCATTCAAATGTTATTCAAATGATTGAAGTGAATAATAATACTGTCAGACATTTTCATGCTCTCATGTTTTGGAAATTTCCTACCTCATAGGTCCCACCTTTGTAAGAAGACTGGAGTTCACTTTTCCAATCTTACTTAGAGCTAAAATTTTAGCATTTGACAAATGTCCTCAAATTAGATGCATCATGTGAAATCTCTACTTAAAACTCAGTGACTTACAAGCACAGAATAGATTGTGAGCAACCAAACTCCCAGATAAAAGAAATCCAAACTGAGACATGAGCTGCTCTCCTGAAGTCACTGAAGGATGAAGGGAAGCAGAGAAGGACTGTGGCTGGGAAGACATGCTTGACCAGAGGAAGAGAGAGAGCTAATCAAGTGAATTCCCATTCCTGAGACTTCAAGCTCAAGGCCAAATGCAGTCTACAACAATGCACACCACAAAGCAGAAACTCACGTGGGAAAACTATATTGTTTCTGCCCCGTGGACCAGAAAAGAGAAGCCATGAAACTGTGAAAGCTGAACAGAGTAGGGACTCCTGCAAGGGAAAGATCCAGATGCGGGATTCCCAAACTCTCTTGCCAAATCTCTGACTAACCCCTGAAGCATGCATGTGCTAAACAGATGCAAAGAGGCACAGCTAAAGAACTGGCTGGAGATTTGCTAAGTTTGATAAAATACAGAAACTTGCAGATATAACACGCTAAACAAGTACCAAACAGCAAAGATGTAAGGTAGCCATGCTGAAGCACACCATAGTCAAATTGTTGAAAGACAAAATAAAGAGCAACACCGGAGAACAAGAGAAAAATGATGTTACAAACAGGAAATCATGATCTGATTAATAACACTTCTCATTAACAACAACAAGAAACGGAAGCAAAATCTAAACCAAAAAATTGTAGCCAGAAGAGAATCATTCAACATTTTTAAGGGACAAAAGAAATAAAAAAACTATCAACCCAGATTTCTATAAACAGTAAGTATATCATCAAGAATGAAGGTGAAATTAGATATTTTCATTTAAAAGAAAATTCAAGCCAACAATTAATTCATTTTGTTTTAAAAAGGTACATAAATCACTAATAAGCACAGAAAAAGGTGTTCAACATCAGTAGTTCTGTATCTTAGTTGTGGCTTGTACTTAGAAAATAGTGTACTTGTACTAAAATTTATTGAATTGTAAATTTAAAATGGGAGACTTCTGAGGCATGAAATAAAATGGGAATAAAGTAAAGATCAAGATTCCTTAAAGAATCCACTCTATTAAGACTTCCAACTTTCAGAGGCTGCAGTAAAATTCTCAAGTCTTAGTACTAGTTCTTAAACTCCTTTATGCCATTAACTTCTTCAACATTCTAGTAAAACCAACCTTGTCAGATTGTTTTCATTGTAGCAAAATATACATAGCACAAAATTTACAATTATTAAATTTACAGATCAGTGGCATTAAGTACAATCACATCATATGATCATCACCACCATCAATCCACAGAACTCTAATTTTCCCAAACTGAAATTCTAACAGGAACTTGCTATTTCCCTCTATAACTCTAGTCTTTGATTATCACCGTTTTACATCTTGTCTCTATGAATTTGACTATTCTATGTCTTTAAGTATTATCTTAGATTATTTGAGGGTTTTTAATGTACAATTATCTTATTTTACTTGGCATAGTGTTCTCAGTTTTTATTCTTATTATAGTATATATCAGGATTTCAATCTTTTTCAAGGGTGAATATTATGCTGTTGTATGAATATACCAAATTTTCGATTTCTTCATCTATCAATGGAAAATCATTGTTTCCATATTTTGGCTATTAGGAATAATGTTAGTATGATCACAGCTACACAAATATCTGCTTGAGCTCCTGCTTTTGGTTCTTTTAGGTAAATATCCACAAGAGGAATTTGCTGTATCTTATGGTAATTCTATATTTAGTTTTAGAAATTTGCAATACTTTTAAAATGCCAAATAAGCACACTGGATTATTACAAAGGAAATCAAGTACTGTGCTAAAATAAAATAATTAAAATATTTCAACCTAATTGTATATTGTATTAGGTATCCAAGACTAAGAAGCCACAACGACCTCAGACACAGAAAGATACCAGAAAAACGAAGGAAAGGCTACATTCCCAGGGGACCATCAAGAGGCATTTTCATTGGAGAATGGAAAGAACAGAGACTCTATGGGGCAATGAAGAGACAAGACAGACGTGCTGCCGCCAGCTGTGCTAACGGCCACCCCTGGATCCACGCAGCAGGCTCCAGCCCAGAAGCACCATCTTGCCAAGCTAAGATGACAGGAGGCTGCCATGGCTGCCAGCGCTGCCAGCTTTGACTGAGGGAGAATTCCACGGTTTCCAGTGGCTTTGAGTCTGGCCTGGGGAGATGGTGGGGATAAGGGTGACTACTTCACTCTGTGAAGCGAGGCCGTGCTGCCTCCGTCTCCTACCATCACCAAAGTTCCTGACTCATGGAGTGCCGGTAGAGCTGGTTTCTGTGCTAACTCAGGGAGCAGCTGGCAGTCCCACTGCTGCAGGAGGCTGCCAGGGCCAGGGATGGGGCGACTTGCATGGTGGACAGCAGATGCCATGCACCCTGTGACTGTAGCCTTCTGGACATAAACCATGGAGCTGAGGATCTTGAGTTGTGTCTGGATTCCCAAGCACACTCTTGGTCTGATTATGGAGACTTGGAGCTCTCTCAAGGTTCGGGACAGACCTCACAGACAGGTTGGGGGACACACTGTGGAGTGGATTGGTGCTCTGGACAAGTGAGGGGCACTGACATCATGAATTCTCTCCAGGCTGTCAATCAGCTAGTTCACCCTGACAGACAGAGGAGCTGGCTCAGTGAACAAATTAGCAGGCTCCACATCCCCTCCCTGCACTGACTGTAGCCAAAGTGCTCCACCAAGCCCATCACTCTGTGTCACTCAGGACCCTTGCCCCAGCCACAGGCTGAGGCCAGCGCTCCCTCCAAGAATGCATCTCTGGATCCCCCATAAGCCTTTTGCACTCCACTGAATGCCAGAGGCACATTTTCAGGAATAATGCCTTCAATCAAAAGGAAAAAGAAAATCATCTTCCAGAGGAGATAGCAACGAAATTGCCCAGATGTGCAAATACTGATGTAGAGACACAAGAAACATGAACAAGGAAGGCAATATGACTCCCCAAAGGAACGTGATAATACACTACTATTGGGCTGTGAAGAAACGGAGATTGATGAACTGCCTGATAAAGTGATTGTAAAGTTTCTCAAAAACACAGGGTTAAATGAATTTGTTTTAAAAACACAAAGCTTTTAACACACTCAAGTCTTTTAAGTTAATTCTCTTTCATTTAAAAAATTATTTGAGAGAGACAGAGAGAGAGAATGAGCGCTCCCATTTGCTGTTTCACTCTCCAGATGTCTGCATTCGCCAAGGTGAAGTCAGGAGCCCGGAACTAAATCCAGGACTCTCACGTGAGTGGCAGGAACCTAGTGTTGTGAGCCTCTCCAGCCACCTCCCTGGGTACACATTAGTAGAAAGCTAGAATTAAGACCTGGACATGGGTATAGAACCCAGAAGGTGTCCTAACTGATGTTTCAATTAACTGCCAGGCCAAACGCCTCCCTCAAGCTTGTCTTCTTAAAGGCCAGAGAACTTCGGCATCCATGGAAGTCATCGGTGTTTCCTGTTACACTGCAGTTGCTACATCTTGCTAGGCTGTTTCTGCTCCTATTATTCAAAATTATGTTAGTGACTGGACCTGCTGCCCCGTCAGACAAGTTCATTGTCCTCCTCTCTGCGGACAGTTGGATGACCAGTTGGCCAACACTGAAGTCTCTATGGCTACTGGCCATCCAGCTATGAAATAAGAAGATGGCTTGTTTCCATACCAGAGACCTGGCCGTCTATGCCGTCTATGTTCTTCCACTTTTTCTGTTATAATTATTCATCAACAAATATGTGACTATGTTGATGGCATTGTAGACCAAGCAATCGCAAATAGTTTATTGTTGAGATAAATATTGAAGTACAGTATTGAAAATAATTTATGACTGCTTACAGATTCCTCAATGGGCATAGACCATGCCCAGTGCAGCATATTATAGAAGTAAATAGTCTTTTTAAATTAGTGTTTTCTTTGTATTCCTTTTTTTGTAGGCTCTGTGTGTTATGAAATAAGGACATACACATGCAATGTTTGACACAGATAATATTTACACATATTTATTCAGTTAAAATACCGTACTTGTAAGAAGTATCTTTGTAAGAAAAATGTCAAAGTGATTATAAATAAACACCACTGTTTTACAAAAATTGAAGAAAAACCAAGCATGTCTCTACTTGACAGTAGCTGAATATCAGGAAATTCTAAACTAATTGTTGCAATTTGCATGATCTGCATAAGGACTAAAAACCACAAAATGAATTAAAATTTAGATATATTTTTAACATCTGTTGTATTTTGTTTATTTGTTCTGTGTATTTTGTTAGTATAAATTGAGTATTCCTAATCCAAAAATCTGAAATTTGAAACACTCCATTATCTGACAATCTGGCAACACAAATGAAAAATTTCATATTTGATGTCATGTGACAATTCCCAGTTAAAATTCTGGCATGCCAAAAATATTGTATAAAATTATATTTAGGCTATGTGTGTAAGGTGCATGTGAAAGAGAAATAAATTTCATGTTTAGGCTTGAGTCTCATCCCATAACTATCTCATATGTGCAAATATTCCAAAATCCAAAAAGAATTTGCAATCAGAAACACTTTTAGCCTCATGTGTTTCAGACTAAGGAATATTCAACCTGCATTGTGTACTCGGGTCACACAAAAACAACTTAATTTGCTACACATTAAACAAAATAAAAGTTCAAAATGTCAAAAAAATCAATATCATTTTAGATATATTTATTATTCATTTTTACAGACCCAATTTAAGTTGAAACCTCAAGGAAGAATGATCAGTCTAGTAAGATGTTTTCACATGTGATAGATTCAATGATGTAATACAAAGCCCATAATGTCTCCCAGGCTAGAAGTTCTTGCCAATTAAAATATGAGTTCAACAAATTGACAAAGTCTGTCACATCTGTCCATGTTAAAAATACTTCTGAACAAAGTATTTTGAGTAGGGAGGATGTAGGGGAAGCAAATCTCAACTCAAAAGAACTGAGACCTTCCTAAATGTTGAATTCAGTGCTCATAAAACCTTTTATTCACATCCTATGAAGTAGCCAAACACAGAAAGCTCCATCCCACTGGAGTAGTAACAGCATATGTTGCAAATAATCCAGCTGTTTTGTGAGCTAGAAGGAGGAAAAACTGAAAGTGCTTTTTTTGACTAAGGACAAGTATTGGAATAATTAACATGGTGTGTAACATTTGGGAGGAAGTCATCAAGCACTTGACAGTCTCTCCATCCTTTTGCAGGATGCAATTGGTTGAAACCACAGACATTTTTATATAATCACTTTCTTTTTCATATTCACCATTTACATGCTAATGCATCAAATAAAAATTCTTATTTTGTGAGCTCTTTTTCAAAAGGACAAAAATTGTTAATGTTTTGGAAATGGCAAAAGGATTTTTTGACAATTTCACTCAAAGTATCTTCATACTCTGCACAGATGGTGCTCCTATGATACTTGAATAACATTTGGTTTTACTACTTCAAGGCAAAAGAAAGCTCAACTTATCTTCATTCACAGATATGCCAAAAGTCTTCCAATATCTCCATAAGAAGTCCATTCCTCAGCCTTAAACTATGAAATCCATCAGAATCGGCCATGATCCCTTGGTTACAAACAACTGAAAATGAATCTGAAGCTTTGGTGAAAAAGGTATCCATATGAAGGGACTGGTCATGGTAAGGCAGGAGAAGCAGGCTCAGGCTGTATTGAAGGGAGAAGTGAGTCAAACTTCTGTTGCAGAAATGGCCAATCGACGAATGCCACTAGGTTCTTGACTCACTTGGCAGTAGCCATTAGAAATAACCCGTAGTGACCCTTTGGTTTTGCCTTGCTCCTTCAAGAATATCTGTTATCATTAGAGCAGCTGACTACACTAACACTGCCAAGATATGGAGAGAGAGAATAATTAATTGCTTTCCTGATAAGGTAAAAGGATTTTCTAAAATGCACAGCTGATATTTGGAAGCATAGTAAAACAAAGAATTCTAAGCTCTTCCTTACTAAAACTTTATAGTGATCTTATATTATGATGTTGCTTGAAATTTTGGATTCATTTATAGGTCTATTAAGAATGATTGCAGTTAGAACGTGTCCTCTGCGCATATGTGTTTGTGTGTCCATGATAAATTTGTAAAAGAAGTAGTATTGGTCACACAACAATTCTGTTGGCCTTACCAGTAAGTAAGAGCCAGTGCTGATTTTAGTCATGCCTTCATCTATCACAATGAGCATAAGCATGTGTTTTATTTTGAACTACAGCATATTTTTTTTCTTCTTTCCAGGCCAGTGAAATCATCCTCCTGAGGGAAAAAGTAAAACAAACTTTTGGGAAGAAGGTTCTGGAGACTGTAATTAGCTACAGAAAGAATCAGCAGAGACAGATTGGTACTTCAATCAAAGAACAAATTCAATTTTAAAGCATTTTGAGGGCTCTTGTGTACCAAAGCCATCGCTGGATAACTTGTACATAATACTTCATTCCAGGACAGTAGAGTCAGGTCCTCAGAGTTTTGAGGGAGAAGACAAATATGGTCTAAGAATTATAAATGTACAATTAGATTACAAAATGTAAGCTCTCTAATGACTGTATTATTGGTTAACAGATGGTGAGCAAGTAGGGTAGAAGGGAAACTTCAAGAGGGGAAATGTGGGAAATGTATGATGTGAGAGTTAGGATAAGAGACAAGACATGCATTGAGGGATCCTGAGCCTTGATAGCTCCCATTTCTGCATGATTTCCTGAGATCCTGGAGAAACAGGGGGCATCTTAGCTACCACTGCTGCTTTCCAGATGCAATCGTGGGTTCAACTGTGGTGAGTGATGAATGGTCAACTGGAGTGGTAGGGCTAGGAATTCAAGATCTAATAGGTGGTGTGGTGAAGTCCTACATTCCAGAGGAGGACCAGCTAGAGGATCAGGTGCATGGCATAGGAGGAAATGCCTCCTTGTGATGACTCTGTCAGACAGATCTCTGCTATGGAACCAAGATCAAAGAAACGTCTGGATTGAAGTTAAGAGCAATATGACGTCCACCACATTTTTCACAACTTGTTCATGTCAAAATATTCCTTTATTTATGAGAAGCAGAAAAATTCTGAAAACAATAGACTGGCTCTAGCCTTGCAGGGAGAAAAGAGAACTTGTCCTTGTGCTTGAAACCACAGAGAATTTCTTGCCATTTACTTGCTACTTGATCTCTCAATGCTATGAGCAGTTATATACATGGGATAAAATAGTATTGGGCCATTGTAAATGGAGATGAAGTAGTAGCAGTGTCATCTCTCCTATGTGGTCTGTACATTGAAAAAACACCGATAATATAATGGATGAATATGAAGAAGATTTGGAGAATCCTCATGCCAGCAGCTTTATTTGCCTTCCCCCCTCCTCTCCATTACTTAGATCTCTCTTTTTTTGTCTCCATGGTTTTGCTATTTCACAATGATACACTTTAATGTGAGTCCACTTTCAACCAATGTTCTGGTTACTAAGCGAACCCTTTCAGTTTGGAAATTCACATACTTTAATTCTAGGAAATTTTTAAAAATAATTTATCTGATTGCATCTTTTATTTTGTTTTATCTATTCTCCCCGGAACTGTTCTGGTTCAGACGCTGAAACCTCTTACAGTAATCCCCTAATTCTCTTATGCTTTCATGTTTTCTCTGTTTTGCATCTCTTTTTCTTCTACTTCTTGATATAATTATTCGAATCTATTTCCTAATCCTTTTTAAGGTTTTTCTTTTCTGCTGTCACATTTCTTTTAAACATCCAAGGGCTAGTTATATTTTCTATGTCTCTATCATCCATCTATCATCTATCTATCTACTGATCTGTCAACCTGTCTATGGTATCCTGTATTTGTTTCACAGATGCAATGGCATTTCTTCCCTCTTTGAAGTTATTAGTAATTATTTTAAAATTCTCTTATCTTTAAATAATAGTCCTTCCAGGTTGCTTTTTTTTCTTGTTTGTGCTTGTCTTTAACATTCTTATTAGAAGCCTAGGAGTAAAATTGTAAATACTTTTAAAAAGTATCACAGAGGGCCGGCACCACGACTCGCTAGGCTAATTCTCCGCCTTGCGGCGCCAGCACACCGGGTTCTAGTCCCGGTCGGAGCGCCGGATTCTGTCCCGGTTGCCCCTCTTCCAGGCCAGCTCTCTGCTGTGGCCCGGGAGTGCAGTGGAGGATGGCCCAAGTGCTTGGGCCCTGCACCCCATGGGAGACCAGGAGAAGCACCTGGCTCCTGCCATTGGATCAGCGCGGTGGGTCGGTCGCAGCGTGCCGGCCGCAGCGGCCATTACAGGGTGAACTAAGAGCAAAGGAAGACCTTTCTCTCTGTCTCTCTTTCTCACTGTCCACTATACCTGTCCAAAAAAAAAAAAAAAAAAAGCATCTCAGAGCTTTATTGCATGGCAGACTTGTGCATTTCGCTGTAGAATAACCTGTGAAATTTTCTTTGTAGGGGGGCAGTGTTATCACTTGTTTTAGACTTCTATTTTGTTCTTGTTTACTCCTTATCTTCTTTTGGCTACCTGGTTAGATTTCCTGTAGAAAAATCTTTGAACATCTGTTTTGAGAACCAAGATGGGGAAGAAAACTGGAGGTCTCAGCTTTGAGTAATGGGTTTTGCCCAATCCCCCCCTTCAGTTGGTACTGCCTCACTCCCCCAGTGTGCTCTCTTCAGAGAATAAATCTTGGGGCGCAGAAGGTTATGCATGATTATTACACTCTCAAACATTTCTTCTGTTTCTGGATACCACTCATACTTCAGAGCATCCTGCTGGCGTTAGATTTGGAGAATTCTGCAGTGCACAGTGTATTTGCTCTCCAATATCTCCTGCCAACTTGACATTCAACTTCGTGAGTTCTGACTAGTCAATCACTGCTTCTTCTGCTGACATTCAGTTTCCAAAATATCATTCTAATGATCTTACCTGTTCTCCTGTGCAATTTTATATTTTTTTATCATAAATAAAATTCCCTTTTTGTCATCCTCTATTTTTGGAAGGGGGAGAAACAAAGCTTCAAATTCAGTCTTCCATCTTCAACCAGAATCTCCATCATCAATTTCTATATATAGAATTTTTTTCTGTTCTTGCTTTATTTTTCTTTAACCAAATTAAGGCTTGTTTTCACAATGCTGCAGGACAAAGGGAATTTTTGCATGACATTTTTGTCCAATTAACAATAATATGCTTTTCTCTTTTGTTTCAAAAGTTTATTTACTCTTTTAAGGCATTGCTACATTTTTTAGCTGCTACAATCTCAATTCAAGAATGCATTTTCAAAACTTGGGCAAAATTAGAAATTATTTCAACTCTTAGGATTCTAACTCTGCATGATTTGAAAGCTATGCCACCTTCTCCCAGTATATTGTCTTATTTTGGAGAAATTAGCTCATCTATGACTAAAGCACCAAAAATTCAAGTGGTTCTGAAAAGTGATGATGATGTTGAAAAGAAGTGTACCTGTCAGAGAATCTCTGTATAGTGAAGACTTTTTTGTTAGTGGGAAAAATTTCTACTTCAATGGACCAAGGAGCCTCTTCCGGGTCTTTCAAGCAGGTGCAGGGGCCCAAGGACTTGGGCCATCTTCCACTGCTTTCCCAGGCCATAGCAGAGAGCTGGATCAGAAGTGGATCAGCCAGGTCTCGAACCGGCACCCGTATGGGATGCCAGCACTGCAGGTGGTGGCTTAACCTGCTATGTCACAGCGCCGGCCCCTCTCTAATAATTTTATGCATATTTCCACAGTGCCATTTTTATCTAGTGTTTAAAATAAGACTAATGTAAAAAGAACGCAAAGATTCTTTTAACAAAATGTACCAAATTTGCCCTAGCATCAATAAATCAGCACAGTTCATTATCTCTCTTTTACAGCTACTCCTATTTTTATGGAATACCACTTTCACATAGAAATTATATGAGCAAAGATTCCCTAAGAAGAACATCAGTATTGACAAATTCAAAGCACACTTTTCTAGTCTTGAAACCTTTTTGATCCAGGAGGCAGATAATTGACCGTGGAGCTGTGCATAACAATTAGATAATGATGAGAAACATTTTGAGATTTTTTTTGGCTAATGGAACAAGTTTCATTCTGTTGAACTCAGCTTCAACTGAATTATTTTAATTCGTAGGAATGATTGATCCCACATCTCTTAGTATCTAGAGTTAAAAAGCTTGATTAGGAGCCATTCTCTTTGAGAAAGAATTGTGAACCCATAGTTTGAGCTATACTTTCTGTTCTGAGCATAGTGCATCGGAAGATACTGGTAAGAAATAGAAAATCAAAAGACTGACCAAAGCACAAATCAGATCACCTCAAGTGATCTCTCCCTCTCATGTAAGGTGGATTCGAAAGTGCTGCCCACACTTCTTGGGCTTGGAGTTTGCACGAAGCAACGTGGACAAGAGGTGTGAGCAGACAAACACATCTTTTAATCAGGAATGGCTAATTGTGTTGTCAAGATCAGCAGAACCCCCAAGTTACTTCCCAACACACAATATTGTAGTTTAGGGCTAGATTACTGGAGAAACAAAATGTAGTGCCACAGAACTTCCCATTCAGTGATTGAAGACAAGTCAAGTAAGAAGTAAATGAACAGGTAAAACCTAACTCATATAATGAGAAATATGTAACAAGTTTTTGAGACAGACACCTACCTGGAGGAATGGTAGTGGATTCTCCTTTGGGACGCTGAACAGTAGAGAAATCTTCACTAAACTTACTCTTCCCATTTCCCTTTCTCACTTTATTATAAATATTTAAATACTACATACTAGATATAAAAAATATGTCAGGCTCTACAACATTTGTGATTCTGCTTGGCAATCATAATTTCTACACAGTGGTTTAGCTTTAATTCTAAACTCCAAGCATTAAATTCCCCCAAAGCATCTTCTTTTATTACAGCGTTTACATTTCTGAGTTCTTAGTTTTGAATCACGTATTGGTTGGGCTAGATTTTGCCTTCCTGTGATTTTTTTGTTTTTTACAGGCAGAGTGGACAGTGAGAGAGAGAGAGACAGAGAGAAAGGTCTTCCTTTTGCTGGTGGTTCACCCTCCAATGGCCGCTGTGGCCTGCACACCACGCTGATCCGAAGGCAGGAGCTAGGTGCTTCTCCTGGTCTCCCATGGGGTGCAAGGCCCAAGCACTTGGGCCATCCTCCACTGCACTCCCGGCCATAGCAGAGAGCTGGCCTGGAAGAGGGGCAACCGGGACAGAATCCGGCGCCCCGACTGGGACTAGAACCCCGTGTGCCTGCATGGCTAGGCGGAGGATTAGCCTATTGAGCCACGGTGCTGGATCCTGTGATCTGTTTTTGAAGGATAATTTATATGGACTTCTCATATTCTTGCTTGCCTGGGAAGGCTAGTTTGTTGAATAACAACTAAGCGAGGTATAATCTTCTAGACCCATACCCATAGCTTGTTGAATAACAAGGTATAAGCTTCTAGATCTATACGTTCTCTGCCTCCTAACTTTTTAGTTGCTCCAATGTTGTCTGTCATTACGTGTCTTCTGTAACTCTGTAGAAGGCCAACTTAATTTTTTCATTTCTTAAATGTGACATACCCTTTTACAATGATGTTTAAAAGATGCTTCAGGGACAGGTATCCAGCATAGTGATTAAGAGGCCGCTGGAGGAACAGACGTCTGACCTAACAATGAAGCCACTGTTCAGACGCCTGTGCTGTGGCCCACGTTAGAGTGGCTGGGTTTGAGTCTCTGCTCTAGATTCCAGCTTCCTGCCAGTGGAGACCTGGGGAGCAGCAGACAGTAACTCCAGGAACAGGTGACAGGTCCAGGCAGAGTTTCCAGCTCCTGGCTTCATCTGGGTCCCTCTCCCTGCCCCTAGTTCTTCCTTCCAATAAGTAAATAACATAAAAAAGGCATCTAGTGAGAACACATAAGAAAATATTTTAAAAATACATAAAAGATTCTCTCATCATCCTTGACGTTCAGAAATGAGTCCAGGATATGGATCAGTAGGGTACCATTCTGTTTGCATTTTTCCTGGGGGACTGTATAACCTTTCAGTAATGAGATTTGGGCAAAGCTTAGTTTAGGCAATTTTTAATCTTTTCAATCTTACTGTGTCCTGAACTTCAAATTCTTATTCAATTTTGCTCCATAAAATTTCCATAATATTTTATTTTTCTTTTCCATTTCCTCTCTTAATGCTGCCAGCTCACACTTTTATTGCCTTTTGTGGGCTTATCAGATCTCTTCTAATCAGTTAGATCTCTCATTTTCATTCTTGTTTCAACAAAACCAGGCTTTAATTCCTATGAAATCACGAATTCCTTTTAGAACTCTGTTCTTTTGTGTGGCCAAATTTATCTTCTTCTTTGCACTCATTTTTTTTGCTTTTAATTCATGTTCTCCCTTTCTAATAGTTTATGTGCAAAAATCCATCACTCAGTTTTTCTCCTTCTCTCATTGTAATGACATTGTAATATTGAAGAAGGGAGGAGGCCAGGAGCTTTTATAGTGTCCACTTTATAAAATTGCTAATATTAAAGTGTGAGTTTTGATGAGCTTGAATGCAAGTATACAACCACAATATTATTAATATGATTCAGGAAATCGACACATGCATCATCTGTGAAAATGTCCTTGTGATGTTCTCTGTATTTTTTAGTTTTAGTTTTTGTGGCAAGAGCACTTAATCTGAGATCTGTCCTCTTAACATATTTCAAAGAGTAAAATACTGTTTTGTTAACTGTAGGAACTACATTGTAGAGTAGGTCTCTAGAATTTGTTCATCTGTACATCTGAAATTTTATAAACATTGAACAACAATTCACCACTCCCCCACCAACCCTTGGCAACCATCATTCTATCCTCCGCTTCTGTGAATTTAACTATTTTAGATGTCACGTAAGTGCAATCAGGCAGTACTTTCCTTTTATAATTGGTTTGGTTCAACCATGTTGTCAGAAACTGAAGGATTTTCTTCTTTTTCATGACTGAGTAAAAATATTCCATTATATCTATACCCTTCATTTTCTTCATTCATCCACTCAAGGACATTTGGGTTGCTTCCATATCTTGGCTATTGTGACAAATGCTGCAAGGAGTGTAGACATACTGATATCTTTTTGAAACCATGATGTTAATTCTTTTGGACATATACCCAGAAGTTGGACTGCTGAATCATCGAGTACTTCTAGTTTCAGTGTTTTGAGGAACTGATAGCAGATAGCTGGGGACTCCCTGCCTGGTCTCAGGAGGATGCTTGGCTTCAGCAAGAGAGAGAAATCAATTATGAGCCAAAAAAAAAGTGAATGCAAGAGAGTTTTATTAAAGAAGGCAGCAAAGAGCAGGGTACTCCAAAGAGAGAGAAGAGCTGAGTGTGATTAGGGACCTACATTTGTGGGGTCCAGGAAATGTATGTTCATCTCAGGGCAGAATATTCACCTTATATCTGGGAAAGGGGTGGCAACTTACAGGAATTTATAATCCACTTCTTTTTTCACCTATAATCACTTCCATAGGTTATCATGGAAATAGTAAACTGCCATGGTGCAAGGGGAGTGATTTTCACTATGATAAATTATTATACTAAGACTATAATGTGGGTTCAGGTCTCCTGGTGGTAAGTGCCATTTTGGTTCCCATTTTTTCAAACCAATTCTTTGGTCCTTGTCTGGTTTTTGGCCCACTTCCTGGGTCTTGCACATTCTTAGAACCCCCATTTTACATTCCATAATGGTTACAATAATGTTCCTTCCTGCCTTAGTGTACATCAATTCTTTCTTCTCAATTTATTATTTTTTGTTTGTTTTTTTTCCATAATAATCATCCTAAAAGGTAAGAGGTGATATGTCATTGCATTATTGACTTGTGTTTCCTCAATGATTGATATGGAATAACATTTCATGTACCTCCTGGCCATTCACGAATCTTTAGAGAAATGTCTATTCAAGTCCTTTGCCCATTTTTTATCAGGTTATTTGTGGGTTTGTTTTTTTTTTTTTGCTGTTGAGTTGTAGGAGATTCTTAAATGCTTTAGATATTAGCCTCTTACAGATGTATGGCTTGAAAATACTTTCTCCCATTCCGTAGGCTGCCTTTTCACCCTGGATTATATCCAGGGCTGTGCAAGAGTTTTAGTTTGATGTGATCTATTAGCTGATTTTTATTCTTATTGTCTGGGCTTTTGCCTGGATGTCAAATTCAGCAAACCATTGCCAAGACCAACATCAAGAGCCTTTTCCACAGGTAGAATTGTGGTACAGTGGGTTAGGCCACCATTTTGACATTGGCATCTCATGTCAGAGTACAGACTCAAGTCCCAGTTGCTCTGCTTCTGCTTTCAAGTTCCTGCTGATGTGCTGGAAGGGTGGTAGACAATGGCTCAAGTATTTGGGCTCCTACCACCAGTGTGGGAGACCTGGAATGAGCTCCTTACTTTTGGCTTCATCCCAGCTCCACCTGTCCCCAGCCTGGCCATTGAAGGAATTTAGGGAACTGAAACAGCAGATGGGAGCTACCATCCTCACTCTCTCTTATCTCTCTATTTTCAAATTGTGTGTATAAAGATTTATTTATTTATTTTCTAGGCAAAGTTACAGAGAAAGAGGGAGAGACACAGAGATATTTTTATCTGCTGATTCACTCCCCTGTAAGATGCATTGGCCAGGGCTTTGCCAGGCTGAAGCCAGGAGCCAGGAGCTTTATTTGGATATCCCATGTGGGTGCAGGGGTCCAAGGACTTGGGCCATCCTCCACTGCCTCCCCAGGCACATTACCAGGGAGCTGGATTGGAAGTGGAGCAGTCAGGACATGAACTGGTGCCCCTATGGGATGCCGGTGCTGCATGGAATGGTTTAACCAGATGAGCCACAGCACAAGCCCCCAGACATCTCTTTTTTAAATTAGATTTCAGTGTTTATTACCTGAGACCAGAGTAGATGATCTTTTTAATGAGTTGCTGGATTCCATTTGCTAACATTTTGTTGAGAATTTTCACATCTATGCTCATCAGGGATATTGGTCTATCTTTTTGTTGTATCTTTCTCTGGTTTGGGAATTTAGGTAATGCTGGCCTCATAAAATGAGCTCAGAAGGCTTCCTTTCCTTTCAATTCTTTGAAAAGGTTAAGAAGCATTAATGCTTCTTTAAAAGTTTGGTAAAATTCAGCAGTGAAGCCATCTGGGCCTGAACTTTTCTTTCTTGGGGAGCACTATTACTGCTTCAATTTCAGCCTTGGTCATTGATTTTTTCAGGTGTTCTATGTCTTCATGCTTCAATTTTGGTAAATTAAATATGTTCAGAAACCTATCCATTTCTTCTAGATTTTTCTGGCTTGTTGGCATATGGCTGTTTGTAATAATTCCAAGTGATTTTTTGTGTTTCTGTGGTATCAGTGGTAACATCTCCTTTTATCTCTGACTCCACTAAGTTGGATCTTTTTCCCTTTTTTGGTTAGTTGGGCCAATGGTTTATCAGTTTTGTCTATTTTTCCCCAAAGAATCAGCTCTTCACCTCACAAATCCTTTGTGTAACGTTTTTGTTTCAATTTTGTTTGTTTTTACTCTATTTTTGTTATTTCTTTCCTCCTGTTAATTTTGTATTTGATTTGTTCTTTTTTTCTGGTTTCTTTCTAGGTTAGATCATTTATCTGATACCTTTCCAATTTTTTTATATGGGCACTTATTGCTGTAAAATTTTTCTCTTAATACTGCTTTTGCTATATCCCATAAGTTTTTATGTGCTATGTTTTCATTTTCACTTATTTCAATGAATTTTTTAACTTCCCTATTGATTTCTATGATGACCAACTGTTATTCAGGAGCATGTTTTTTTAGTTTACAAGTGTTTGTTTATTTTCTAGAGTTTCTTTTGTAGTTGACTTCCAGCTTTATGCATTATGATATGATTTCAATATTTTAAATTTATTGAGACTGTATATCATGATTTAATGCTATAACTAGTACTCAAACAGTATTTTTCATTTTGTTTTTCTGTGTGGGTGCAAACTGTTGAAAGCTTTACTTAATATATGTTAAATTGATCTTCTGTATATAAATATAATTGAAAATGAATCTTGATGTGAGAGGGAGTGGGAGAGGGGAGGGTTGTGGGTGGGAGGGAAGTTATGGGGGGAAAGCCATTGCAATCCATAAACTGTATTTTGGAAAGTTATATTCATTAAATAAAAGTTAAAAAAAAAAGAATAGTACGTCAGGATGAAAGTCAAGATTGGGATGAATCTTCCGCAAGCCAGGGGACTCCAAAAACCAGTAGCAAACCATCAGAACCTAGGGGAAAGGCATGAAACAGAGTCATCACAGCCTCAGAGAAAACAATCATTGCTGACATCTTGATTTTGAACTTGTATCCTACAGAACTGGGAGACAATACATTCCCAGTGTTTGAGCACCCATCTGAGGTACAAGGTCATGGCAGCCCCCACAGACTGTTACCACAGCCTTCATAGCTTAGACTGGGGTCACTGCCTAACTGTCTGATCTTCATGCTTAACTATGGGCTCTTACAGCTGCCTAACTCTGCGTAAGTTATTCAACCTCACCAAACTCCAATGTACTCAACTGTATAGTTAAGATAATCATCACATCTACATCCCAGGATTGTTGCAAGAATTCTATTAAAACTGCACATAAAGAACTTTATAAAGAATCTAACCAGTAAGTTCTCTATAAATACAATTATGCTATTAAACTCTCAGAGCCTCAGTAAATTCCAGAAGGTAGAACTTGTATAAGTCACATTCTCCAGGGCACAGAAATATACACAAAATAAGTAAATAAATGTAAACTCTCCTTAGTAACAAGTGGGAAAAAGAAAAGCCAAGAACATGGAAAATAAGGAATTCATGTCATTAGATGTTACAGAACTGCCCACAAAATATTTCTCAGATAAAAAATACAGAGCCTTAGGTGTGTTTTTTTTAACCAAAAAGTATTAAAATAAGTGGGTAAATTAGGTAGCACAAGAAGTTAGTTGATGCAGCCAAGTAACTCTTAGAAGCACAAAGAAAATGATCAGGACTGTGGTAGTCAATTGAATGAGTTGACATCACTGGCGCATGTGGGGTCCAGATGCTCTGATAAAATATCATTCCTGGATGTGTCTGTAGGGTGTCCTGGATGAGACCAACATTTGAGTAGATGGACTGAAGTAGAGCTCTCTGCAGTGTGGATAGCCTTCATCCGATGTGTTGAAGACCTAAATAGAATGAAAGGCTGGGGAAGAATGAATTCTTTCTCTCTGCCCATCTTTCAGCTGGAACATTTGTCTTCCCTATCTTCAGACTTGAACCTGGACTAGGGCTAGAAGGGGCACCATTGGCTGGTCTAGTTCTCAGACCATCAGACTTGTGCTGGAACTACATCATCAGCCCTCCTGACTCTCCGGCTCCCAATTACAGATCTGGGAGTTATCAGTCTCCAAAATTGCATGAGTCAATTCCATATAATTAATTATAAATAGTCACACATGTAGTCTATTGGTTTCCTTTCTCTGGAAAACCCAAACAAATTCAGAAAAATGGAAATTTTTTCTGACAAGAAAAGTAACTAAATAATAGCAACAAAAATGTAATTATGGCAACTAACATTTATAAAATATCATCTCCACCACAGACTCTGTGCTAAGTGTAAGATTTATTTATTTGAAAGTCAGAGTTACACACACACACGGGGGGGGGGGGTGTCTTCCATACGCTGGTTCACTCCCCAGATGGCCACAACAGCTGGAGCTGTGCCGATCCGAAGCCAGGAGCCAGGATATTCTTCTGGGTCTCCCATGTGGGTACAGGGGTCCAAGGACTTGGGCCATCTTCTACTGCTTCCCCAGGCCATAGCAGAGAACTGGATTGGAAGTGGAGCAGTTGGGACTCGAACTGGTGCCCAAATGGGATGGTACCACTGGAGGTGGTGGCTTTACCTGCTGTGCCACAGTGCTGGGCCCAAAGAGATTTTTAAGAAGTGAAGTAACTTGACTACTATCACAAATCAGTACACTCAATTTTGTCCCAGAAAGTGTGGCTATTAATCTTAAATTCTTGATAATTGCATACTGCACACTCCTCATCCAGAAGACAATGGGTCAAATTCTGGAGAAGACCTCACTGTCGCGTACACGGATCCTAACTGCGTGTTCTGTGGCCCTTGAGCTTCGTCATTTCCATGGCCTACCCTCATGCCCTCTGCTGCCCCCACCCTCATTCACACGTGCAAGCCTGCACATCCACGCGCACACACATCCATCTGCCACCTGCTCAGGCCTCTCCCCAGTTAGAGTAGCAAAACAAGAAATAATGACTTTAAATCTAGCCATTCTACTCATGGGTGAATCACTATTTCCCACCATTTGGCCAGATCAAGGTTTACATGGCTCAGCCCTCCTTGAGTTCACTTTGGCCCTGTTTGGCCTCTAATGCTGTGTGCTTGTGTAGCTCACGGAACCCAGCTCCACCCTCCCTTTGCTGCCGGCTTTCCTGCCTGTCTTACTTTGCCTTCCTGAAAGTCTATAATTTACAGCACATGCCTTCATGATTTAAAGACAAATTAAAAACAGGTAATTTTTATCTTTATTTAAAAAACCACAAATAGAATAATTTCCAAAGACAGATTGTTTTTTAATATTTGTACATTTCTGGCCCCTATCATTCACCAGACAGTACGAGTGTTAAAAAAATTAAATCTCCACTCTCAGGTCACTCTCTTCCACTAATAAATTAAATGTAGTTAGCTAAAATATGCCTTTACTTGGCCACTATGTTTTTACATGACAAAAAGTAAATCTTATTGTTAAGAGCTTTAGATAAATCACAGTTGGCATATACGGAGGCAAATCCTACAAGTAGAACAAAGGTAAGTTGCAATTAGTTGCTTTGTGAGCATCCTGCTCAGAAGGCCTAGTGTTTATTTCAGCTTTGCACCCACTGTATAATGACATAGGATATCTGAAACCGTACACATTGAGAGACTGTAATTATAGCCATGTTACGCTTTCCTCTCTTATTTGCAAAGCTTGGTTGCAAACAGAAGCAAAGTGGAGTGAGAGTTTACTTGTTCATTTTACAGATTTATCCAGTTAGAAGTGAAGTTTCAAAACCAATAATGCTTTTAAAAAGAAAAGAAAATTGCTGTATTTTGTCATTCCTTTAGAGTTTGAATCATACTAAGGCAGAAAGTAGAAAAAGAGGATTTTCATTGGAGTTTTATTATGATTCACAGAATAAGGTTAGATATGTCTTTTGGTTTCTTCTAATGTTAGTCTTCTTAGAGTTAAGGGTGGATGAGCCTCAGTTGGACTCTTTCAGTATATATCCTATTCTTCATAAAAAGATCTTGGGTTCACAGAGACCTAGAATGTATCTTATCCTAAACATTCTTTCTCTTCATTTTTAATTGGCCACAGAAATGTTTGTGCAATTTTCAGGTGTTTTTACATTTATTGAAACTTTTCACAGCATGATTTTGGAAGCTGGATTCCAGAATCTCATTGTAGATTCTATCAGATGGTTTCTTCTTAGAAGAGATAAAATCATGTTTTCACAAATAGAATTAGATTTAAAAATCCACTGACTTTTCTACTTGAAATTCATGGATCCGTCTGAGCACTGGGAATCTACTGAGCTTACACCTTTCCTCATCCCACACGGGTTTTGTCCATGATGAGTCTGTGATGAAAGCCCTCTGTCCTTGAAACTCATCGTCCTTCCTTACAAATCGGTTTTTCACTTTCAAGTTCATTTTCTCAGCACTTGTTCTGCGTCCTCTCACTGCCCCAACCAGAACCTGGAGTCATCATATTTGACCTTGCTTCACTCCCCACCCCCACCCCCACCCCCCGTCCTGTCCATTCCAGCGGGTTTCCTCACCTTGAAACCCTCTCTCAGCCTGTGCAGCATCATTTGTTGTCCACTTCTGGACAACAACCACCTGCAACCAGTTGTTAAGCTCCTTGTCTTGTCCCTCCACCATCCACAATGCAGTTAAATCCAGAGAGAGTTTTCCGAAAGGGAATTTTGAACAGCTGAATTTGAACAGCTGAATTTCCTTGATAAAATCTTTCAATTCCCTCCTCTTGCTTTCAAAGTTCAAATTTCTTAGTAGATTTTACGACTTTTTTTTAAAGATTTATTTTATTTATTTGATAGGCAGAGTTACAGAGAGAGAAGTAGAGACAGAGAGAGAGAGGTCTTCCATCCGCTGGTTCACTCCCCAGATGGCTGCAATGGCCGGAGCAGCACCAATCCAAAGCCAAGAGCTAGGAGCTTCTTGGGGGTCTCCCACGTGGGTGCAGGGGCTCAAGGACTTGGCCCATCCTTTACTGCTTTCCCAGGCCACAGCAGAGAGCTGGATCAGAAGAGTAGCAGCCAGGACTAGAATCAGAGCCCATGTGGGATGCCGGCGCTTCAGGCCAGGGCATTAACACACTGAGCCACAGCGCCGGCCCTGACTTTACCACTTTAAAAAATTTTTTTTTTTAATTTGGGAATCAGAGAGAGGGAAGCAACTAGAGAGACAGAGACAGCTCCTCTGGTTCACTCCCCAAATGCCTGCAATGGCCAGGGCTGGGACAGGCCAAAGCCAGGAGCTGGAAACTCAATCCAGAGCTCCCATGTAAGTGGCAGGAATTTAATTGTTTGCACCACGACCACTGTCTCCCAGGACCTGCACTGGCAGGAGGCTGGAGTCAGGAGCCGGAGGCTGGTATGAAGCCACATACTCCAGCGTGGGAGTGAGGCCAGTGGTTCCACATACTACTTCGCTTGCTTTGGTCTCCCTCTTCAGCCTTCTTCCTCACCCCTTTCTTCCTCTACCTGCAGCAAGCTGGGAATTTCATTCATTTATATCCTCTATGTCATTGCTTTAACTGGTCATTTACTTGGAATATCTCCTCCCCTACCTCACTCCCAGGGTCTCTCTCCAGCAAAGTCGTACACACCCTTTTGTACTTGGCCTTATCATTTTCTCTGGTACCTTCTTATGCCAGGTTAATTATTGCTGCAATGTACTGGCTGGCAAAGCACCCCAGTGTACCCGGCCTTGGCACACTGCTTATTTACACGTTCGCCTCCTCAGTTAGACCTTCCGATCCATGAACTGTGACTGTGCCGTTTTTGCCTCTTTTTGTATTCAGTCAGCCCAGTGCAAAGCACCTAGGAAGCAATCAGTAACTATTTGTGGAATGAATATTAAGCGATTGAATACTATCTATGATTTAAAATATCCTAGTATTCTTTCTTCTTGAATAAAAATAGATTTCTGATTTGGTCAAAAGGATTCTATCTGCTTAGCATAATAATATCTCTAATTTATTCAAGGAATAAATTGTGTGCCAGGCACTATTGTAAATACAATCAATTCTGCTATCATGTGATATTTGTATTTTAAAAAAATCACTGTGGAAACCCTTATGAAAACTGGAAGTTGGAACACAACAGTCAGAAATTTCACCAGTGATACCAGGAAAAAGACAGAATACCAATAAAAAATGGTAGCAGACTTTTAAAACATTTAATGAAACACACAAATACTACAGAACACATAGCACTTTACCTCAAACAAAACTCATATGATAGAATTTGGCTTCAGAAGTGCTGTTGCTTCTGAGTTGTTCTCCAAGTGGTGGAAGGAGCATTACCTGAATCAGGAAGGAAAACTGAAGTAACAGATGCGGTGCATGGCCCGTGCCACCAGCGGAGGGCATGTGTCGACTTCTGAGGGTGTGAGCGTGTGTCTGTGTTGCATGTGTGCACACATTCAGAGTATTCTAACCTTGCTGACTCAGCCGAGTGATTTTCTGCATGCATCTAGCATTTCTCACGGATAAGACTGCACATAAACCAAAGCAAAAATTCAAGTGAATGCTCAGGTTGTTCACTAATATGTCAATCATGATGGATCAAATTCATGTTTTTAAAACAGTATTACAACAGAACTGACAGTAAATTAAATTTTCAAATATTAAGTCCTGATACAAAGCCAAAAAAAGTTCAGTACCACATATATTGTATTATTTCCACTTTATGGATGAGAAAACTGAGGCTTAGAAAGTTGAACTAACTGTTAAAGACACACATTTAATAGTTAACAGAGCCCAGATTAGGACACAGGTAACTTCTTCCATACCTTTGGCACATGACCACTTCCCCTGGTGTGTATTGGAACTTATATTTTGTTTGTATTAAACAGCTTTTTCCAAAAGTAAGATATAGCCAGACTTCTTGACATTTCACACCCAAATGAATACACTGACTCATTTGCTTCTCTCCATGATTGGAGGTCTGGGGTTATGTGGTCTCACCCAATAAAGTTGTGGGATGTAGGGAAAGATAGATTTTTGAGTCAGATGGACATCAAATACTGGTTCTTTGAACTTCATGGTCTTTGAAGCCAGAACAAATTAACTTCAATGAGCCTATTTCCTTATCTGTAGAATTGCATGCTAATCCATACCTCAAAATGCATGATTGGAATAGAAGGCATATCTAGGTAAAAGAGCTAATGAGGTCACCCTAGCCCTCCTCAGCACCTTGTTGAAATTCCACATTCTAGGTTGGCCATTCCCTTCTGCGAAGACTTTGTATATCACACCAGATCCCTAGAAATTTCCTTTAAATAAAATTTTATAAGAGGGTAGTAAAAGACCTAACTTAGAAAGAGACATGCTATAAACTAGGAGAATGAACGCAGAATTGACAGTTTTCTGCCTGCACAACTTTGCCTGCAGCTGATTTCACTTGGTTTCAAAGTGGTGCCCCATCATCTTCTCGCCGACCTTAGCCTTTGATGCTATGATAGTTCCCTGTTCGCACAGAAACCAAAGAGTGCAGAGGATGAAAATACAATGCCAACAAACTTATTTTCCACTATGCAACATTCATAAATCTGTCAACACACTAGCACTCAGGTTTACCTGGCTTTATTGGGACAAGTATGGTGAAAGGGTTGTATTAATCCCATTTAACGGATGGGGAACGTGAGCCATAGAGGGTAGAATAATGGATTGCCAAAGAATGCAGTATTAATTAATAGCAGTGGCAGGACTGGAAATTGGATCTCTTGTCTCTACCTCTAATAGAAGCTTCCATTATGCTATCGTTTCTTCATAAAAGAATAATCAGCCATTAAACTGCTCACTGGTTCATTAGTAATTATGTGAACTACACCAGCGCTGTAGTCCTTGCAGGTATGCAAGGATGACTGCAAGAGGGCATGTACCCTTGGCATGGTCACCTCTGTATGATACCAAGGAAAGGGGATCTCTCCTTCCAGGTCAGAGGAGAGTAGAGATGTCTGGGAAGAGGAGCAGAACGTGTTGGAACAAAGAATTTTACTTTCTAAAACTGAGATGTTGGGCCAGTGCTGTGGCATAGTAGGCTAAGCCTCTGGCTGTTGCACTGCCATCCCATATGTGTGCTGGTTAGTGTCCTGGCTGCTCTACTTCCAATCCTGCTCCCTGCTATGGCCTGAGAAAGCAGCGGAAGATTACCCAAGTTCTTGAAATAAAATATAGTGAGGAGAGCAAACACTAGGAGGATGCAGAGAAACTGGATCACTCGTGGGGCCGGTGCTGTGGTGCAGTAGGTTAATCCTCCGCCTGCAGTGCTGGCATTCCTTATGGACGCTGGTTCTAGTCCTGGCTGCTCCGCTTCTGATCCAGCTCTCTGCTGTGGCCTGGGAAAGCAGGAGAAGATGGCTCAAGTCCTTGGGTCCCTGCACCCACGTGGGGGGCCCAGAAGAAGCTCCTGGCCCTTGGCTCCTGGCTTTGGATCAGTGCAGCTCTGGCCACTGCAGCCAATTGGGTAGTAAACCAGTGGAGGGAAGACCTCTCTCTCTGTCTCTCCTTCTCACTGTCTATAACTCTAACTCTCAAATAAATAAATAAAATCTTTTTTAAAAATTAAAAAAGAAACTGGATCACTCATATATTACAGGTGGGAATGTAAAATGGTACAGACAGTCTTTCTGAGTCATGGTTTGACAGTTTCTTCTGACACTAAAACATGACCTTATGATACAGCACAATAATTCTATTTAGAAGCAGCTGTCACAGAGAAAGGAAAACTTGTTAACATAAAAATCTGTATATAAATGATCATAATTCTATTCATCATAGCCCCAACCTAGAAACAACTCAGAAGTCCTCCAAGAGAGTGAAAGATTAAAAAGATCATGGTCCAGCCAGCTGTACTACTACTCAGCAATAGAAAAGAGTAGGCTGTCGATACATACAACGATTCAGATAGATTGCAAAAGAATTATGCTAAATTTTTAAAAAGTAATCTCAAAAGTTTGCATATTACATGATTCTACATTTATGCTATTTTTGAAATAATGAAATTATAGACATAGAGGCCAGATTAATGATTGCCAATGGTCATGGATAGGAATGGAGGGACACGAGATGGCTGCACAATAGCAACACATGGAAGCCTTGCAGCTATGGAACCCCTGCGTATCTCAGAGTCGGATGGATTACACATATCTACACATACCCAGCCTGTGAGGAGCTGTGCACTCACAAACACAAATAAATGCATGCAAAAACTAGCGAAATCTGAATAAATTCTGTGGATTGGACCAGTGTAAGCTTCCTAGGTTTTGATAATATGTATTGTGATGCAAAATGATACCACTTGGAAAAATAGTGAATGATACCCAGCACCTCCCTTTACTGTTTTTTTAGAACTTCCTGTGAATCTACAATTACTTCAAAATGAAGAGTATTTTTAATCTTAACAATATAACACAAAGAAATTAAAATACAAGAAATAGCAGATTCAATATTTATAACATATATACAAGGTAATGAGTTGTGCTTAATAATGAAGAACACTTTTGTATCAATAAGACAAAATAATTCAGCAGAAAAGTGAGCCAGGAAGATAATTCCAAATTTAGGAGAAGAAATGTAAACAGTCATTATGCATATGAAAAAATGCTGATCCTTAAAGGTCAATGCAAATTAAAACAACCAGTAATAATATCTAGTGTTTTGCAGGCTGTGGAAGTATAAAGTGATAAGCATTTTTGAAGGACAATTTAGTAGTATCAACAAAACTAAGAACATATGAACTCTTAACTCAGCAACTTCATACCTGGGAATTTGTCTTACAGGCACGCTTGCCTATGTTAATTTAGATGTCTATGTGACAATACTCACCAAAACAATGCTTCTACGAGGGTAAAAACAGACATGACATATCAATAGAGAAGACATTAACTAAATGTAATATAAGTAATAGTAAAGAATATGTTGTATGCAGATTCAAAGAATGATGGCCACCCCTTTCCTGAGATAAAAAGATCCTCAATACGTATATGTGAATAAAACAGGGCATATAAAACCTTTTATGGTATGATTTGAATTCTGTTTTTTTATTTTTTTTTACCTCACTGCTCTTTTATTCAATGGAACATCCCCACGTTAGCGCAGTGTCGAATCAAACACCGAAAAAAAGCCCAAGAAATTTCTGTAGATAAACCAGTGAAGAGAACGCGCATTATACATTATTGTCAACATAATCACTCCATGAAGGGGAGGTGGGGGCAGGGGAGGAGGCAGAACAAAGAACATAGGGTCCAAAGCCCCAGACATTGCAACAGTCAGACGGTGGGATTAAAATAAAAGGTAAAAGAAGCTTCCGGAAGGACAGGAGCAAGTGGCACTGGAGGCAGCTCCCGTGGCCCCGACTCCAGGCCGGATGCAAGGTCCAGGCCGGGGAGAAGGCCCTGCCCTTGGCAGCTCTACACCCGCAGCAAGGCGAATACAATTTTATTAGCATGGTCAACAGGAAAGGAGTAAGGAGACAAAGCTGAAATTTGTCTCCCATAGTCACTGGGCCCAAGAGAATTTATGGTGTGGCTTGAGGAATGAGACAAGCTCAGAGAATGGGGATTCAGGCCAGGCCCCAGCTCACTGGTTGCTTGTGCCCTTGGGTAACGATGATGGACATTGCTCCATTGAGGGCTTAGGCAGCAACATCAAAGAGCACCTCTGCAAAAATTCAATGTTCTGTTATCAACAGAGCAAAAATGTTTCAGTCATGTTCCAAGATAACGAAGTATTTCAGACATTGCTTCCCATGTTATCTACAAAGTAAATCAAATTTCAGCTGGTTCTGCAGTTACATTGCTTCTATTAATTTTTAAAGATTAATTTATTTTTATTGTAAATTGATGCAGTTGTACATATTTGGGGCATGCCAAGAGATGTTACAATTTATGAATACAATGTAGAATAATTAAATCTAACTGATTGTCGAGAACCCTCGCCAACAAAAGTCTTGCCAGCAAAGGTCCAACCCACAGAGTCACGACAGGACCGCTGTTGATTGGTTCTCGAGGAACTTTTATTCTTAGTGATAGAAGAAGGAAAGGAGAGAGGGGGAAGCAGCCGAAAGAAGGAGAAAGACCGAAGAGGCTGCTCAACTTCCCGCCCCTATCCCAGTCTTTTATCCATCCCAGGTCCCCTAGGGCTAGGGAGAGCAGTCCAACAATCAGATCACAATGCACGCATAGCCTCAGGTCAAGGTGTATCTCATCCCATCAGGTTGTTTGCAAGTCTTTTGTTCAACACTTCCTTGACCTTGTTCTGCTCAGCAGGATGAGGCAGTGCAATGAGGAGGTCCCCACAGGTGGCCAGCCTGTGGTTCCCCACAACTGATGAACATCTGTCATCTCAAATACTTGTCATTTTTGTGGAGAACATTTGAAATTTACCCCTAGTAAATTTAAATGTATAACACTTGTATTTAACCTCATTTGTGATAAGTATATACATCACATAAAATTTACTGTTTTCACTATTTTAAGTTCAATGACGTTAAGTACCTACAAATAGTTGTGCAACAATCATCTTCATCCATCACCAGAATTTTGTCATCATAACAGAAATTCTGTACTCATTAAGCAATCACCAAAACCCCCTCTTCCACCCTCCTCTCAGCATCTGATCACCTCTGTCCTATTTTTGACCTCTACCAGTTTGCCTGTTCTAGGTATCTCACACAAGTGGAATTCTACAATGCTTTTCTTTTGTGTCTGACTTTTTTTACTTAGCATGGAAGTTTTCAAGGAACATCTATGTTGTGGCATGTGTCAAAATATCAATCTTCTCTAGGGCTAAGTAATACTCCGTTGTATGTGTGTGCCATATTTGCTTCTGCATTCATCTATAGATGAATATTTTGGTTGTTTCTCCATTTACTTATTGTGAGTAATGCTTCTAGGAACATTGGTGTACAAGTATCTGTTGGAGTCCCTGTTTATTTATTTTGAGTGTATACCCAGAACTGGAATTACTGGGTCATATAATTCCATGCTGAAATTTTTGAGGAACTATTGAACCATTTTCTGTGGTGGCTCCACTATCCATTCCCACCAAAAATGCACAAAAGTTATAGTTTCTTGTAATATGTCAATACTTGTTATTCTCTATTATTTACTTATTTGTTTTAGTATTCATCATAATAGATGTGAAGCTGTGTCTCATTATAGCTTTGATTTGCATTTCCCTAATGAGTAATGACACTGACCACCTTTCCATATGCTGACTGGCCATTTATATACTTCTTCAGAGAAAGACCTTCTAATTTTTAACTAGTTTGTTTGGTTTTATTGTTGTTGAGAATATTACTTTTTAAAATTAACTAACTTATTTGAGGCAGAGAGACAGAGATAGACATAGACATAGACATAGACATAGACATAGACATAGATATAGACGTAGACATGGACATAGACATAGACATGCACATAGAGCCCCTAACTGCTGGTTCACTCTCCAAAATGCTCACAGTGACTGGGACAAGTCAGGGGTGCAAGCTAGAAGCCAGAAATTCAGTTCAAATCTCCCATATGAGTGGGAGGGATGCAATTGCTTGAGCCATCGCCTACTGCCTCCCAGAGCGTGCATTAGCAGGAAGCTGGAATCAGTAGCACAGCCAGGACTTGAACCCAGACACTCTAATATGGGATGCAGGTGTCCCAGTTAGCAGCTTAATAACTAGTTAATAAATAATACAAAAAAGTATAAAAATGAAACTAACATAACTTGGTTATTGTTTTTAGCCCTTGTCTGTATTACTGCGGAACAGTGGTCTTTCTACTTTTTACTTGTTGATCATATGGCTTGTTGTGCACTAAGCCTATGGTTATAAAGTAAACTGAAATCATGATATTGCAAAGATTAAAGGAAAAAGAAAGGAAAGGAAGAAAGGAGGGAAGGCTGAGGGCTGGAGGGAAGGAAGGAATTATGGTTAATTTCTTAGAAGTGTATCTATAAAATAGATAGAATGTATTTTGTTTATATTGATACACATAAAAAAGTATTTCCCTTGAAAGCGAAAGGCAAAATAATAAGCCATCAAAGAAAATAAAGCTTGGGCTGATGCTGTGGCATAGTAGGTTAAGCCTCTGCATGCGGCACCAGCATTCCATATGGGCACCGATTCATGCCCTGGCTGCTCCTCTTCCAATCCAGCTCTCTGCTATGGCCTGGGAAAGCAGTGGAGGCTGCTCCAAGTGCTTAAAGCTCCCGCCCCCACGTGGAAGACCAAAAGGAAGCTCCTGGATTCTAGCTTCAGACCAGCCCAGCTCTGGTTGTTGTGACCATTTGGGGAGTGAATCCGCGGATAGAAGACTTTGCTCTGTCACTCCCTCTCTCTGTTCATAACTCTACCTCTCAAATAAATAAATAATAATAACAACAGAAGATGTCATGAAACAAAACAAAATAAAATTTAAGGAAAATAAGAAAATAAAGACATTGACTTGAATGTAAGAGAAATAATGAGATCAAGCACATCTGTTAACCACAAAAAATTGGCTTACATTTCCTCCTTTCCCATCCATATTGCCTATGCACAGTCCTTTCCTTTTTGTCTGATATCTTCCATTCCTGTGGTCTCAAAGAAATACCCGTATCCCAAGCTTGGTGAATCAGGAAGCCTACTCCTTGTGCATCTTCTAAACATCTCGAAATGTTTGTCAGTCAAAAAGCTCTCCGAAAGAGAGGTTAGGGATTTCATGGAAGCTCCATTAAAAGATTGATAAAAACATTGGCCATTTGAGACACTGGAGCTCAATGTCAAACAACTTATCACTGAACCTTAAGAAATTATGAAAACAAGAACAAATAAAGTAGTACAAGGAAAAAAAATAACAAAACTTAGAGCAGAAATAAATGAAATAGAGACTCAAAACACTATGCAAAAAAATCAATGAAATAAAGAGCTGGTTCCTTAAAAGAATAACCACAATGGGAAAACCCTTAGCTAAACTAAGAAAAGCAAGGAGGTTTCAAGTAAATAAAAGCACAGATGAAAAGGAAGACGTTATACCTGAGGCCACAGAAACAAAAAAGATTTTTATGAACAATTTTACAGCATCACATTTGATAATCTAGCAGATATGGACAAATTCCTGAACACATACACTTTACCAAGATTGAGCCATGAATGACTGGAATACCAATCAGACCAGTAATAACTATTGAGATTAAATCAATAATTTAAAAAATCTCACATCAAAGAAAATCTGAGGACCAGATGGCATCACTGCTAAATTCTATTGAACATTTGAAAAAGAATAAATACAATTCTTCTCTGATTAGTCCAAAGGAAAAAGAATAGGGAATTCACCCAAACTCATTTTATAAGTTTAGTATTACCTGATACTAAAAAAAAAAAAAAAAGAGAGAGAGAGAGAAAAAACAGACAAGGACACAGCAACAACGACAAAGAGAGGTACAGGCCACAATCTCTGACGAACATAGATGCAACACTCCTCAACAAAATACTACCAAACTGAACCCAACAGAGCATTGCAAAGATTACTGACCTTGATCCTGCGTGATTCACCCTAGGGATTCAAGCGTGGTCCAACATAAGCAAATCAGTAATACAAAAACTCACATTAGAATTTTTAAAAAGGTCTTCCATCATCTGGTTCATTCTCAGCCAGGGCTGAGCCAGCCAAACCCCAAGAGCTGGGACTTTATCCTGGTGCCTCATGTGGGCTACAGGGACCCAGCTACTTGAACCAGCACATGCTGTCTCCCAGAGACAATGGAAGCCGAGTTGGGACTACAACAAGGCACTCTGATACGGGATGTGGGCATCTCACACAGCATCTTAACCACAGCACCAAACACCTGCCCCTGTATGATAACGCCTATTGCTTTTATTTGTAATAGCCCAAGCTGGAAAAAAATCAAAATGTCCTTCAGTAGGTGAATGACTTAACAGATTTTCATATATCTATACCGTAGAGTATTACATAGAACAGGGCAGTTATAACCAGAACAGCCTGGTACTGGCACAAAAAGAGACATGAAGACCACTGGAACAGAATAGAAGCTCCAGAAATTAATCCACATGTCTACAACCAACTAATCTTTGACAAATGAGCTGCTTTAAAAAGAAAAGAAAGAAAACAATTGCTATTGCAAAAGAGGATAGATGGTCAATGATTCTGGAAAAATGAAAGTTCATATTATTTAGTGCATATTTATCCATCTACAGAGATCACTAACATAATTTTCATAAAAGTAAAGAAGTGGTCAGTTTTTCAATATTCCTAATCAAGCAATAAATTTTTAAAAATTTGGTACTGAATTTGAAGACATGCTTGAAATGCAGTAAAATGCAGACCCTTAGATCTTGAACCAAGAATGTGATGCTCTGGTACCTGTTTAAAGTCCTGGCGAGCACAATAGCTCAAATTATCATTGTGGAGGTCACTCTGTAACTGAATCCTTTCCTGAAAATCTGAGGAAAATCATATTTCCTGCGGCCTTTGGCATATCGTTCAACAACTGATTGCCTACTCACTCAGCAATTACCCAGTTCTCCAGTTAAAATCTTTAGTCTTTAACATGCAGGCAGGAAATGTTTCAGCAAGGAAATTAGAAAAAAATGCAGAGGAATTAAGATGAGAGCTGATTCATGCCATTAGAAAAATGCTACTCAGCAGGAGGAAAAACTAAATTATAAGAACACTGAGGTTGGCAAGTTCTCACAGGCCCAGTGTATCAGAATGCTGTCATCTCATTAGGTAGCAAATCATGTCAATAAATTAATTAGCATTATCACACTTACTGATATTAAAAGAACCTTTGCAAATCTCTTTCAGCAATCCAAATCTCACAAAAATCTAGATTCAGTTTCATTCCAAATATTCTATCAAAAAGCGGCCAGCCATAAGGCAACACTGGTCACTTATAAATCTGAGTGTGAAATGAAAAAGTCTTCTGTACTGGGGTAATGATTGTGTGTGTTCTCAGAGCCCTGTAGATATGGAGATTAGTGAACATAAGAGGAAGAAGAAACTTCAAAGTCATGCAATCCAGTACCTTTACCAGTCACTTTAACTGAATCTCAGGGCCAAGAAAGTAAAATTGCTTCTCCCTCCACATTCAACATTCTTCCAATTAAACTGACTCTGGATCTACCACAGCAGATAAAGGATTTGGTCTTTTGGGGTTTGCTTGTGGGGAGGGGTTTCTCACGCTGAAGAAGAAACACATCAACGAGTTCTTCACCTCTATAGAGGCCAGAAAAAAATGGAGAAGTAAGGATTTCAGTCACAGTGTGGTTAATTTAAGAAAATGCATGCACACACACACACACAAAGTGTGTTGTTTAACAGAAATGCGTTCTGAGAAATTTCATCCTTGTGTGACCATTTAGAGTGTACTTACACAAGCTAAAATGCCTACAGCATCACTAACCAAGATAACCTTAGGGGACCACCACTGTATATGCAGTTCAATGTTCACTAAGACAAAACAATAATTAAGGGTTGCATGACCACACATGTACATGTGCACACGCACACACACACACACAAACACACACACACGAGGTTTTGAAAAACTCGAGGAAAATGCACATTATCTTTAAAAAATTGCAAGAATTTCAAAACATTTTTGCATCAAAATAAGCTTTTCCTTCAAATCTATTTTATGAACTCTATGAATTAACACTTATACGTATATGAGTATTGTCAAGTACCTGCTTATGTTTTATAAAAATGATGAACCAGTTTTTGAGGCTTGGAGAAATCACATTTCATTTTACTGACTGATTATTCAATAGAAACCACAGGCAGGGAACAAGAAAATACTGCATTTCTAATAAACAAGCCAAGGCTTGAATTAGCTTCTGCCCCTTTCTCCACTGTGTGCTCCAGAACACTATCAGTTGTTTTAGGGATTAAATGAGCTGACATTTAAAGTGCACACATCCATGCCAGGCAACCTCATAGACAATTAACTATTTCTCATAAATCAGTATCTTTTGCATGTGGGGGACAGAAGAGTCTGCCTGGTCCTCATTCCAGGTGCCGGTGTCAGAGTGAGAGGGGCAAGGAGGGAGCCGGGGGATCCATGTAGGGACTGAAGGCACCTGCTCACCATGAGTGTTGAAGAATTGGTTTCATACTTTGGATGAGACAGAAGGAAAGAAATAATAACTGATTCACAGAGAAAGTGGTTTGGTGTAGCAGAAAACAAAAGCCTATCCCAGTAGAAGCCCTCTCATGCTTGCTAACTCGAAGGACTAAGAAGTGCCTATTACTATGTTTTTCAAAGCTATAACAAAATACCAGCAGTTGGGTGCTGCGTAAGAAAATAAGTTCATTTAGCTTACAGTTAGGAGGCTGCGAGTCCGAGGTCGGGCAGCTCCATTTGCTCTGCCTCTGCAGAGGACCACGTGGTAACTATTAGAATCTTCAGGCCCAGTGTGAGCACCAGGTACTCTTCCCTCTAATTCTTCTGAACTTTTCTCCCCCAAGATCAAACATTTTCCTTCTCATGTACTGATCTGTACAATGCTAAATACTCCGCGGGGACCCTCTGGAGATCTGCAGTGTTCTCTTTCTGCATGGTTTCTTTTCTCCTGTACTCTATCCTACCAACTCTAGCTGCTTTGTTCTATCTTGTCTTCTCCTCTGTCCCATCAACTCAAAGAACCTGTCGTGTCTCACCTGGGTTCTCCCTCAGTGTGCTGGTGCACTGTCAAGGCACTAAACGTGGGCAATTATTGAAGTTATCTCTCTTTTTCCAACTCTAAGTTATCACTGTCCTTCATTGTCTGATGTCCAGTGTTGTATAAATTTTTGTTTCATATACACAAATATTGTCTGGCTCTTTTTAAAAATATTTATTTAGTTATTTAGTTATTTATTTGAAAGGCAAAGTGAGCAAGAGTACTTGTTTTTCTTTTTTTAAGATTTATTTTATTTATTTATTTATTTATTTATTTATTTGAGAGGTAAAGCTACAGACAGTGAGAGAGAGAGACAGACAGAGAGAAAGGTCTTCCTTCCGTTGGTTCCCTCCCCAGATGGCCGCAAGGGCTGGAGCTGCACCAATCCGAAGCCAGGAGCCAGGTGCTTCTTCCTGGTCTCCCACACGGGTGCAGGGGCCCAAGGACTTGGGCCATCTTCTACTGCTTTCCCAGGCCATAGCAGAGAGCTCGATTGGAAGAGGGGCATCCAAGACTAGAACCTGCACCCATATGGGATGCTGGCACCGCAGGCAGAGGTGTAACCTACTGTGCCATTGAACCGGCCCAGAGCAAGAGCACTTTAAAAGTTTTGTGGGGGCCGGCGCTGTGGCGTAGCGGGTAAAGCCGCTGCCTGCAGTGCTGCCATCCCTTATGGGTGCCGGTTCTAGTCCTGGCTGCTCCACTTCCGATCCAGCTCTCTGCTATGGCCTGGGATAGCAGTGGAAGATGGCCCAAGTCCTTGACCCCTGCACCCGTGTGGGAGACCAGGAAGACGCACCTGACTCCTGGATTCAGATCGGCGCAGCCCCCGCCATTGTGGGCAATTGGGGAGTGAACATGGATGGAAGACCTCTCTCTCTCTCTCTCTCTCTCTCTCTCCTTCTCTCTGTGTAACTCCGACTTTCAAATAAATAAATCTTTAAAAATAAATAAAAGTTTTGTGGAAAATGGAATTAAAAGATAAATTTATTTTGGACCAAAATATTTTTGAAATCCATGAATTTTTTTGATAATATGCATTCTCCATCTACCCTTGGAAGACCTCACATATGCATAGATTTCAAAATGTTTTACACGAAAACTTATCCTTTAATTCTATTTCAAGAAATGTTTGAAATACCCTCATGCATATAACCATGTACCCATAAATATTTATATTAAGCTAAAAAATAAGTTTCTATTGATGTCTTTAAATCTAATTGATTATCACATAAATCATTATATGTCTTGCTTTTCTTTATCTATAGTCTTCTACTCCAACATGAAAAGTCTTGTCTCCACTATCTACTTTCTATTTATACACTTGTTCAAATCCATTATAAATATAGCCGTATCAGAATTGCCATGTGCATCCCTATATGAAAAAACTATCTCAGCTAGAGTTTAGCATTTATGTACAATCCCTTTGCCTTTAGTCTTGGAGACTCCACCCACTTTTACATGAACTTGGGTCAATGCCTTTTTCTCTGATGCCCTTCACTGAAGCTGTTTCATACGTCTGAGGTACAGTCAGGCTTTCTCACATTTTTTATTCCATCCTGTATTCTCTGACATCTAAGTAACTCTTCTAGTGACTTTAGAGCCATAGAATAACATAATCGACACTATACCAAATAAGGTAAATAATAAAAACCTCAGAAATTTTTCCAGTATTCAGAGGAAAATGCCAAAAACGTGGACATAAGAAAAGGAAAGCATTCCCTAAAATAATGAAGAAAAAAGAAATTCACATAACTAATAGAAACTGAAAAGTGATACCAGAATGTTTCTCTATAGTATACTAAAACATGTTTTTGAATTATGGTAATTATAATAGTGTGGCACAGATTACTTGTGAGGCAAGATACAAAAAGCAGCCTGAATATATATATGGAAATTTAGTATGGTATGAAGATATCATTTTTTAAGATTTATTTATTTATTTGAAAGAGTTAGTTACACAGAGAGAGAAGGAGAGGCAGAGAAAGAGAACTGTCTTCCATCTACTTGTTCACTTCCCTATTGGCCGCAATGGCTGCAGCTGAGCAGATCCGAAGGCAGGAGCCAGGAGATTCCTCTGGGTCTTCCCACATGGGTGCAGGGGCCCAAGGACATGGGCCACCTTCTACTGCTTTCCCAGGCCATAGCAAAGAGCTGGATTGGAAGTGGAGCAGCCAGGACTAGAACCGGCACCCATATGGGATGCAGGCACTGTAGGAAGCGGCTTTACTCCCCACGCCACAGTGCCAGCCCCAAGGTATTGAGAAGACACCGGCACAACCAGCTTTTACTAGAAAATATTATTATTATTTTAATGTAACCTAAAGTGTAATCACATTAGCTTATTAGGCAACTAGTAGTAATAATAAGCAATGCTAAGTGTCCTTGACTTTATACATGTATTATGTTGGATGTTGAGCTAAGTAATCCAGTAACTACAATAAGTTGATTGTTGTACAAACTGCACCACTGCCTGTTCCTGGCCCTTGCTATCCTACACTCCCCCTTTCCTCCATCTGGCCAGACCCAGGTCCAAGAATGTAAAAGGGAGTTTTAAAGCTTGAGATAACAACCAGCCCTTACTCTGGAGTCAGCAGCAGGTGTCTTATCAGAAGTGTCAACTTGACCTAAGCATTCCCCTAAAGCCTGCTTGTACATGATAATAAAAGCTCTGTTAGAATTGGGCTCGGGGCTTCTCGGGGGGCTTCCTCTTCTGGAGGCACTGAGAGGCCCGGGTTCGAACTCGTAATAAAAACGACCCTGCTAATTGGCTTCAACTTCGGTCTCTGGTGGTTGATTTCGGGGGACCACGGACTGCAGGCATAACAGTATCATTTAAAATCAGCCCCTCTGATATTCTTTCCTAGCTTCTCCTCCGTGCCGATCTTTCAAGACACAACTCTGTTATTCAAATGCAATAACTGCTATAGTGAGCTCTGTTCCTCAGGAGTTCCACCACAGCATGTGCTGACCTTGGCCATGTAGGCTGGTTTGGCTGATGTTAGAACAGCTGATTCTTCTGTTTCTTTGATCCTCAAAAGGGTGAAAACTCCTAGTTCATTCTTGCTGCTATAAAAGTAACAATAACTGGGTGTTATACATAATAGAAATTTATTTCTCACAGTTACAAGAGTTAGGGAGATCAAGATCCAAGCATTCGCTGCCGCTGGTGAGGGCTGCTCTCTTTCTTGCATCCTCCACAGGGGAAAACCCTCTGCTCTCACAGGGCAGAAGGACCAGAAAGAGAAGTCTGATAAAGAAGGTGAGGTCCCCATGACTCCATCACTTCCTCCAGACAGTCCCCCTCCTAATTTCACAGGACTTGAGTTAAACAGAAACACACACACTCAAACCACAGCAACAGCCTTCCATGTCACTCTGCCCAAAGGGGCTCAGCAAACCTGTTTCTGGTGAGAGCAACAGTAATATGGAAGAGAGCTTTGTGCAATGGGTGAGTCTGGCAATTTCTATGCAAATTTAATGCGAACCATGCATGTGATAAAGGATTACTATCCAGAATATATAAGGAACTCAAAAAATTCAACAACGGAACAATCTAGTTTAAAAATGGGCAAATGATCTGAACAGAAGTTTTCCAAAAACAGAAGTACAAAGGGACAATAAAAACATGAAAAAATGCTCAGTATCACTAGTCATCAGGAAAATACAAATAAAAATGACAAGAAGATATCTTCCCACGTCAGTTAGAATGTCGATAATCAGAAAGACAAAGAATAGCAAATGCTGGTAAGATTATGGAGAAAAGGAAACTTAGATACACCATTAGTGGGAATGCAAATTAGTACTGCCATTATGGAACAGAGTATGGGTAGTCCTCAAAAAAAAAAACAAAAATGGATATGCCACATGGCCCAGGTATTCCAATTCTGAGAATATAGCCAAAGGAAATGAAGTCAGTTTATGAAACACTCCTATGTTTATTACAGCTCTGTTCATAATAGCAAAGACATGGAGTCAAACTGGATATTCTTCAATGGATAAGGGAAAGGTGGTATATATACATAATGGAATGTTACTCAACCATAAAAAAGAATGAAACTCTGGTAGTTGCAACAAAATGGATGAGACTAGAGATAATTATGTTAAGAAAAATAAACCAGTCTCAGAAAAGCAGATATCACATATTCTCTATAGTATGTGGAAGTTAAATATATGATATAGTAAAATATATATTACCTACCATATAATATATATATATTGATGCCATGTTATGGGGTATATACATATAAACATTGTCTTCACTGAATTGTACCCCTCACATAGTGACATCACCTTCTTTCTTTGTTTTGTGATCTTTGTCTTGAATTCTAAGCTGTGTGATGTTGCCATATCCATTCCTGATTGTTTTTGTATTATATTTCCCTGGTAGATATTTAATCCCCAGATTTTCCAGATCTCTTTTGGGGAGACGTATCTATTATAATTGAGTATAACTGGATTTGCTGTGTGACCCGTTCACACATTTTTTTTGAACACATTAATTTAAAAAAATTAATCCACAAACCTCCAATAAGAGGACACCTTACAGATAAAGTTCAACTAGAATGTCCGGGTAGGAGCAGGATGAGACATTCCTAGGTCAAATCTAATCCCAGCAATATCAAGGCCTCAGTACAACCTACTGAAGTTCAAGCGCAGGCTGAAGAGGAACCACCGTAAAGAGTAGGAAAACAAGGCCAACATGAGATCATGTGAAGTAAATCAACCCAGGCACAAAATACCAGGAAAGAGGGAGCAGCGCTTCTTGCCCTTGATACTGCTGCAGGCACCGGAGCTGGTTGTGTCTGCTGATCAAGTGCCCATAACTGGCCGTATTGGAAACCGCAAGTGTTATGAAATACCCTGCACATGGGCTGAGTCAAGAAAGACCCGTAAGTGAAAGAAGAGGATTAGAAGAGTGTAACTCATGGCTTCCTCAGTCAACCTCTGTTGTTGTAAGTCCTTCTGACCTGGGTGGAGCTGGGGGAAATGCTTCTAGCAGGAAGAACTTCGTACCCTGAGGTGGCGGGCCCTGCACCACTTCCTCACACCCCTGCAGCCGGTCGGACATCTACGGGAAGCCGATTTAATTTCGGTCCTCTCCCCACCATCTCCCCCGCCTCCATTCTGTCCTGGAACTCAGGAAGGTGCTGAAAGGAGGACGCTTGCCCAAGTTAAACTTGAAAGCTTTAGAATTCAGCCTTTGGCTAGGCTGGCTGTTTTCACTGAGAGCCAAGAATAAACCTGAATCAGACAAATACCATTTTCTGAAGCCAAGAAATTGCAGAATCACAACCAGAGAATAGTACCACAAGTACGAGTTCTCTTTTACTGCCATATTTCTCTTGCTGTCTCATGCATTGTATTAACAGACGTGAGTGTGTGTGTGTGTGTGTGTGCATGTGTACAAAGACGGTGTTAAAGAGTGAGGATAAATACATTACCCTGTGTCTTACCATGACCTCCTGCATGATTCCTTGACATGAATTCCCAAAACGAATCATCCTGATAGCTGAGATTCCTTCTGTATAATCATCTTTCTCTGTTCTTCACTTTCAAATGAAAACCCAAAACTTCCTTGTGACCTGGGTAATTCATACTCTTCCTAAAAAGGCAACTAACATTTATAGAGTACCAGCAATGTGTTATTTTACTTAATTCTAAAAATCAACACGACAGTTATCATTGTCAACTTTATAACTGAAGACATTTTAAGGAAAACTAATTTGCTCACAATTTCACAGCTGTTAAGTGGCAGAAACAATATTTGAGTAGAAGGGCATGTACTCTCCACACTCCTATTCTTTCTACAGCTTTTTGAGTTAGTGCTAAAACACAGAATTATTTTTGAACTGTGGAGAGAACAATATGTGCCTTACAAATAACCCAGAAAGCACAATAGAATCAACAAGACCTGAAAATTCACAACAATTAACTTTTTCCAGCAACACTTTGTTCATACGTTCTAAGTGGAAAACAGAAAAGAAATAATGGATGAGAAGATTTCTTCAACCATATATTTAGCTCAAGTCTAAATCATCTTTATCTGTTGTTATAATGTGACAGGGGCTAAAGGAAAAGAGGGGTATTGTTCTGTAAATGAAATACTCAGATTGAGGAATGTGATCCTCTAGATATTGCTTACCTCACAGATCGACAAAATCAAAGAAATGGATTTTTAAAAAAATGTATGTATCCTTGGAAACCATCTCAACTAATGATTTCTAAATGCATGAAGTGCGTATGATTCTAAGGACCTCCTCCAGGACCTTGGGAGGGGTGAGTGTGAAAAGTGTGTCAGAGAAAAGCAGTGAAAATGACTGGACTCCTAAATAAAAATATTTTTGAAGGAAAAAAGATTGCTCAGCTTTAAAAGGCGGCAGGGCCAGTGCTGTGGCACAGCGGGTTAGCACCCAGGCCTGAAGCGCTGGCATCCCATGTGGGCGTCGGTTTAGGACCTGGCTGCTCCTCTTCGGATCCAGCTCTCTGCTATGGCCTGGGAAAGCAGGGAAAGATGGCCCAAGTGCTTGGGCTCCTGCATCCACGTGGGAGACCTGGAAGAAGCTCCTGGCTCCTGGCTTCGGATAGGCTCAGCTCCGGCCATTGCAGCCAATTGGGGAGTGAACCAGCGGATGGAAGACCTCTCTCTCTCTCTCTCTGTGTGTGTGTGTGTGTGTGTGTGTAACTCTTTCAAATAAATAAATAAATAAATCTTTAAAAAAAGAAAACACTCGTGACAGAGACTGAGAGCCAAATATCTCCTCTCTCTATCCCTTTTCTCATTAGTAACAGGATCGCAGTTTTACCAGGATGGCAATGGACCTGGCTTGGAAAGCTACACCTTCCAATGTCCCTCTCAGAGACAAAGTCCCAGCCAAGAAGGTGTTAACGGGAGATATTGCCTGGACCTTTAAAGGACAGTGTCACCCTGCACTCCCCTGAGGTGATAACAGGCTGGAAACCTGCCCTCCTCTACAGGAACCCTGCAGGCAGAAGACATGTGTTGAGGATGAAGGGCTCAGAGGCGAAGCTTCAGTCCCAGGTGGTGCTGTGCAGCCACCACACCCTCCCGGTCCTAGACTGCCTGTCTCCTAACTTCTTTTGCAAGAGTGAAAAAATAAAATTCCATGCTGCTCAAGCCAGCATTTATTTCTGTCGGTTATAACCAAATGCAGTTGCAAATGATAAACCACATTTACCATATAAATAATCAAAGATCTTAAAAATAGCCTCCAAGGAAGAACACAGCGCTAAAAGAAGTTAAACATTTATCCACTGTTCCTTTTGGAACGCTGGTTTAAGTAACTTCCCAGCCATCTGGGTGTTCCTAAAGAAAAAGAAAAATTTTAACTAATAGAAGAATGTATTTATTAAAGCACATGCTTATAATTCAAACTTACTTTTACAACAAGCACAGGGAAATTTTATAGGCACATGCTTATTCTCAGAAACAAGTATAAAAACTAGTGGGCCACAAAAGATTTTTAAAAACACATAAAGTCGGTCAGCGCCACAGCTCACTTAGCTAATCCTCCGCCTTCGGCACCGGCACCGGAGTTCTAATCTCCGTTGGGGCGCAGGATTCTGTCCTGGTTGCTCCTCTTCCAGTCCAGCTCTCTGCTGTGGCCTGGGAGGGCAGTGGAGGATAGCCCAAGTCCTTGGGCCCTGCACCCGCATGGGAGACCAGGAGGAGGCACCTGGCTCCTGGCTTCAGATCAGCACAGCACGCCTGCCATAGCGGTCATGGGGGGGGGGGGGTGAACCAATGGAAGGAAGACCTTTCTCTTTGTCTCTCTCACTAACTCTGCCTGTCAAAAAAAAACACATAAAGTGAAAAATGTTAAGGTGACACCAAAAAATACCGGATCAATGTGTTTTTCCTCTTGAACAAACACTTTAGAAAGAATGGACATAAATGCTCATGAAAATTAACTTTAAAGTTAAAATGCAGTGGAAAACATGTGTGGAGTTCAAAGGGAAATAAGTTAGTGTGAAGGCATATTTTTACCAGGGATATTATAGAAGTTGTGAATTTTGCATTGAAGTGGGGCTTACAAAAAAAGGCAAGTCTCATAAGATAGGTGACCATGTGTGACAGTCAAAGCCACTGCTTAGACTCTACACCAAGTAATGCCTGCAACTCCTCTTTTACTTGCGAAATAGCTGTGAATTGAATGCAAAATCGGTGAGAAGTTGAAGCCCTGCACACTTCAAAAACTGGCCTTCCCAGCCCCGTATGGTTTTCTTTTGTTTTGTTTTAGCTCTGAGCCATTGTGTGAAGGAGTATCTCTCAGTCCCTCTGTCTCAGCCTAAACACTGTGAACACGCGCACCACAGAGCTCCTCTACCTGGGGACTGCCCTGTGTAGTTAGGGTGTTTACCAGCAGACCTGGCCTCTGGATGCCGCTCCCACAACCCCCTGCGCCCATGGCAATCAAACGTGTCACACACACACACACACACACACACACACACACCGACATAGCCCAAGTCCTGTGGGGGGAAACCGCTTGCCCCGGAGTTGGAGTGTTCGCGCTGTTTTACTTCCGTGGAAGGTTAGGGAGGCTGCCTGGTGCCAGCGGGAAAAGGAGAGCATTCCTGCTGCCCGTTCTCAACAGGCTTCTCGCAGAGGAGCGAGACCGCAGAGCAGGCCCGCCGGGGATCAGCAGCCAAGTGTCCTCTCACGAAGGGTCCCCGAGTCTTCACTCAGGCCCGAGAGCCTAGCGTTTCCGGTAGCTCTTCCTGGACACTAGGGCAGGGGGATCCTCTGCCCGCAGGTGCCCGGCCTCTGCCTGCTGCTCCGTGCTTCCTCCGCTCCTGAGGAGTCTCTGGCACCGGAGGCACTAAGGCCTGAATATTCATTTGTGGCAACGCTGTTTGTCAGTCTTGCCCCAGGCCAAGCTGCGCTCTGACCTCCCTGAAGAGGTCACTGAGGATGCGCACAGTGGGCAAATCCTTTTCCCAGTGTTGCTGCGGAGTGCATGTCAGCTAAAAATCAAACAGCATCTGGTTCAAGATGGAAACTAGAGGCCACTGGGCTTTCCTGCACATTCTTTACCAGAGCGACTCCGGGAGCACAGCACAGCTCAATTAGAAACTGCACAAAAAACTGCGAGACAGGAGCTAGCAGACTCCAAACACAAAGATAAGGACGTAGAAAAGTGAATCGTCTGATTTGATCTGCTTATACTGTATGCAAGTATGGAAATACAGCACTGCATTCCACTAACATGTTCAAATATTATATGTCAATTAAAATTTTCAAATAAATATATTAATTTTTTTTTAAAAATCTATGTTGGCACTGGAAACTAGCGAAGTATAGGACTTTAGTGCCAGAAATGCTAGTATATTTCTTCAAGAAATAAGAGCCTTGATTGAAGGAAGGGCCAACCTCGTAAAGAGAAAAACGGACCTGTGATCACACGGAAGAGCACAACTGTCATCTCCTGGGGCTGCAGATGAAACAAATGCAAATGTTATCCTTCGGTTAACAGAGGATTCCGAATCGGGAATGTTGTGGGGGGCTTGCGTACATTTGTTATTGGGGTGTGCTAATCGATGCACACACTGCTCTCATTAACTCCCTTCCTTCCTCCCTCCCTCTCTCCCTCCCTTCCTCTCTTTCTTCCTTCCTTCTTTCCTTCCTTTTTTCCCCTTTTTTGTCTTTAATTTCAGCAAATAATCATGGAGAGATTGTTATTTCCAGACACCCTTCTAAGCATCGGAGATCAAACAGTGCCCAGGATGATCCAGTCTCTGCCTTCCAAGAGCTTACAATCAGCCTTACTAAACAGACAAAGAATTACCACCTGGGTGAATTTCCACTTCAGCAGAAGGGTAAACCAGGGCAGGAAACATGGTGTCCTCAGTCTTCCTAGCTTGAGCTTCACCACATCATAGTGGCACCAAGAGCAATGTTAGAGAAGCAGAGAAGACCAAGATTTCATCTCCACTACCAATCACTGCCCAAGCAAGGAAAAGATGCCCCCATATCGGGGGAAAGGGAGGAGAAGACACAAGAAGGCAGAGTTCATTGCGTTTCAGAGTCGGAGCCCTGAACGTCTGGAAGATCCTGAGAGACAGGTGCCAAGAACTCCAGTTTGCGGGCTGTCCCAGGAAGAAAGGGTATCTGAGTTTCCTCTGGTTGGGGATTGTGGAAGGACGCACACTCACAGCTGGATGACGTACCCAGAACCTACAAACTACCCTAGTGAAAAGAATTACTCCGCCTTAAAAGAGTTTAAATACATACCCCCTGATGTTATGGACCCTAAAGTAAAATCAAGTTCAGGTTTGTAAAAAACTGAGGCATATATCCTGCACAATGAATTTGTAAAATCAGATTTATATATTTTGTCCATAAATTTCTACCATGCAAATTAAATTAGTAAATTACTTTTTAAAATATTCCCTCAATCCAGTTTCCCCCTTTCTCCCTCCCCCCCCCCCCCCATTTTTCACTCACTTCTATTCCTAAGTTTCCTTAACAGGTTCTATCATTGCTATTTCAATTTCCTTCCTCCCACTCACTCGTACCTCAATTTGCTCCACCAGCGTTTACTAAAGCCATTAGTGACTTTTACAATTCCCAATGTAATGGCATTTGGGGGATTTTTTCAGCTCTCTCCTTATTTGATCTTTAAATGGCATTTGACCACGTCCCTCTCTGTTTAACACTCACTGGCCTTGCTTCCATGGTCTCACACCCTCCTGGGCTTTCCTACCGGCTCAGTCTTCTCAGTGACCATTACACACTGGTGGTCCTCATGGCTTGTCCCAAGAACTCTTCTTTTCTCATTCTGTCCTTTCTCCCTGCATATCTGAAACCATGACCCTACCTTTGTTTCATGTATGCACCTGGTGCTCCCAATTCATATCATTGCACCAGTCCCCTCCTTTATACTCTGGACCCCTGTGTCACTATTTACTTAACATTTCCACTTGAACTTATCAGGGTGATCTCCAACTTTACCTTTCCAGGATCAAGTTCTTATACTTCCTTCCTGTCCAAACTTGCTCACCTTCCAGGGTCCCTGTAGTCATGAATGAACTTGGGTGTCCACCTCGTCCCATTCACCTCTGCATCTTACCCTCCGGCTTTGGTCACACTGGCCTTTCCCGACAAGGGGGTGTCCTCCCTGTGGCTGCACTGCTCCCCTTGCTGCCTTCTGCCAGTGGACTTGGGCTCATCCTCTGATCTCTGCCCAAGCATTACTGTTGTAACTTTTACTGGCAATCCTAGTCTACAATAGGCTTATCTGATACCTGCTCTCATCACACCGTCCTCCCTTCCTTCCTGGAAGGGCACATTCATTAGTCAGTGCCTGATTCCTCCTCAGCATTATAGACTCCATGAAGGCAGGTAAATTGTCTTGTTATTCTCCATTACCCCAGTGCCAACATCTTTAGAATGAAAAAAATTAATGAATCAATAAAACAGAGAATTGCCTTCTGGAACAAAGTTGGTTGTCTTTCCATTTTATTTATAGTGTTTTCATATACCAACTATATTATTTTTATGAAATCTAATGTATGCATCTTTCCTACTTTGGGGCCATTTTTAGAATGGCCTTTGCCACACCAAGATTACATAAATATTCACAAAAATTCCCTTCCAGTACTTTTATGGCTTTATTTGCAAGATTTAATTCTTAAATCCATCTGGAATTTGTTTCTGAGAGAAGTGAAATAGTGCTAGCTATTTTGTTTCCGAGCCAGCTTCCCCTAGTTGAAAACTTCAGCTATATCCAGTAGTGTGATGTCATTAAAGATAATAGAATTTGGGAACAGAAGGCCTGGTTTTCAGTTCAGCTCCACTCCCTGTGCAAATTTTACCAAGTCTTTTCACCTTTCTGAGAACTATCAACAAACTTTATGGGAAGAGGATTGAAAGGAAAAGACGGCTCATGAGTCTCTGTGAACAAAATGGCCATGGAAATGGCAGGCTAGAGTGGAATGAGAGCCTACAGGCTGACAGCGTGCATTTGAGTCAAAAGATCTGGGTGTCAATCACTTTGCCCTTCATTTTCTTATCTGTCAAATGGGATTAAAAAAATAGTACTCTTCTATCTAAAATTTGCTGTGAAGGTTAAATAAATTAATAAATGCAAAGCAGCTAGACTAGTGTCTGAAGCATGGCAGTGGGAAGTCCTAGGCAGCAGTTCTGGAAGAGGAGTGTCACTGTCTCAGGGAGGAGAGCAGGGAGGGTCCCCTTTCACACTCACGGGAAGAAACTAGGAGGAAAGGTGCTATCAGAATTCCCTCCAGAATGAGCTAATAGAGAAGGAAAGGAAAGGAGGTAGAAACGTCGGCTCACTGGACATACAACCAAATTGACCCTCTCCCGATTCTAATTCCCTTTTGTTCTTGTGGATTTGTTGTCTTTTCTCAACATGGGAAGCATAACCACTAATGTTTTACAGCTCTAAGGAAGTAATTTTATTAAATTCAGTAAATTACTACCTTGACGTTTATAAAAGCCAATTCCTTTTATACAGACAGATTTTAATAATCTAACTGGCTATGCATATCTATAGAGAAGCACTGATAAAAGTGTCACAGAGTGTAAGAAAGCGGTGTCAGGAGAGAACAGTATTTTGTGTCCAACCATAATGAATTTTTCCATTGCCGTTTTGACCCTTCCCACGCATGAAGCCCAGGGCATGGTGGTGGTGTGTTTACCTTCATCACCGCACAGAACAACCAACACTAAGCTGATGTTTTCCTCTCCCTTCCTAACTAGCGTTTCCCTGGGTTGTAGACTCTGACATGCTTACATAGCAGAGCAGGTAGAGCCAGACCAACAATGCAGCGTCCAGACACTGACTTCAATGATTAATGGAACTGTAGATCTCTCTCACTGAGTTCAAATGAAGGGAGTTATTGCTAGTGCTGAATTTAAACACGCTCACATATCCAGAATTATCATTTCACAGTTTGTCACATAACTAGATAGCATGTGTTACTCAACTAAGAATAAAATAAATCTCTTTTAGTGTTTTCTGAGGTTTTTTTTTTCCTTTCGTGCTGGGAAAAATGTTTTTATTTTCCTGACATACTCACTTCTGCAGGAGAAACATTATCAACTGACAAGTTCCCACAGAGAATTCAAATGCTTGTTTGACATCAATGATTGTAAATACAGTTTAATCATTTTGAGTTTATTAAGCCATAAGACAAATGTATCATTTTTCCCGTGAGCAATTCACTGTAATTTATGGAATCAGAGAAATAGCAGTTATTGGAAACTCGAAAATAAATGGTCTTTTTCCCACCTATACCTCACATTGGGGGAAACCGTCACCCCAACCCTCTTCTCCATCAGGGAGTTCAGTGTGTAGAGCTGGAGCAGACACTGGTTGGATATACAGTCATCTCGCAGCATCAGCAGGTTTCACGTCCCTGAATTCAGCTAGTCACAATCGAGTATATTTGACAAAATAATTATGTCTGTATTGAACACATTAAGTCTTTTTCCTTATTATTCCCTTAAGATAATGTGTAACAATTGTCTGCATAGTATTTGCATTGTACTCAGGATTATAACTAATCTAGAAGTGATTTAGAGTATTTGGAAGAGGGAAGGGTGAGGGCTTGTGCTATGAAGTAGTGGGCTAAGCCTCTGCCTGGGGCACCGCCATCCCATATGGGCGCCAGTTCCAGTCCCAGCTGTTCTTCTTATCCAGCTCTCTGCTGTGGCCTGGGAGGGCAGTAGAGGATGGCCCAAGTGCATGGGCCCCTGCACCCGCATGGGAGACCAGAAAGAAGCACCTGACTCCTGGCTTCAGATCAGCACAGCTCCAGCCTTTGCAGCCATTTGGGGACTGAACTAGTGGATAGAAGAGCTTTCTCTCTCTCTCCCTCTCTCTGTCTGTAACTCTGCTTTTCAAATAAATAAATATCTAAAAAATAAAAAAAAGTATTTGGAAGGAGTAGATTGTGTGTAAAAACTCTGCCATTTTATATAAAGGACTTGAGCATCCCTAGATTGTGGTCCATACTAATCCCCCATTGATTCTGAAAAATGGCTCTATAATCTACCACTGTGCTAACAACACTCAGACTCCCAGACTCCCTGTCCCTGGCTTTCTTGAATTTAATTCTTAGCCCTCCCAGCCAGCCCATGACCCCTACCTGCGCTGTGCAGCCCAGGAAATTTCCAGCTCTCACCACTCTGACTGCCCAGCCAGGTTGCAGATTCAACATCTATTCCAGCCTGGGGGTGGGTAATTCCAGTTGGCCCTCTGCTCTTCAGTGGGGTCCAGTTATCTTAAATTGGGAGGCAGATGTGAAATGTCCCATTTGTGCTCTAGTCAAGCTGTGTTCTCCAATCTAAGGTTGTCAACAGCGAAATTAGCACGTTGACTCCCATTTGCCATCTGGATGTCTTCCGTACATATTGGAAGCTAGGGAGGGAAAGCGGTGATTAACTGAGACCAGTGTGCTTGGTCGGGGCACCAAGCTGTGGAACAGGACCCTCCTGATTAATGACAGCAGCAGTGTGAAATCCAAGACAGCACTACTCTAAGCCAATGAATTTTCAATTGTTGTATCTTTACATTAATCATCTGAAACTGCAAAAAAGCAATTATAGTTCTATTTTAATATTTATTTAAAATTGAGATTAGAATCGGATCTTGTGTAAGTGATTTTTGCCCAAAACAGGAAGAATAAAAACAAAATCACTTACTCATTTACTCCCACTAAAAATAACAAAAGTAAAAGACTCACAACATTCCTCCTCTACCAAGATCGTTCTCTCTTTTCTTTTTTTTTTTTTTAAGATTTTATTTATTTATTTGAAAGTCAGGGTTACACAGAGAGAGGAGAGGCAGAGAGAAAGAGAGAGGTCTTCCATTCAATGGTTCACTACATGATTGGCCACAATGGCCTGAGCTGTGCCAATCCGAAGCCTCTTCCAGGTCTCCCACGTGGGTGCAGGGGCCCGAGGACTTGGGCCATTTTCCACTGCTTTCCTAGGCCACAGCAGAGAGCTGGATCAGAAGAGGAGCAACCGGGACTAGAACCGGCACCCATATGGAATGCTGGCGCTTCAGGCCAGAGCATTAACCCCTGTGCCACAGTGCCAGCCCCAAAATCATTCTCTCTTAAGTTTTCTTTTCAAGTTTTCTGAAAACCAACTTTCTCATATGGGATATTATTCATGAATTTTATTTTAGATAAGAAATCAGTCACTCCTTTTTGGAAAATGGCTCCATGTTCCACACTACTCCATTTCAGAATTTCAGAACATTCTACTGATATTGTCAGTCAGCTGTAAGTCACTTGGTCAAAAATTGTCATTTAACCCTGTAAGAGTTCATATGCATGCCACAAATACTCATAAACTCAATACTCATACACTATATCGGCACTGGTGAGATTTATTATTTTTATTATATATTCTATTTATTGAAGACACCGTTCAATTTTGAGAAGAGCAGAAATTATTTACATTTTTGACAGCTGTATTAGTTTTCTGGTACTACCATAACAAAATGCCACCAGTTGACGGCTTAGAAACCGTAAAAATGTATTTTCTCATAGTTCTAGAAACCAGGAATTCCAAGTCAGTCTATCAGCAGGGCCACAGTCCCTGCCAAGTCTTACAGAGGTTTCCTCTCTCTCCTGCCTCCTCCAACTTCTGGTGGCTCCAGGATTTCTCCCATATGTGGCCCCAGAACTCCAACCTCTACCTCCATCGTCACATGACCTTCTCCTTTATACGTCCTCTTCTTTTGTTTCATAATTGAATTTAAGACTCGCCCTTTTCAAGGGTGATCTCATCCACGAATATATCTGCAAAGGCAATTTTTACAACTAAGGGCATATTTACCGCTTTGGCACACATTCCATGGGCAACCACTCAGCCCACTATACTGCGTATTTAAGGCCAAGATGTGGAAGTCTCAGCTGCCTGTTGCTGTGTTTTTGCTTTAACAGGGTACAAAAAATCCATGGAAAAATGGAGTTAATAGCGTGAGTGTAGTTGGATACAAAAAAATTGAGGTACGATAAATTACTTTTCATAATATATGGAAAATGAGTGTTAACGACAAATATAATATTATGAATGAATTATACATGGATTTCAATTTTTGTATGAAAATTAATTCATATTTTCACTTCTACTTTTCCATGATCTTTATGAAGTACTCTTTTATTTTAATGATTTGGAGCCCCCTTAGATCCCACTTCCTGTTTGGAGCTTTCTAGATGACCTCCATGATACATCGGAGAAAGAAGGAAAGAGGTTGTGCACTAGCATAGAGACTTTTGAAAGAAGTTCTGTGTTGTATTCTGTGCATTGCCACGCTAAAACCCTACTAGTAAGTATTCACTAAATGTTTCATGGAAATAAACCTACTACGGCTCCTCCCAGGCAAAGTCACCTCCTGCTTAAACTCAGCCATTCACTTTTCCCAGCCCTGTTCCTGCAGCCTGACTTAACTCGTTTGACACTCATGAACACCACCAGCACAGTGACGTCAAACACTCCTCAGCAATCCCACCTCAGTTCCTTGACAAGTCTGCTTGCAACTGTTCCCCCCTTCTCCTTTGTCCTGAAGGGTAATAACTCCAACACTCTTAACTGGTGGTCTTGCATCATGCTTATGAATTTTCCTGTCCTCAAATACATAATAAGCAGACATCCAGCCCACAAGCTCTGTTTTCCCTCTTGTTGTAAACATCTAACACCTTTTGCTATCGGGCACTACTCCCTGCCCAGCTTCTCATCACCCTTTCTGAAGGATCGAATTCCTGCACTCAGACCTTCATCTTCAGCCCTTCCCCCAGGCATCATTCCCACTAGAATCCAGTTATGGCTGAGTCACTCCGGGATATTATGAAATCCTCCTCGTCTCAAAGTCCCTGTATTTGGTGCCTTTTTTCCCACATGCCTTTGCAGTCTTCTCTGCTCATTCTTCAATTCACTTTTTCTTGGATTTAATCTCTCATTATTATATGGGTGCTACCCCTGTGTGAGTCTCAAACATCTTTAGGCTATCAGCTGCACTGATCATCTCTGTTTTTATATTCCTTAACTTTTATTTGAACAAATTCCCTGTCATTTGCAGATTTATACACATTGAGAAACTTTCATTTTCTATATTCTATCAGTGTCTACTTATTTTTAATTATATGCAATATATGCAGGGATAAAATCCTATGGACAATCTACCTGCCTCAGTGTTCCACTTGGAGTTACAGACTTCAAAAAAAAAATACTTGTAAGACTGATAAATTATGTATATATCTGTTGAAGCAATGGCACCAAAATATTCCTCCGTTAGTATAAAATCTACTTAACATACAAAATGCTCACTGGCTTCCTAAAACCTACCAGAATGATGAATAATTATCTGAAAAATTGGCAGGAACTTTGTTTTCTGAAAAGGTGATTGGAGCATGACGTTGTGTGCAAATTAGATTGTTCAACTATTTCTTTGGCACAAGGGAGTCTGAATATATCTCCAGGAATGCACATTTGTAGAGCTTTTTATAATTTCCAACAAAATTTCACATCCTATTATTTTACTTGATCCTTACAATAGTCCTTTGCTACTGGTACTTGTCCATTTTTCACACCTAGGGAAAATGAGACCCCTAACTCAAGCATGTCTCAGCCAATACCCTCGAGCTAGGATCCATGACCATTACTTAGGGTATACTTTGGACTCACCTGAGAAACTGAAAAAAAAAAAGGCCTAATGCTGCCCCCACACCAATTAAATTGGAATCTCTGGGGTTGAGATATAAGTATCAATAGGCAAATAAGCCAGGCACAGAAAGACAAACCCTGTGTGGTTCTACTTACATGTGACATACGAAAAAGTTGATCTTATAGAGTAGAAAGAAGCATATGCTGCCGGCGCCATGGCTCAACAGGCTAATCCTCTGCCTTGCGGCGCCGGCACACCGGGTTCTAGTCCCGATCGGGGCGCCGGATTCTGTCCCGGTTGCCCCTCTTCCAGGCCAGCCCTCTGCTGTGGCCCAGGAGTGCAGTGGAGGATGGCCCAAGTGCTTGGGCCCTGCACCCCATGGGAGACCAGGAGAAGCACCTAGCACCTGGCTCCTGCCATCGGATGAGCGCGGTGCGCCGGCCGCAGCACGCTGTCCGTGGCAGCCATTGGAGGGTGAACCAATGGCAAAGGAAGACCTTTCTCTCTGTCTCTCTCTCTCACTGTCCACTCTGCCTGTCAAAAAAAAAAAAAAAGAAGCATATGCTGGGGTAGGAAAGGGATGTTGATCAACGGGTACAAAGACTCAGACTGGAGGAATAAATTTCAGTCATCTATTGTACCACATGTGTCCGCAGTTAATGAAATGTATATTTCAAAGTGGTCATAAGAATTGACCTTCAACATCCTCACCACAAACAAACGAAAAGTTGGTGAGATAATGGACATGAAATTAGTTTCACTGACTCTTTCTGCAAATATAGACCTGGACCAAAACATCACTTTGTACCTCATAAATATACAGAATTATTGTCTGCCAATTAAAATAAATGAATGAATAGAAAAGCAACATTATTCCGGATAATTTTGCACAGTTAAATTTGTAAACGGTTCACTACTCTGCCCTTTTCTGAAATACTTTTGTCTTTCAGATTCAACCATCCTTCTCTTTCAACTGTAAAAAGTGTTTTGCTGGAGCTTACAGGGGGAAATGAACCCCTTGGCATCAAGTTTCTTACAGACACGAATATTACCCTTTGATGAGGTAAGAATAAAGGATGAAGAAACATGACACGCAATTTAAATACATAGTTTTTCCCAAGCTTCTTGTGGATATTTCTACAACTGCACTGATTGGGAAAATAAAATACGTCTCAAAGGGTATGATCTGTGGAAAATATCACAACGTTTTAACCCATCTCCTAGGTTTTCACATAGTGTATGGATATTCACAACAGCATATAGATATCCTCATTTTCTTACCCTTTCTAAAGGAATTACAAATATGGCTCTGAGAATGTGACCTCTCTGTTTCTTTTATTACCTTGGGTAACAGCAGAATGGCTTGAGGAGGAGCCTTCATATCTTAACACTTGTCCTATTCATGTAAGGTCTGGAAACTATTGGTTGTCAAATAATTTTCACATTTCTCCACTTGTCTGTGAGGCTAAATTGGAAAATGACAATAAAATGCTCCTGCTTTTAAGTACGTGCTAGGGAGAAGCAATGTTGGTAAAAAGCAAACTAGTAGCATACTGCAGTTTTTTTTAATTATTGAAAGAGCATTTTCCTTACAAAATTGGACTACAAATAAAAAGTAGTTAAAAGAAATACTCCCAGAGTATAAGTATATTCCAAGACTGTTATTAATTAATATGATTGAAAGAATGTAAATATTGCACTAAAAATGTGGGACAGGTGTTTGGTACAACAACTGAACCACCACTTGGGATGTCTGCCTCCTTTCTTGGAGTGCCTGGGTTGAGTCCTGGCCCCAGTTCTGATGTCATCTTCCTGCTAGTGTGCACCCTGGGAGGCAGAAGGTGTTGGCTCAAGTAGTTGGATCCTTGCCATCCATGTTGGAGGCACAGATTGAATTCCTGGCTCATGGCCTCAGCCTGGCCCAGCCCCAGCTTTTGTGGGTATTTGAGGTGTGAACAGTGGACAGAAAAATCTCCCTTTCTCTCTCTCTCTTTCTCTATCTCTACCTCTCAAATAAATATTAGAAATAAAATTTAAATGATGGTTCCTACCATTGTGAGGTGCATCATTACATTGTTTCTGCTGCTTTCTCAGCTGCATCACCTTCTCTCTCCTCTCTTCTGGAAAAAAGCACAACCTTTCAAGGCACCACTCAGTTTACCTCCCCTCCATGAGTCCTCCTCCAGCTGCTCTCGACCACACTGGTCTCACCATTCTGTCTCAACCACACTCAAAGCAGAACAAACATTGTATGTTTTCCTAGCCCTCTTGCAAATTTCTACCCCACTCAGAACCCTTGCTCTGAGATGCCAGGACAATGCAAACTCACGTCCAACAATTTAGAGACCAAATCCCACTGTATTTACAACTGACACCATGCCTCCACATAAGGGCAGTGTCTACGGAAACCAAACGACAGTCATGATGGCTAACTTAACGTGTCAACTTGACCAAGCCATGGAGTGCCCAGACTTTTGGTCACATATGATTATGGGCATGTCTCAGAGAGTATTTCTGGATAAGACTAGCAGCTGACTCAGTAAACTGAATAAAGCAGAGTGAACCTCATGCAAACATTTGAAGGCCTGACAAGAACAAAAAGGATGAGTGAGGAGGAATTTTTCAAGTTCGACTGTCTTTGGGCTGGGACATCAATCTTCTGTTGTCGGACGCAAACTAGAACTGAACTAATGTCTCTGTACTCAAACTGTAGTCATTCCATCAGTTCTCCAGCTTTACCACTGCAGATCTTGAGACTTCTCAAGTTCCATAATCACATGGAACAGTGCCTTATAATAGATCATTAATAAATATATGTGTAACATGTATATATTCATAAATACACATGTGTGCACACACACACATACACACCTATTTCTATCTTGTTGTTTATTTCTTCAGAAATTCCAGACTAATATAGACTGTGTCCAAACATTGCAATATTTCAGTATGGCAAGAGGCTCCTAAGATGCTTCTGAAATGTTTGTCATATGCTGGGGAGATCAGCTGACTTCTCTGTGTACCATTTAATCATCAGAAAAAATTATATAAGTGGTGTTTAATGCTCCTTGAGGAATAATCCCTTTTTAAAATTCTGTGACTCTAATTTTCTTTTCCTTTTGCCCTTTGCCTTTTGCCCTTTTGTCCATTGATTTAGCACCCTATAGGCAGCATTACATTCAACTAAACAAACAGGTAAATCATGATCCCTTCTACTTCTCACTGTGCCTTTCCTCGAGTGACATTATCCAGCTGCCAATGGCATGTTGACGTTTCCATTGAGGTGTGAAGGATGACCTATTGTGGACTATTAGCAAAATAGTCCTGCTATACCAGTCTCAACCCATACCCTTTAAGGGGTTCAGTATCTACCAGTCTGTCAGGAACCCGTGTTGCTTGGCCTTGTTTTCTTTCCAACTTTGAGCTAACACTGAGCAGTCTGACTTCTGCCCCTGCTGCTGTAGAACATTGCCAAAACTTCCACCATTCTGTTGTGAAAGGCCCCAGCCCAATCCATCCTCCATGTTACAGTCGGTGAATGTGTCATGCCAAGACTGACCTGGCTTCTCCAGTTTATAACCACAAATGCTTAGAAACTAAAGCCCCCAAGGCTGAGTTAGAACAGACTAAGGCAAACATCCTCAACTCTGAGCATTGGAATCACTTCAAGACCCTTTATTCCCAATAGCTTCATTGATATATAATTCATATAGTACATAATTGCCCTGTTTAAAGTATACTATTCAACAATTTTTAGTATTTTTGAAGTCATGTAACCATCATCATAATTTCAGATTGTTTTCATAATTTCAAAAAGCAAACCAAATACCCCTCAGCCACCAACCTCCCTTTCAGCCCCACCCTCCTGCACTAGGCAAAAATTAATCTACTTTTTGACTCTACAGATTTGCCTATTATTCTGGGTATTTCCTAACAGTGGAATCATATGATCCATGATCCTGTGTAGCTGTTTCTTTCACTTACCATAGTTTCTCAAGGTCCCTCCATGTTGGAGCATGTATCAGTTCTTTTCATAATTGAGTGATATTTCATCATATGAATATACCAAATTGATCTTTTCCATTCATCATTGGGTGAACATTTGGGTTGTTTTCACCTTTGAGGTCTTTAAGAATAATACTTGTATGAACATTCTTTTACAAGCTTTTGTATAGACATATGTCTTTATATTTCTTGCTATATACTTTTGAGTGGAATTGGTGGAGCAAATGATAACTCAGTGTCTAATTTTTGAGGAACTATTAGATGTCTTCACACGCCCACCAGCAGTGAATGGCAGTTCTGATTTCTCTGCACCTTCATCAGAACTTTTTTCTATCTGATTCATTCACTCATTCTTTTATTCAAGTAACTTCCAGAAGCTTCATGTTGCTCACAACAGTTATCATAGCCATTCCTTCCTAGTTCAGTCTATAAGTTTAAATGATAAGGAGAAGTTTTTTCATGAATTAATACATAAAGTAATATTTCTTAATTATTGTCTCTTTAAAAGGAACACTTAGGTGGCTTTCATTTCACTTCTAGTGAGCAGGTGTGCCTTAGCCACTGTGTTTCCAAGGAAGCCTAGTCATTGCTTACTCATTTGTTATGCAACTGAACCATAATGCTTTTGAATTACTTTCAGTTATAGTCTCAGAGTTTTCTTTTTTTTTTCTTTTTTCTTTTTTTTTTTTTTTGACAGGCAGAGTGGACAGTGAGAGAGAGAGAGAGAGAGAGAGAGAGAGAAAGGTCTTTCTTTGCCGTTGGTTCACCCTCCAATGGCTGCCGCGGTTGGCGCGCTGCGCCCAGCACACCGCGCTCATCCGATGGCAGAAGCCAGGTGCTAGGTGCTTTTTCCTGGTCTCCCATGGGGTGCAGGGCCCAAGCACTTGGGCCATCCTCCACTGCACTCCTGGGCCACAGCAGAGGGCTGGCCTGGAAGAGGGGCAACTGGGACAGAATCCGGCGCCCCGACCGGGACTAGAACCCGGTGTGCTGGCGCCGCAAGGCGGAGGATTAGCCTGTTGAGCCACGGCGCCGGCTATTCTCAGAGTTTTCTTTTACCTCGATAGTATACCACTTCTAAACGAAAGCATGAAGAATATAATGCCAAAATTCAAACTTAAAATGATAACAATTCTGTAATGTTATTTCAAGTTGATATTTACCAGTTCTGTAATCTGTATAACTCCTTATATAGTATGTAAATACATAGGAATGGTTATCAAAAAAGTGTAAAAATACAAAATATATTAATGAACATATCTGAATTGATTAATAATTTATTGGATATGAAGAATAGCAAACTAATTTATCTACTAATATAGGTTGGACAGGAGTCACTGGGCATTTGCTCCCCATGCAGGACCTCTGTCCTTAATATGTTGTACTATGAAAATCAACAGTAAAACTAGTCTTCACACAGTACTTTATACTTTGTATGTCTGTGTGGGTGCAAACTGTTGAAATCTTTACTTAGTACAGAGTTGATCTTCTGTATATAATTAAAAATGAATCTTAATGAAGAATGGGATAAGAGAGGGAGTAGGAGGTGGGATGGTTTGGAAATGGGAGGGCGGGTAAGGGGGGAAGAACTGCTATAATCCAAAAGTTGTACTTATGTAATTTATATTTATTAAATAAAAGCTTTCTATAAAAAATTAAAAAATAAACTACTCTATTGAATCAAAAAAAAGGATATAGGTTGGAAACAACAGCCTAAAATCCGATATTATCTCATCACATAGAAATACAAAAATAAAACAGCTATTTTTTTCAAGCTGAGGTCAAGATCACAGTTTTTGGTCAATTTTCAGTGCAATAATAGCTGCATTTCAATATGCATATTATCGTACATTCCATTCCCAACCCAAAATAACTTAATATTTTCTGATGGATTTGCCAACAAATTATACTTCCTTTACATAATTAACAGAAAGTAAATCAGATCACGCAAACCACTGCCAAAGAGAAAGAAACAAATGCTGCCGTGAATAGAAGCACAAACTAAGAGAGTCTCACAGATTTAGAGGCAGCAGTGATCAGCTGAGCCACCCGCTGCTGACGGGAGGAGAGCAGAGGACCAGCCCTCCTGCCAGCTTCTTTCCTGGTGCCACAAGGCAATCCCAGTCACTGTGGTTCATGTTATCAACCACTGACTCCACATAGCCATCAGCTATTCAGTCCACAAATATTCTGAGTACAGGTAAGTCCCAGATCCTCAGTTACAATGCCAGCAAGTGGTCCTTACCCTCATGAAGAGTATCATTTGGAAGAAAAAATACTAAAATGGAAAACGTAATGAATTAAAGAGTTACTCAGTACTGGGAAAGAAACACGTTCAGCCTGCTTGAAGAAAGAACATGGAAGATGAGACTTAAGAAGCAAGTACCAGACAACAGACATCAGTAGCCCTGAAAGGAGCTAAGCCCGGAGGATTTGTGGACCTGCCAGGAGGACAGGGTGACCGCAGCCCAGGCTGCCAGGAGGGAGGAAAGTAGCCAACTAAGGGAGGATGGAAAGAAACGGACTGTGGTAGGCTATGGTGAGAAGTTTTGATTTTTTTAATATAATAAAATGGAAAAAAACAGTTAAGTGTTTTAGGCAAGTGACTAACAGTAATTAAATTTACATATTAAAATGTCAGCCTAGGGGCTGGTGCTGTGATACAGCAAGTTAAAGCCCTGGCCTGCAGTTCCAGCATCCTATATGGACGCGGGTTCGAGTCCCTGCTACTCCACTTCCGATCCAGCTCTCTGCTATGGCCTAGGAAAGCAGCAGAAGATGGCCCAAGTCCTTGGGCCCCTGCACCTGCGTGGGAGACCGGGAAGATGCTCCTGGCTCCTGGCTTCAGATGAGCTCGGCTCCAGCCATTGCGGGCATGTGGGGAGTGAAGCAGCATACGGAAGACCTCTCTCTCTCTCTCTCTCTCTCTCCCTCCCTCTCTCTCTCTCTGTAACTCATTCAAATAAATAAAATAAATCTTTTAAAAATCAACATAGAGAGCTGGTATAGAGCAGTGAGCTTCTCACAACCATTCTCCTAAGAATAATAGTGCAAAAGACTACTTTAACCTATGGGAAATACACTCCAAGACCTCCAGTAGATGCCTGAAATCACAGATACCACTGAATCCTATAGATACTGTTTTATTTTGTATACATGCATGCACAAAGTTAGCGCCTTTTCCATATTAGTTAAGTGTTATAATACACTGTGGCCATAACTTTTGCAGCTTGAAGTATGACAACAAAACTAGCATAATTTCTTTTTCTATTTTTGCAATTTCATGAATACATGATTTATTTTTTTAAAAAAAGTATTTATGTATTAAAAGGCAGAGCAGCAGAGAGAGAGGAAGAGACAGAGAGATCTTCCACACACTGGTTCACTTCCCAAATGGCTGCAACAGCTAGGGCTGGACCAGGTTGAAACCTGGAGCCAGAAGTTCATCCTAGTCTTCACATGAGTGGAAAGGGCCCAAATACTTGAACCATCTTGTGCTGCCTTCGCGGGCTCCTTAGCAGGAAGCTGGATCAGAAACAGAGCAGCACCCTGATATGAGTTGCTGGCATTGCAAGCAGTGGTCTCTCTGTTGAGCCACAACACTGGCCTCAGATGATTTGTTATCTCAGTGTACAATTATTTTTTTCCTTAAGAATTTGCACTCTTTCACTTAAAGGAGGCACTTTATGGTTTCTTTTTGGCATATTGGAAGTGTCATCCTCATTACCATGGCACTAAGGAGCCAACATCAAGTAAAATTAGGGTCACTTGGACACAGCCCTGCAACACCAGAATGGTCAATCTGATAACCAAGATGACTACTTAGTGACTCACAGGTGGGTGGCGGCGTGCATGCTGTGGGTGTGCTGGACAAAGATGGAATTCATGTCCTGGGCAGAACAGGGTAGGACAGTCTGAGATTACATCACACTACCCAGGAGGCTGTGCCGTGGGAAACTTACAAACCATTTCTTTCTGCAATTTTCCATTTAATATTTTTGTGCCACAGCTGGCCACAGGTAACTCAAACTCTGGAAGGCAAAACTGCACATATGAAAGGACCACTATATAAACTCATGATTTAAAAAAAAAAAAAGCAGCCACCTGGGTCTCTGGAGACTAAAACAGGCTGGCAGATCCAGGACCCATTGCTTTCCGATCCTATTTCTTTTCACTGTTGCCTTGCACATCCCTCTCTCGCCACACTAAGTACATTCTAAGACAGGCTGCACACCCACCTAGGCCCCTCATCTACAGTTATAGGCCTGGCCAGCTTCTATCCTTTGCAAACCTGGACAAAGACCTTTCCTGACTAGCACATACAAAGTAACAACTCTCCACCCTTCCACTGTTGGGTCCTTGTCCTTCTGTATTATCTTTCCCACGGCATCTATCATCACCGGACAGATTACATATTCATTCCTGTGTTTGTTGTCCCTTCCATCGTACACTCCTACTAGAACATAAGCCTCATCAGAGCAGGAACATCCTGGAACAAAGCATAGAAAAAATTATGGAGTAAATGAATGGATGAATGCATAGGATGTGATGGAGCTTGGATTTCATTTGATGGTTTGGTAGCAGAAGGAGCTCCTTGGACCAAAAAGAGCAGCTGATCAAGGGCAGCATGCACAGGGCTATTCAGTCCCTGACCTGCCTGCACTGACGGTGCTGGACTGATCCATGAACCCTGAACAGCCCAGCTGCTGACAGCCTTTAGGTTTTCTCATGCAGAACTTCCAAGTGAGATCGTGAAAACCGAAACTGAGAAATAACTTGTTAAAATCATAGCAACCAGGGGAGGAAAGGAGCTTTCTGATTTCTGATACAAACCTCCCCTTGGGCCATCTGCTCGTCTACCTGCTATGGACGGAATAGCGCACCCCCGCCCCAAATTCTTAAGCTGAAGCCCTAACTGCCAACGTGGCTGTCTTTGAAAATGAAGCCCATGAGGGTGCAGTTAGGATTAAATGTGGTCCTAAAGGGGGGCCCTGATGCATGGTAGGACCAATGTTCTTGCAGGAGATGAGTGAGAGAACATTCTCTCTACCACGTGAAGACAGTGGGAAGCTGGCTGCTATAAACCAGCAACAAAAACATGCTGTAAACTTTCTGCAAAACAAAACTAAGGGTCTGATAGATATATCGATAGGCAGCCGCACCAATTCTCCCACTGCACTGCCTCTTCATAAAGCAGGAATCCAACTGCCAGCTGTGTGGCCAGGTGGGTGTACCATTCACAGGGAAATAAGCAGTGAAGCCCGTGCTTAGCCCTCTTTGTGGGCCAGCGTTCTCAGACACAGCCTTCACAGATGACTTGTTCAGCTAATTCGGGGGCTTAGTTTCGATTTTACAACAGCCACCAGGACCATCTCTATGTGCACACTTCTGAAGAGATTTAAACAGTGTTCTCCCATCATCTTGTTCTTTGGGCACAAGCTGACTGTGAGGGTGGGGCAGGAGCAGCCAGAGAAAGACATGTTGTTCTCATTTTCAGTCTATAAACTTCCCTGGGTAATTCGCCCAGTGTGAAAGCAGCAAAGCGTGGATTTCACTCGTGATGCTACAGACCCAGGCACATTAACCCAGTTATTTTATCAAATGAATTACAGAAAATTTCTCTTTTCTGATGCTCTAATATCACCTTAATATTCCTGAATCTGAACAAAGAAAACTGGGTACTGAATTCTTATTTTAGAAGAATCTCCCTACATCAAAAATATTGATATATAAAGCCTGGATTTGAGAATACAGAACTGGGAGAAGTTGTATTATAATTCAATTCAATTAATCCAATGTTTATAAAATGTAAATCATGTGCAAAGTACTAGTAAGGTTGTAAAAATTTATAAGAAAACCCAAAGCTGGTTCTCCCTATCTACTTAAAGATATGTATGAATTTTATAGAGAGCATTCACGAGTGGTGTGCAGACCAGCCAAGAGGATGATGTGCATACAAACATCAAATTGTTCTTCACCAATTCCCATGAAATTGATTATGAAAATCAGAACAAGACTAAAAAACCAAAACCTGGTGCTGTCATTCAAGGAAGTATTATATATATATATATATGAAATGACATGTATGTGTTTATATGTACATGAATATATGCTAGCATACACACACACACACACACACACAGAGTAATCCCTCTTGTCCACAGAGAATATGTTCCAAGGCTCCAATGACAGCCTGAAGCCACAGATAGTACTGAATAGTATTATGCTATATTTTTTCTATAAATATCTATAATAAAGTTTTATTTATAGATTATAGACAGAGATAACAACAACTAATAATAAAATAGAACAAATATAACAACATATTTTAATAAAATTGCCAGCATCACTACACTTGTATATTGGGGCCATTATCAAGTTAAATTAAGAGTTACTTGAACACAAGCCAAGTGATATCATGACTGTGAATCTGATAACAGACCCAGTTACTGAGTGACTAAGGGCAGGGTAGCACATACACTATGGAGACACTGGACAAAGGGAGGATTCACATTCCAGGCTGGATGAAGGAGGGTAACTAGAGATTTTATCACACTATTCAAAATGACACATGGTGGAAAAATGTAAGAATTGTGTGCTTCCGGAATTTTCCACTTAATACATTCAGATCATAGTTGATCCTGAAACTGCAGAACGACATATCATGGATATATTGCATTCTAGAAAAATTGAAGCCTGATGACATCATTTATAAATAGTAGGTAAAATAGAATAGAACAAAAAGAATTATCTACTACTCTGTTATCTGCTCACAAAGTAAGTAGAAGAAAACCCAGTAAAACTTCATTTAACTCCTGTAAGGCTGAGTCAAGACATGGGGTACAGAGGGGCCCTGGGTGACGAGAAGGGAGCTGAGCATGGATATGGAAACATTTCCATTTTACCAGCATCTGTATGCACCTGTAGTGACAGGACCCACCACGGAGGATCTTCAGGGAAGCGACTCACTGGGAATTCACTCCCTGCTGAGACCAAAGTAGAACCCAAGTCTACAGGAGAAAAGGACTTATAATCTACAAGGCCAAAGTCAAGGACATAGTGGCAAGTTTTAAAAAATTAAGATCAAATAAAATGTCTAATAGAGATTTTGATGGAAAAAATTCACCTTCAAGGAATGATAATCATTATGTTCTACTTTGGTTAAGGAAAAAGTTTCTTCTATAGTTTTGAAAAAAATTTTTATTGTTCTATTTTTTCATTACCTGAGAATGTAAGTAAATATTTTCTGTTTACCCTTGTTTTTGTTTTTCATTTCTTATACTTATTTTCTCATTTTGAAAGATGATTCACAAGTTACAAAAAAGTCAAAAATGATAAAATATATGAAGAAAATATAAACAAATGAAAAATGCAAGCAATAGAAATATCAGTAAAAAAAGAAAAGAAGCCTCAAACCAAAGCATTAGCTCAGAAAAAGTCATTTTATACTGACAAATATCAATCTAAAATTAAAACATAAATGTTACAACCTTTTCTCTGACACAATAACATACCAAAATACATAAAGAAAAACCTACTTGAATCTCAAATAGAAACCAATAGAAATGAAATAGTAAAGGGATAACTTCAAAGATACATCCTCAGTCAATGACAAATCAATATGTACAATAAAGAGGACTTGAACAATGTCATTCATGAAATTGATGATATAAATATAATAAAATTTTACTACTTAAACAAAAATAACTTATTTTTCATGCATGCAAATAAAGTCTTATTTTAGTTCATAGCAGAAAATAAAGCAAATATAGAGGCATAGAAACTGTTCAGACTTCAATTTCTTGACTATAATGCAATAAAATTAAGCATATAATAAAAAACACAGAAATGAAAATATTCTCAGATTCTGGTCAATGCTTTAAATAAATCTGAGGTCAAAGAGGAGATCAACATCACTATTACAGACTATTTAGAGTGCGATGATAATGAAAACACTATATAAACCACATTTATGGGATGTTACTAAAGTCATACTTAAATGAGTTCTTCCAAAATTTCAAAATACAACTTGTTCTCATATGGTATAAACTGCAACAAAGACTGTCAAAGGATGGAAAGCTTCACAATTTGTTTTATGAAGAGAACAAACCCGGATATTCAATCCTGAAACTGATAGCACTATACAGAAAATACAAAATTCAGCAGTTATCAAAAAAGTAGATCATGGTCAAGGAAGGCTCGTCTGAAGAAAAGAAGTCTTACTTACTGCTAGAAAGTCTACTGACACAACTCACATCAATAAAGCAAAACAGAAAACCCAAATAATAGTCCCATCAAAGGCTAAAAAAGGTATTTGATGGCATTTAACATATGTTCCTGACACAAACTTCAAATAAAGAAGCATAACATAATAAAGAACATTTATCTCAAACTCAATGCTAATAGCATACCTAAACTTAGACCTAAGTTACGGCCGGCGCCGTGGCTCAACAGGCTAATCCTCCGCCTTGCGGCGCCGGCACACCGGGTTCTAGTCCCGGTCGGGGCACCGGATTCTGTCCCGGTTGCCCCTCTTCCAGGCCAGCCCTCTGCTGTGGCCCGGGAGTGCAGTGGAGGATGGCCCAGGTGCTTGGGCCCTGCACCCCATGGGGAGACCAGGAAAAAGCACCTAGCACCTGGCTCCTGCCATCGGACGAGCGCGGTGCGCAGGTCGCAGCGCGCCGACCGCGGCGGCCATTGGAGGGTGAACCAACGGCAAAAGGAAGACCTTTCTCTCTGTCTCTCTCTCTCACTGTCCACTCTGCCTGTAAAAAAAAAAAAAAAAAAAGACCTAAGTTACATTTTTATGGAGAAAAAAGTAATTTAAATAGTGCCAGTTATAATGCCACAAAATTACATTGTACATATCCTTTTATACCCTATATATTACTACACTATGTATTATTGTATAACTGTACCACACTGGGGTACAGACCAGGTATGTGTACTTATAGCGCAGGCACTGTGAGGAATTGTCAAGATTTAATGTTGCCTATATTTCATCTTGTCCTGTGTGTCCAACTTCAGCTCTTACTGCCCTCCTCCCCCATCACCACTGACTCCTCTGGCATTTTTATTTCCTCTTAGTAACCCGTGGGTTGTCTTTCGCTGATTTTCCAGGAAGCTTTCCACAGTGACTCAGCTCATAGTTGTAGTAACCCTTTAGGTACAGATTTTATACAATAGAAACCTTGTAACATAAAAATTCTGCCACCTAAATCTACAACCCGAAACTACTCAAAGGAAACATGGAGGAATGCTTCAGAAAATTGGAATGGGCAAGGATTTTATTTTTTGGATCAGACCTCACAATCACAGGAAACAAAAGCAAAGTAGAGCGAGGGAATTTCATAAAAGTAAAAGGCTTCTGCACAGCAAAAGAAACCGTCAATGGAGTGAAAAGGAAACTTAGAGAATGGAAGAAAATGTTTACAAGCTGTATGTGAAAGGTTGAAAATCCAGAATGTGTAGAGAACTCAACTGATTCAACAGGAAAAAAATAGAGAAGGAAGGAAAGAAGGAAAGAGGAAAGAAGGAAGCAAGGAAGGAAGGAAGGAAGGAAAGAAGGAAGGAGGGAGGGAGGGGAGGAAGGAAGGAAGGAAGGAGGGAGGGGAGGAAGGAAGGAAGGAGGGAAGGAAGGAGGGAGGGGAGGAAGGAAGGAAGGAGGGAGGGAGGGGAGGAAGGAAGGAAGGAGGGAAGGAAGGAGGGAGGGGAGGAGGGAGGGGAGGAAGGAAGGAAGGAGGGAAGGAAGGAAGGAAGGAAGCAAGGAAGGAGGGAAGGAGGGAAGGAAGGAAGGAAGCAAGGAAGGAGGGAAGGAGGGAAGGAAGGAAGGAAGGAGGGAGGGAGGGAAGGAGGGAGGGAAGGAGGGAGGGGAGGAGGGAGGGGAGGAAGGAAGGAAGGAGGGAAGGAAGGAAGGAGGGAGGGAGGGAAGGAGGAAGGGGGGGGAAGGAGGACGGGAGGGAGGGAAGGACTCCAAAAATAATCCAATTTAAAAATAGACAATAGATTTAAACAGACATTTTTCAAAGAAAGACATACATATCATCAGCAACACTAATATTCAGGTAAATGCAAATGAAAATCACAATGAACTATCCCTCACTCCAGTTGGAATGGCTATTGTCAAAAAGACAAACAATGAAAAGTGCTGGTGAAAGTGTAGACAAAAGAGAACTCTTGCACAATGTTGGTAGGAATACAAATTAGTAAAATCATTGTGCAAAACAATATGGAGATGCCTCAAAAGACTAAAAATAAACTATCATATGATCCAACAATCCTACTACTGGGTGTATGTCTAAAGAAAATTAAGTCACCATGGGAGAGACAACTTCACTCCTAAGTTTATTACATTTCTAGTCACAGTAGCCAAGTAATGGAAACTATATGAGAGTCTCTCAACAGATGAATGGGAGTAGAAAATATGGGACAGATAGACAATGGAATACCACTCAGCTATGAAAGGATGAAATCTTGTCATTTGCAACAATGTGGATGCAGCTGGAAGCTGTTAAGTGAAATAATCCAGGTTCAGAAAGACAAGTACTGCAGTTACATGTGGAATTTAAAAAGTTGATCCCTTAGAATTTGAGAGTAGAATGGTGGTTACCAGAGACTAGAGAGTGTAGTGGGGAGGGAGATGAGGAGAGGTTGACTGACAGGTTCTACTTTAGAAGAAATAAGCTGACTGACAAGTTCTAAGTTAGAAGAAGTAAGTTCTGATGTCTTATTGCACAGGAGGGTGTTTACAGGTAACAATAAAATACTGTATATCTTTTAACAATAATTAGAAAGCTAGAAGAAAGGATTTTGGATATTTTTGCCATAAAGAAATGTGAAATAAGGAGAAAGATATGTTTACCCTGATTTGGACATTACAACATGGATACATGTATGAAAAAATCATATGGTATCCCATAAATGTGTACGATTTTTATGTGTCATTTAAAATTTTTAAAGTAGAGCATTACAAACATTATCTCTGCCGGCGCCGCAGCTCAATAAGCTAATCCTCCGCCTTGCTGGGCCGGCACACCTGGTACTAGTCCCGGTCCGGGTGCCGGATTCTGTCCTAGTTGCCCCGCTTCCAGGCCAGCTCTCTGCTGTGGCCAGGGAGTGCAGTGGAGGATGGCCCAAGTGCTTGGGCCCTGCACCCCATGGGAGACCAGGAGAAGCACCTGGCTCCTGCCATTGGATCAGCGTGGTGCGCCGGCCGCAGCAGCCATTGGAGGGTGAACCAATGGCAAAGGAAGACCTTTCTCACTGTCCACTCTGCCTGTCAAAACATTAAAAAAAAAATTATCTCTTTGTGGTCTTTAAGTCTATTTCAAAGGAAGTAGATGTCACAGGACTTCTTTTCTTTTTTAACTTTTATTTAATGAATATAAATTTCCAAAGTACAGCTTATGGATTACAATGGTTTCCCCCACCCCATAACTTCCCTCCCACCCACAACCCTCCCCTTTCCCACTCCCTCTCCCCTTCCATTCACATCAAGATTCATTTTCGATTCTCTTTATATACAAAAGATCAGTTTAGTATATATTAAGTAAAGATTTCAACAGTTTGCACCCACATAGAAACACAAAGTGAAAAATAATGTTTCAGTACTAGTTATAGCATTACTTCACATTGGACAACACATTAAGGACAGAGATCCTACATGAGGAGTAAGTGCACAGTGACTCCTGTTGTTGATTTAACAAATTGACACTCTTGTTTATGACATCAGTAATCTCCCCAGGCTCTTGTCATGAGTTGCCAAGGCTATGGAAGCCTTTTGAGTTCACTGACTCTGATCATATTTAGACAAAGTCGTAGTCAAAGTGGAAATTCTCTCCTCCCTTCAGAGAAAGGTACCTCCTTCTTTGATGACCTGTTCTTTCCACTGGGGTCTCACTCGCAGAGATCTTTCATTTAGGTCATTTTTTTTTTTTTTTGCCAGAGTGTCTTGGCTTTCCACGCCTGAAATACTCTCATGGGCTTTTCAGCCAGATCCGAATGCCTTAAGGGCTGATTCTGAGGCTAGAGTGCTGTTTAGGACATCTGCCTTTCTGTTTGTTCTACTTAATACTATTGGTTGAATCCTGTAATTAATACACAGTTATTCTTAAGTGTTGAAACTTAACTGAAAAGTGATCCCTATTAAATGTAAGAGTGGGAATAAGAGAGGGAAGGGATGTACAATTTGGGACATGCTCAAGCTTATTTGCCCCAAATGGTAGAGTTAGAAACATACCAGGGGATTCCAATTCAATCCCATCAAGGTGGCATGTACCAATGCCATGTCACTAGTCCAAGTGATCAATTTCTGTTCACAATTGATCATAATGATAGGACTAAGAGTTAAACAAGACTAAGAGTCAAACAAGTCTAGTGTCTGCAAACACAGGACTTCTTTTCAATGATGATTAAGACTAGACTAGGGGCCAGCGCTGTGGTGCAGTAGGTTAATCCTCCCCCTATGGTGCCAGCATCCCATATGGGTGCCAGTTCTAGTCCCGGCTGCTCCTCTTCCAGTCTAGCTCTCTGCTGTGGCCTAGGAAGGCAGAAGATGGGAAGGCAGTAGAAGATAGCCCAAGTCCTTGGGTCCCTGCACCCACATGGGAGACCGGGAAGAAGCACATGGCTCCTGGCTTTGGATCGGCGCAGCTCTGGCCATTGTAGCCATTTGGGGGGTGAACCAACAGAAGGAAGGCCTTTCTCTCTGTCTCTCCTTCTCACTGTCTGTGACTCTGCCTCTCAAATAAATAAATACAATCTTTAAAAAAAAAAAAAAAGACTAGACTAGATCCTTACCTTAACTCATAGCTTATTGTTTTCATTAAGAAAAGCAGTTAAGTATTATGGTTAGAAGTGAGCTTGGCACAGAAAAATATGTGATAAAAGAAGACTCTCAAAGGATATGCTGAAGGTGAACTCTGTCCCTTTCATTTGGAAAATGTCTAGAACCAAGAGACAAAATAGATTGTTGTAATAACAAGCCAAGTTGCAGACCTAAATTATCTGTAATCACCAAGCCATTGGATCGGCTTCAAACTCATTTTTAAATATGTCAACATTCCCAAGACAGTCTGTGAGCAGTGGCTGATAAATATTGAAACGGAGCATCCAATTCCCTGGGCCAAGTGCGATGACTACTGGACCAGAGGTGGGTCAAACTTTTGGTGGACACATACTGCATCCACAGAACATAGAAGACCAAAAGCGGCAAGAAGCCAGCCTGGCAGGAGGTGAGAACGGGGTGAACCAGCCGGGGCATGTGGGTCAGAAGGATGAGACCAGCAAAAATAAAAGGAAAGGAGGGCTATGCACACCATGAATCTGACCAACATTCTGGAGATGGAAAAACCTTGAGGACAGCAGCAAGGTCACGGGAGAGAGAGGGATGCTTTTCAGTACGGTGAGATTCTACTGTGTGGTACTATGGTAGCTACGCTTGTCAGAACCCTCAGGACACGCCACACTGAGAGTGAACCCTCGATTATAGACTTCAGTTAGTAAAGATGTACTCGTATTGCTTCAGCAGTTCTAATATTTGAGCCACACGAATGTAGGATGTTATTAATTGAGGAAACAAAGAGCGGGAGGTGCTGAGAGAGTTAGTAGATACTTGTTGTGTTGACTGCTTAGTATTTTTGTACACCTACAACTGCACTGAAAAGTATGTGAAGTCTATTACTTTTTTAAAATGCGTGAGTACAGGAGGACACCCCAGAGATAATGGGAGAATTTAAAGTCCGAGTTTAACCTGTGAGCTGGCCACAGTGAACCCGGCCACAGAGGGCAGTTTTCCGAGTCGTAGGGCATCTCGTAAAGAGACCAAGTGTGGGACTTGGACCCCTGATGCTGACAGCAAGGTGGAGAGGGCTTCCTCAGCAGAGCAGCTCCCTTCTAAGGGAAATGTGTACCCTTATGCAAAGCTGCCATCATCAACTAGCCATCTGAGCTGGACAAGTGCTTGTATACTTCATTGAAGTGTGTTTGAAAAGCTAGCATTAGTGGTATTATGAATGTAAAACTTTCTTTTCAAAGAAAGAAAAACAAACACACTCGGAGGATTATTATGGCAGAAGCCCCAGAGCTTAACCAATGGAGTAATAGTAAATGCAGCTTCACTAGTCAATGAGCTACAGACAGGTGAGGACTGCGGGTGGGAGGATGAGAGGGGGAGGGAGGAAGGGATTATCATCATGCTCTTAGAACTGTATCTACAAATCACAGAATCTGTTAAAAACTCATTAAAAATTAAAATAAAATCTTTTTGCACCTGAAAATAAATAAATTTTAAAAGCTCTAAAAAGCTCTAACATGTAATATATTTGAAAAAAGAAAAGGATTCTACTCAAACCTTGAAAAAAACTAGTGTTCAACTAAAGACACTGAGAATAGGGGCTGGCGTTGTGGCATAGCAGTAAAGCCGTTGCCTGTGACACCAGCATCCCTTATGGGCATTAGTTCAAGACCCAGCTGCTCCATTTCTAATCCAGCTCCCTGCTAATGCGCCTGGGAAAGCAGCAGATGACCTGAGTGCTTGGAGCCCACGTGGGAGACCTGGATGAAACTCCTGGGCCCTGGTCATCTTCCATTGCTTTCCCAAGTACATTAGCAGGAAGCTGGATCGAAGTGGAGCAGCCGATGGGACAGGAACTAGTGCCCACATTGGAAGCCAACATCACAAGCAGCAGCTTTACCCACTCAGTCACCACACTGTCCCCTAAACAAGCGGTTCATGCATGGTTCTTAGCATGATACCTAACACACAGCAAGTGCTAACTAAATGCTTATAGTTACCTTTGGGCAAATGTCCTGCCTCTAAATCCCAGCACCTTAGGGAACATCCCTAGGGTCAACCTTCTTTCTCCCTGAACCTGCGTGGCTTGTCTGACTGTCTTTGTAGCTCCACTGCCTTTGGTCTGGATATGTCTCTGCTCCATCTTCTCTGGACTGACCCTCAACTCGGCAAGTCCATTTGGCTCCCGACTCTCACTTGCTTCCCAAAGCAATCTCCGGACTCCATGCCACAGCCTTGCTCTCACTATTCCCCCTTTTGTTCCCTTGTTCCAGAAATCCGGGCCTTTGTCAAGTACTCTATCCTGGAAGAAGCTCAGGAAAAAGATTTGTACGAACCGCTGACAACACTCCTGGTATCACAAACATTGGAACAACTGTAATTGTGTCCAACAACTGGGGCTGAATAAACAGACCATAGGGCATTTCTATGGGAATCACTAAAGATGTATTTACAGAATTCTGAACAAAAAAATTCCTTTGCTACCCTCAAGGTACATTTGGGGAAGGAGGAATGTGTCACAAAGATGTAGGAGCAATTCTGTCCCCACCAAACGTGTGCACTGAGGTCTATAGCGAGCTGTTGACACTCTGAGTCACAGCGTCCTCTTATGCTAAAAGGGACTGGTAGCATCAACTTCCGATGACTCAATCAGATAACGTAAGCATATTAACAGGGTGTTCAAGTGAGATACAACTGCAAAGTCCAAGTGGTTTAAAACAGCAAAAGTTTATTTCTTGGGGCTGGTGCTGTGGCAAGTCGGTTGAAGCCACAGCCTACAGTGACGGCATCCCACATGGACACTGGTTCTTGTCCCAGCTGCGCCACTTCTCAAACAGCTCCCTGCTAATGTGCCTCGGAAGGCAGCAGACATTGGCTCAAGTTCTTGGGCCCCTGACCCTGTGTGGAAAACCTGGAGGAAGTTCCCAGTTCCTGGCTTCAGCCTGGTCCAGCCCAGTCATTGTGGTCATTTGGGGATGGATGACCTTTCTCTCTCTGTGTAACTCTGCCTTTCAAGTAAATGAATCAATCTTAAAAGGAAAAAAAGTTGACTTTTTGCTCGTACTTCAAGTCCACCCAAGATTGATTGAGGGCTGTGCCCCCAGCAATCTTTAATCGAGCACTCGGGCTGATGGTGTTTGCTCCGTGGGTCGTCACCTGCCGCCTAAGCAAAGGAATGAAACTGAGAAAGTCATGCATCTGACAATAAATTCCCTCTCTGAATGCCTCGGGGTCTGCCTAACTTCAAGAGACAGGAAGTATAAGCTTACCATGTGCGTGAAAGGAGGAGAACCAGAAACAGGAACGAGCGGCACAGAGACGATCGCAAACCCCAGTCACGGCGTCTGGCGCTGGAGGTTCTCCACCATGTGTGTCTGTATCTAACACTACGTGGTGCTCAGTGTCCGCCCAGAAGGTGAATAAATATAAGGGAAATGTGCTGCCATTTAATGGGAGTGACTTGATGATCCAATCATTGATGACCCTTTTCTGCTGTAATTATTTTTGATATAATGTCTCTATATGATTTTCAATGGAGAAAAATGAACAAGAATAATGTTTGTTACTATTTAGGATTAGCTGTTTTTGTCAGAATTTTAATGGCATAATCAAATTTAAAGGTAAGTCTTCACTCTTTTAACTATATCTCTGGATACTCAGTAGTTAGAAAACACACACACACACACACACACAGACACAGACACAAATTGTAGGCAGAAGAACCAAGAAGGACGTGAGCAGCCTATGTATAGCTAGCATTAAAGATTCAAATGTTAAATTGATAGCAAATGCCAAAATGTGGGAGATACAAACTGTACCGCAAATAGCATGGTCATGAGCTTCCAGTAATGAGAATTCTGTATAATGAGCAGCCTCATTCCAAAATGTCTAATAAAAGTTTAAATAAAATCCTCCCCAAATCTCATCTTACTCATATTCAATAAAAATCAAAAAACATTATAATCTTTGCCTCAAATATCCCCCAAGAAACATATTGAAAATTACAGCTTTTCTGATAGACATGGTAACTAGATGTTTTTAAGAATTCCCCTAGGACTGGAGGAACTCTGAGCTTGTAACTAATAAAATCAAAACTCCTTTAAATGAAATTGCAGACTTAATGTCTTCCATTAAACTCTTCGCAATTCAGCAAGGAAAACATTTTCTCTCTGCCTCTATGTGCAGTTATCAACCACAGCCCATAGCCCAGTCTGCCTCCCTGACAAACTGTGGCCCCAGAGTCTGGGGACGAGAACTTCTTGCTTGGAGTCACTGCCGTCTGAGCCGAAGATGTCAGCGTCGTGCTCTTTTGTTTCTTACGGAGAAGAGGGTCACTGGAAAGGGTACGTGGCGTTCAATGCTGCGTGTACACCAGTCCATGCAGCGTGATGTTATATCGCTGCCAAGGAGGAGGTAGCAGCTAGTAGCTACTGAGTCACTGGCATTTTGTTTTATTCAGTCCCTTTACTATCATGGAAAAAGAAAGGTGGAGCAGATTGACTTGTATTAACAGAGAATTTAAAAGCATAACAAACAAATCAGGAGTGTGAACCTGATTTGTTGAAGCAAACCAGAAGTAGAAAATATTTGGGGGACGACTTGGAGAAATTTGGGTATAAAGCAATGTCAAACAATTATTAATTGTATTCTAGGGATGATGACATTGTGGTTATCTTAGAAAATATCTTTATTTTTTAGAAGTACATCCTAAAGTATATAAGGATGAATGTCATGATATCGAGAATTTTAAATATTAAAAACAAATGTAGCAAAAGCTTAATAATAATTGAATGTAAGTAAGTGATGGGTTTGGAGGAATATTACAATGTTTTTCTCTATTTTATGCTTATAATGTTTCAGCATAAAAATTTGTATTAAAATAAAATGTTAATATTTAATTTAAAATTAAATATTTACTTGAAATTATTTAACTGTTTAAATATTTGTTAAAACCTTTTTAGAGAGGTTGAATAACCAGTGTCAAAATCAAATTAGTTAAGTCCTAGTGTTCTATCACACAGTAGCGTCACTGGAGTTTACAAAAAGGTATGATCTATTTCAAAGTAACTAGCAGAGTCCAAAGTCTCCCAACACAAAGAACGGATAAATGATTGAAGAGATGGCAATGCTAATTGCCCTGACTCGATGATCACACATTGTACACATGTATCAAATTATCACACTGTACCCACCCACTAAATATGCATGATTATATGTCAGCTAAATGTTTAAAATTATTTCATTCTTAAATTTTTCTCCTTATAAAAATTTAAAATTTTCCAGCAGTAGAAACAATGGAAGGTATGAGAATACAATGATAATATCAGTGACATTTAGGGCTGGAAGGCTATCAAAGAACACAGGGATGTGGAAATTGTAACTGGCAGACTCCCCAGGGTGATGCAAGAGGCTGGTGACCGAGTTCAAAGGAGACATCAGGGCTCCAGACACCGGGTGGCCTGCAGTTTGCTTCCTGGAGTGTGTCCCTCTCACACCCGGTAATACGGTAACACCACCTCTCCAGAGTGTCCAGCTCCACCTCTTCTGGGGATCTGCTATGGCCTGAGGCACCATCGCAACACTGGCCCTTTCATATGAGTGGAATGACAGGGCATCTGTAACAGCTCCCCCCCACACACACCTCTGATGCTCCCCATCAGCAGTGAGAAAACCAGTACAGCCCCAGTCCAACGCTTGGGCCGTCTCCACCTCTGACTACTTAGCTTCGCCCAGAGTGAAAGGGAGGCTTGTTGTCATTTTTCACAAAGCAGATTGCTTCCAAAAAAGCTTTACTCCCAGGAGATGCATCCATTGAGCTATATTCGCCATCCTCTCCTATAATCCTTTCTTGTAAATATGAATCTTTGAAATGTGTTAGCAGTGAACAGAAGAAAGAAATTACAAGGATTAAATGTGCGCTGTTGTCTCAGCAGGAGGGCCCTGCAAATATTTAGGCAGGACATAAAATTAGAAAATATCTAAAATTACACCAAAATTGGTTGCATAATTTATACTAATAAAGAATTTAAAGTTATAAATTCAATTCTCATTTCTTATTCTAGATTTAAATATGATCCTCTTTCCTTTCTTCCCTTCCATTTTATTTTTTAACTTTTGGGAAGTGTTTCCATTTTATTTATTCACTTGTTTATTCATTGTATATTTGAGGAATGCAACGTGATATTTTGATATACATATACGTAATGGAATAGTCACCATAGTCAAGAAAATTAACATATTCATAATCTCATGTAATTGCCTTTTATGTAATTATGCATATTAATTTCAAGTGTACAATGCAAGTCCTTAGCCATGGTCCTCATGCTGTAGATTAGATCTCTAGGTTTATGTACCCTACACAGCCAAAACTTTGTACTGTTGGACCTCTATCTCCCCCACCATATTTCTGTAGTTAGAGTTGCTGAAGGCAAAATAATTGCAAGAGTATACAAAATACAGTAGAGAGACACACAGAGAGAGAGAGAGAATAATACTGAAACATTACTTTTTTACTATGACTTCGTTCTACCACCCAATAGTAAGCAACCTATATTGCCTTTTGGCAGGGAATTTCTTGTTTTGGTGGGGATGAGCTTTAGCTGTGGAGTTTTTGCTACTTTCTGGTTACATTTCCTATGATACCAGGGAGAAAGCACATGATACAGGAAAGATAACTCACTCCCAGGCTCAGAGTCCCCCAACAAGGCCCAGGAACACTGCTCTTCTGGCCCTGTGGGTGGGGATCCAAATCCCTTCTTCCTGCTCCCTGTGACTTCACAGCTCAGCTGTCAGGATGTCACTGAAATCCAAGCTCCCTCCCATCCCTTGGACTTCCCATGGTCCTAAACCCTTCTGAACAACTCTACTGCATTGCTCTTTGCATTCCAACATAGAATAACACTTTATGGTTTAAGAAAATCCTAGAACTGAGAAAGAATCAAAATGAAGAATTTGTTTGGAATTTCTTTGTTGTTTTACTATTATTTTAGAGGTTTTCCAAGAAATTAATTAATTGAAATAAATACATTGCAAGTGAGATGCAATTGAGGAAATAATATTGGGAACTAAAACATAGGTCAAAAAATGTTATCAAGGGAAAGCAGAGTGTCAAAAAGATGAAAACAAAGAATAAAGATGTATGAAATTCAGTGGCAACGTTTATCAGGCAGTTGATTAAAGTCCCAGAAGACAAGAGAAACAGGTATAAGCACAATAATTGAAGAGACAGTAACTGAATTTTTTTCAGCCAACGAAGAGCATTAATCTGTAGATTTTAAAAATCTAGTGAATTCCTACAAGGATAAATAGAAAAGAAAGCCATACCTAGGCACATCAGAGTAAACTTGCAGAAAGCTAAGGAGGAAAATCTTAAAAGTAGCCAGAGTAAAAGGACAGCGTAAGTTCAAGTGAGTGATAGACTAGCCTACCTGTCAGCAGAAATGTCAGAAACCGGGTGAACACGGTAGAATAGCATCTTGAAAATACTAGAGCAGACTAACTGACATCCCGGAATGCCATATGGAGCCTTAAGTGCCCTTCAAGGGTAGAGATGAACTTAAAACATTATCAGACAAACAACGAGAGAATTCTCTCCCAGAAACCTACACTGAAAGAAATCTTGAAGGCTGTTCTTCAGGCAGCTGTAAAGTGATCCCAAACAGAAGGTCGGATACGCAGAAAGGAAAGCAGAATGACAAGGGACATAGGGGAGTCAACCTGAACAGCACTGAGGGTCTAACATAATGTCTGGTTTTTATTTTATATATCTAATACACAACAAGAGTGTTAATTCAGGAGAGGGTTAAATGTAAAGAAAGTATTCTAAAGCTCTTCTATTGCAGAAAGAAGGTAGAAAGGTCAATTAGCACTGGGCTTTCACAGGTCAAGTCTACTTACATGTGCTGGATTCCTAGGGTGAACCCTAAAACTACAAATTCCAAAGTAACCAAGGAAATAAATGGAATAATAAAATGCTCACATAAGTCCAAAAGATAACAAAATCAAAGGAAAAAAGGAACATAGAACTAGCAGGGCAAATGGAAGGTAACAAAGTTCAGTTACACTGAACACAAACGTACAGAACACGCCAGGTCAAAGCTTGTTAGACTGGATGAGAGTGGCAATGAGCAAGCCTCTCAGGTGTAGCGCCAGACTTCCAGGAAGCAAGACTCTCACAACTACACACGCTGGAACCTCACATCTGAACTGTGGTCAGATGGCCAGAGCTGCCACCCTGCCTCGAGTTGTTCCTGATTCCCTCTGGAGAGGCCACTTCCTGTCATGTGGGGATCAGGTAGTGTGTTGTATGATTGTGTGTGGGATCTGTGTGTGTGTGTGTATGTGTGTGTGTGTATGTTTTGATTTTGGTGAGCTCTGGTTTTGTTAATCGAAGCTCATTTTCACTGTCCTTTGAGAGATTTCTGAGCAGCTCCTTTAAAATCTGGAATTTCAATGTAAGAAAATTTGCTGTGATTCATTTTTGGTTGCTATTCCCTTAGATTACTGAGAACTGTGGGAAGCAAAGAATTGAAACCATCCAGGCTTCTCGAGATGTGCATTTAGGGAGTCTTGGTGTGTTAGACCGAAGTGTCCTCAACCACATGCGGATACAGGAAGGACCCCGAGACCCCTGAAATCCAAGTGCATGGAGAAAGACGGGAGTCCATGTCCATTCAGGATAAGGGCCCAAGACTCCATTTAACATGACCGTGCCTCTGATGATGCTGCGAGCCTTCCAGGCCAAAGTCCCTTTCAGTGCTTGGATCCTTAGGAAACAGCTGAGCATTGAGTACATCGATAAGAGGCTGGCCCAAGGAGGGTATCCTAGCTGAGCCTGGCACGCATCTGCCTCATGGGGCCACACAATCGATGTACTAGTTATTTGCTTCTGCTTAGCAAATCATCACAACATTTGGTAGCTGAAAACAACCAACATTTTCTCTTATCCGTGGTCAGGAATGTGGGTATAGCCGAGTTGGATACCTCTTGCTCAAGGTCTCTGACGAGACTGAGTCGGGATGTCAGCTGTGGGTGGGCATTTGATTCAGTGGTTAAGGTGCCATTTCAGACACCGCATCACTTATCAGAGTGCCTGGTTCTGGTCCCGGCTCCACTTCTGACTCCAGCTACCTGGAGGTAGCAGGTGATGGTACTTGAGTTTCTGCCACCCACATGGACGATCTGGATTGAGTGCCCATCTCCTGACATTTGCCTGGCCCGGCTGTGGCTCTTCTAGGCATTTGGAAAGTGAAACAGTATATGGAAGATCTCCCTATGCTTCTGTCTCTGTCAAATAAATAATTAAAAAAAAAAAAAAAGCTGTGGGCTAGGAGTGTGGCCTCAGTGGAAGGCTCCACTGAAGGGTAGGAGGCTCTCCTTCCACACACGTCCACGTGGATCTTCGTAGGCCTCAGCTGACCGCAGGCCTCACTCTGCTCCCTGTTTCACAGGACGCTCCATAACACGACAGCCCAGGACAGAAGCCACAGTTCTTTTATAACCTAGTCTGAGAAGTCCTATGCCACAACCCAGTCCTAGAACTGAATCACCAAGTCCAGCCCACACTTCAAGGGAAGGGGTCACCCAAGGAGAGGGGCCCCAGGAGGTGGGAATCACTGGGAGCCTCCCTAGAAGCTTCCTGCCACAGGGATGAACCAGTAGGATCTCACTGCAGTGAGGACAGCAGTCTGCTGGGAGAACAGACTCCCAGGGAGACACCGGGATCCTGAGCAGGTGGGAGAAGGGAGATGAAAATAAGAAGAAGAATCACCAGTATTTGAGCGTTGGCTCTGAACCAACACTATTTTTTACATGTTACAGATTGATTGAATTGTGTCCCTCCCAAAATTCCTATATAGAGGTACAACCTCCATTGTGGTGGTGTTAGAAGGGGGGATGTTTGGGAGATAATTAGATTTAGATGAGACCAGAGCCCTGATGGCAGGATTAGTGTCCTTTAGTGCCCCCTCTCTCTTGGCTCCTGTCATGTGAAGACACGTTAAGAAGATAAATGTCTGAGTCAGGAACAGGGGCCTCACTAGCACTCTAGCCTGCCAGCATCTCCGTGCTGGACTCTCCAGCCTCCAGAAATGCTGAAAACAAACATCTGCTGCTTAATTCACCTAGTGTCACAGTAGCCAAGGAAGATTAACACACACATAGTAACTGATTTAATTCTCACAGGGTACTGATGAAAACCTGTTCTTATCACCTACATTTCACCACTGAAGAAAATGAGCCCTAGAGAAATTTATCGATTGATTGATTGATTGATTTGAAAGGCAGAGTGACAGAAAGACAGAGAAGAGAGAGTGAGCCCGAATCTGGCCCCACAATGGCCGGAGCTGAGTCAGGCCAGAGCCAGGAGCCAGTAATTCCGTCCAGGTCTCCCAAGCAGGTATCAAGGACTGGAGTACTTGAGTTATGATCTGCTACTTCCCAGGTGCATTAGCAGGGAGCTGGAACTGAAGCAGAGTAGCCTGGACTCCAACTGGAATGCAGGATTCCTGAGTGGTAAGTTAATCCACTGCACCACAATGCCCCCCAGGGCATAGAAATTAAATAACTTCCCCAAGATCAGGTGCCTAGTAAGTAGCGAAGGTGGCATTCAAACGGGGAAGTCTGTTCCCAGGACTTGTGCTTTTCTCCACCACACTTCGTTGAGTGGACACTGTGGGAGCACATTGAACAGACACCCAGGTCACCTTCTGAGGATGTCTGTGTCTGTGGGGTTTCAGAAAGAAGCCTCAGATACCCAATCACTGCAATTATGAAAGTGGGCTTGAAAAGCTAACCTGGAAAATAAAGAGACATGCTATTCATGTGCCTGCAGGCAAGGAGTTGTGAAGAGACTTGATCAAGCTCATACGCTGATCCTGGGGCTACTTGGATTCCTTAGATTTACCTTTGGCTCTCTGTGCTAATGGGAAGGTGTGGTATGTCTTAGGCACAGGTTGAAAACCTCCGGCAAGGAAACAACAGTACCTAGTGAGCTCCATAAATATCAGCCAAGAGAAAATCCTCAGAATGCAGTCCACCTTTCTCGGTAGCTTCTGTAGTTGCTTCTTCCCCTTGGGAATGTAACGTATGCAATAGGCAAACCCAGCCTTACGTCAACAGCCTGCTACAAAAGTGAGCTGGAAAAAAAAGAGACTTGAGTCAGATATAACTGAGAAGCTAAGGAGTTTTTTCATTCGGCACCTCTGCATTTCTTCCTCTTCAAAGAACCCTGTCTTCCAGATGGCCCCGCACCTGCAGTCATGTCCATTGTCAGCAGCCATCACTGCATCGTCCCACAGTGCACGCCGTTTGCAGCCTAGTGTGGGATGAGCGTTCTCACACACTAGAACTAGGCGCTATCTGCATGTCTTCCTGTGGACACTTAAACTCTGCAATGTCTTAAATCAGTTTTGCTTTTACGTTTGAATTCGAATCCTCTTGCTCTTCCGGCTGACTTAGCTCCCGCAGGTCTTTTCTTGCAGCTGAGGGGATCCACAGTGGGTACCTGCCGCAGCGACCCAGGAAAAGCACTGGTAAGCGCTTCTTGGTGACCACAGTGAAGGAAGGCACCCTCCGAGGCTTTCCATACGCTGAAGTTTTTGTTGGCCTAAAAGGAAAATGACTATTTCCATTTGAATTTGGCCTGGCATCAACACTTTTTGCTTCTCTGGTTTGGATACCACTGGTTCCACTGCCAATTTCTCAGAATTCATCTGGAATTTCTCAAAATGTCCTGATGGCCAAAGTAACTCCAGAGCGTGAGAGAGTAATTCTGTGCGCGCCACCCGGCAACATCTGGGGACTGGAGGCAAGTCTGGAACGAAGCAAAGGCTCCTTGTGAAATAGCTGTGTATACGCAAGATACCTTGCAAAGGAGAGATTTCCTAATGCCAAATACGATTTTGTTCTAGTGTAGAGTAGAAACTGTGACATCTGAAAATGCATGGGCAACACTGGCCCATGAAAAAGCAGAGCCAGTCCGCGGTAGCAAGAGACGAAGGTCACATTTCTATGTGATTCTAGGCAAGGAGGGCTTGGTCAACCTGAGTAGCTCTCAGGCAGCAATATGCATGTATGTGCCAGCTTCCCAGAGAATCCCCTCTGCCAAACCCAGTCAGTGTATCCTTGTTTTGACAGCTGGATGTGAACTGTCACTGGGTTCTTCGTAACTTTCTCCGGGTCACACAGCAGACATGCTGATGTTGCCTGGGTTGCCATTAGCCAATGGTAGGATCCAGTTTCAACACTTTGCTGGAGGAATAGTATGTTTTTATCTTAGTGCCTCTCGCCATCCGCTATGGTTTGCATAGGATTTGGTGTCCCTCCAGGCTCCTTTGTGATTAAAGGGTTGGTCCACAAGGTGGCGCTATATGGAAGGTGGTGAAATCTTTGAGAGGCAGACCCTAATGGGAGGTCCTTAGGTCATTGGAAGCATGATTTGAGTGACAGTTCATAAGAGTGTTGTTACAAAGGAGCAACACTGGCCCCTCCCATTCTCTCCACTCCTGGTCTGAAATGTGATCACTTGCCGTGAGGTGATAACAGTCAAGAGGTGGTACACTTCTTGCCTCAGAGCCTGCACTATTCCACTTGGACTTTAAGCCCCTAAAGTTGTGAGTTAGATAAACCTCTTTGTTTTCTAAATGGCCAGTGTCAGGTATTTCATTACAGTGATGGAAAGCTGACCAATAATCCCCTTGTTTTCAGAACATTCTTAAGTGGAAGGATAGAGCCCTGCCTGGCAGATAGTGTGTCCCTAATATATATAGAACTTACTGGCCCTCCACTAAACGTTAGTGATGAAGGGCTGTTCCTAAAACTGGCTGTAACTGTAGGTGTTGTCGAGATCCAGCTACACTCAGTGCTAAAAATGCATACATATTTTTCCATCATATTTCTCTTTAATATACATTAGAACATGTTAATATAGTTATTTACATGTCTTTGAAGTCCTTGATGGTACGTATGACAATTTATTCATATTCTTAGCATTTGGTGTAATTCCCTTACAATGTAGAGATACAATAAAAAGTCTGTTGGAATACCATCTTTAATAATCATTGCTCTACACTAAATCGTTTTTTAATTTTTAAACAAATGTTTTATTTATTTATTTTATTTGAAAGCAGGGAAAGTAGTGGTAGCTTGAAGAAAGGCAGAGATCTTCCCTCTGCTGGTTTACTCTCCAAATGCCCAAAAGAATCTGGGATGGGCCAAGCTGCAGCCAGGAGCCTGGAACACTTTCCAGGTTTCCTTCGAAGGTGGCAGGAACCCAGGTACTTTTGCCATCATCCACTGCTTCTCACAGTGCACATTAGCAGGAAGCTGGTGCTGAAGCAGAACAGAGACTCGAACCCATGGACTCTGGTTTTGGATGCAGACGTCTCAGCTGCTGCCCCAGCACTTCCCCTACTCCCTCCCAGTCCTCAAAGACAGATTATCAACCCACGCAGACACGTCCAACAGAAGGAAACTCACTCAGCTCCCTGACCCCGGTCACACTCTCTCACACAATTGTAAATGAGGCTATATGAAGAGGAAAGCCAGCCTGGTTTCGCGCTCACCATTGAAACATACTCCTTACGATACCTTCACAGAGGGTTCTAGAACGTGATAGGAGAAGTCTGAAATATAAATTGGCTCCATAATTGCTGTCATACACATAATACCAAAGGATGAATAGTACCAAAAGCACAGTCAGCCTGATCCTCTGGGCAGAAGCCCAGTGGAAGCCAGGCCTAGGACAAATGATGCTTTTCTGCTGTTGTTGGCTTCCTACCTTCAGAAACCACCTAGGTCAGTTGCTAGACACTTTGAGAGACAATTTCCAGTGGTGCGACGAAACCACTTAGACACTTATACCCCTAAAGACTTGCGCCCATGGGAGTGTTTACCAGCAAAGCTGCTGCCCTCTGCTATGCCCCGTACTTACAGGGACATAAAACAGGACTCAAGAAGGCTGAAGTTTTCACCTCACCTGTGACAGCAGGAAGAGTAGGTGGCTTCTTCCTGCCTCTGTAGGGACCACTGATTCTTACTGACTCTTCGTCTTCAGTCCAGCAGGCCAAGACTCAGGAGCCGTGATCTGGGGTTTCTTGCCAAACTGATTGCATGTGAATGTGACTAGAGACAGCACTGAGAGCATGTGCTGGTCCTTGATCCCCTCCTTATACCACCCCAGGCCTCATGACAACGCTACCTAAAAAATTCTTCCTCCTCCCCATACTAACCTGATCACTAATCAGCAGACTGACAGACAATCAGACAGGACTGAATGTAAACAGTATGTCTTGGTTGTGCCTATCTGCAATTTAGCTTGTATTTAAACAAACAAAAAAAAAAGGAAAAAAAAACACTTAATGATTATTTGTCATCACGAACGTGAATTTCAGAAAGTAAAATATCTATTTGCTAGGCAGGGCTGGGGGGTAGCGGGAAGCAACCAAGACTCAGCCAAACCTGCCTGTTAAGAAGCAAATTGCAAGTATTTTAGATTTTGTGGGCCATGTGCCTCTCGGTTGTATGTTCTTTTGGTTGTTTAGTTTTACAGATGTTAACAAAATTTAAGAAATTGTTTCTGGAGAATTACTACAAAGTGTTAGGCTGGGCATCTCTAGTTAGCCAATGGAATATAGCTTACCAACCCCTGAAAAAATCAAATTGTGCTACTAGATATTAGCATTATTCTTTCATTTTGCTGATTCCTCCAGTAGAACTATAGATTTGTTTTATTTTAGATGTTTTGTATTGAAAGCTTTATGATTTAGGTTCAGAAAATCTGAATTTCTACCCTCAAGTCACGTTGGGCCAATTCATGCATCTTTTCTAATCTTCAGTTGCTTCATCATAAAAATGAGTGTCAGAAGTGAGTATCTTAGAAAGTTTTTCAAAGAATTCAGCAAGATCAAATGTATGTGAAAGTTCTCTGTGGACCATAAACTCTATGAAGTGTTAGTTGCTATTACTGTTAATGTTATGGAACTCCTAGGAAATATAATTACTCTAATGACGTTATGGTTTAGTTGTATATACTCAGTTCCAATGACAGAGTGTGGGAAAATCTAAGGAAATATTGGTTTGAGTCATAAATTATTAGAAAGCTTCAAACTTTTCTTAGAAACTCCTATTTTGTTTGTGTGGGAAACTACTTGTAAGCAAAAGAAGTTGTGGTTTTCGAAATTTCCACATTCAAAAGAGAAAACCACAGAAGAAAAAAGTATTTTTGTTAAAAAAAATTGCAGAGGTTGATTTTCAAATAGTAATATTTTTCCTCTTGAAATTAAAATGAAAAGCGCTCATTTCTTAAAAGAGATCCTGCTGAAAATTGCTGTCATATACTTGAGTACAGAGAAAAGGCATGTTCAACTAAATCGTGTTGGCTCGTTGTGACCACAATGTTTCCTTGTTGAAATTATTTAGGAATTGAGCAGCTATTAAATGTTACCAAACTTTAGCAATAGCCAAGACAAAAATAAATTTTTATTCTTCCCATGAGACTCTTAAGGAATTTCTTGGATGAGGTTGGATGTATTCAGGGTATATGGCCACAGAGGCTTAAGGTATGTCTCAGAATTAAAATTAATTAAGAACTTCAACAAAACATGATAAATGGTAATAACAAAATATGTCTATTACCCTATGCATTGCACACCATCTCCAATTCTGCAGTTTTCTTTGCTTTTGATTCATATTTCATACCACACACAAAACCCATTACAGGTAGATAAAATACCTACAAGCAATAAAACCTCAAAAGATAAAATAGGATGATGTCTTCATGGCTTTGAGAAATAAAACACATAAAGAAAAAGTTGGATACATCTGTTACATTAAGATAGGAAGTTCAGTTTATATAAGGCATGATTAAGAGCGTGAAAAGGGGAGCCATCAGTTAGGGGAAGAGCCCTGCAGTGCAGGTTGCTAAGCGCCAAAACACAAGTATTTACAATATATAAAGAGCTCGTGCACATCAATAAAGATTCAGTTAATTGCAAAAAATGTACAAAAACCTTCAGAAATTACAACATCCAGATACAATTTATACACATTTTATGGCTTTATGCACTAGTTAAATAAAAATTAAAGTCACTGCAAAATACAATACACATATCAGAACTAAAATGAAAAGATAGCTTAATAATATACAGGAACTAGATAGTTAGTAAATTAATCTGAGAGAATAAATTGGAACAAATAACTTTGGGAAACTGTTTGGCAGTTATCCACTGTTGCTGAATATACATGTATCCTAGGGCCCTACAATTCCCCTGAAATGTGTACATGTTCATATTTGTACCAAGAGACTTGTACAAAGATCTTGACAAACTTTTATTCATAAAAGTAATTCTTATATTCATAAAGAATTCATATTTTGTGGCTTATTCATACATAATTTATTCTAGAGCTGTACGATTTAATATGAAGTCACTAGCCACTTGTGACTATTTAAATTTAAATTAATTAAAACTGAATAAAAATAAGAAATTTTAGGTACTTAGTTACATTAACCATGTGTTAAGTGCTCAGTGGCCATATGTGGTTAATGGTTACAATCTTGGAGAGCACAGAATACAGAAAATTTGGGATACTAAGAAGTTTATTGGAAAGCACTGTTCTCAAGAAGAAATACAGTAATGTTGCATGCAATAATGGTACATTTCACATGTAAGATTGAGTGAAAGAAGTCAGATAAAATAATTCTATGGTATAATAGAATTCCATGGAAATAAAAGTAAGAAAAAATAGACATAACTGTCTACCTTGTCAGAAGTCAGCATAGTTATATCCTGTGGGGAGGAGGTGGACAATAGTGATAGGAAACAGGTATGAGGATTCCACTGGTATTCTGGTTATATTTGTAGCTCTTAATAAGGAAACTTATTTTGTGAGGTCGATCTAGCTATGTACTTGTGATTTTAATATTTTATTTTACTTCTACACAGATTATCTGTCAATAAAATTTGTTTAAAAATAAAACTAAGTAAGAAATACCTAAATATCAAAACTTCAAAAACAGACATGAATAGACATTTGACAAGAAAAGACAGTGAAATACCCAATGAACAGGGAAATGCAATCTAAAGTAACAATGAGCTGATTCTACACACACACACACACACACACACATGCACAAATGGCTAAAACAAAGAAAACTCATGACAAAAAATTTTATGCTGTTGATAGGTTGTAATTGGTACTACTTTGTTGGAAAAAAGTCAACAGTTATGAAAGTAGGCATAGTCATGACAATATTATCCACAGTAAACACTGGACAGAACCCAGATGCTCTAAAAAGAGAAGAAAGAAAAAGGAAATTTGAGTTTCCTCACACACTGAAATACTATATAGCAATGACATCAAATTGCATACTTGACTTACAGGAAACAGTATGATTGAATCTCACAAATACAATCTCAAGCCACCTAATCAAATCTTCATAATAGTGTATGATTTGTATAAAGTTTATCAATAGGCATAAGTGTAAAATTGGGCACCAAGACAGTGTTTACCTACAGGGAAGAAATAATTGACAACAAGGGGAGTTTCTAGGGTTTTGACAATGTACTGGTTCACAACCTGGGTAGCTGTGAAAAATCTGCCAAGCTGTGCATTTAAAATTGGTAAATCTTTCTGCATCTGTGTTTTACTTCAATTTAAAAACTTTAAACAAAAGATAATAGATGGAAAATTTTAAGGAATTGCATGAACCTTTAAAGGGCATAACTAGTGTCCAACAGAATAGGAACTAATTCCCCTTTTTTTGTGAAACGTTAGACGATAAAATGTAAAATTAAAAGCCTAAAATTACCACAGACATAAAATATTACTTCATCGGAATGTATTTCTCCTAAGTACATGATTTGATAAATATACAACATATGTATGCATCAAGACATCAATTTGTACCCAATAAATATGTCCAATTATAAAGTATAAAAAAATTAAAAAGCTTTGTGGGTCATCCAAAGAGTTACTTAAAAACAAATTACAACAAGATTGATAAAATTCTAAATGAAGAAGAGAAAATATAACTTACAATTTTGTTACCAATAAAACTATCTTTAGAAAGAAAGAAAATAAATAATAGTATTTTCAGATATAGACAAATTAAGAGAACATTACACAACTTAACAATATCTATGAAATAAATATTGAAAATTGTATTTCAACAAGACTAAGAAATTCATAATGAAGACATTTTTGTTTCCTTTTTCATTAATGTGTTTCAATGTTGCATGATAAAGACCTCAAAAATATTTATGACATGAAAAAGAACAGTGAACTCAAGAAAGAACTAGGCAACACTGAGGAGGGAAGAAATGAGAAAATACATTGGTAAGTTCAATTAGAGCTACTAGTTGTCAATTTTTATTTTCAAAAGGGAGAATTAAATTCTAATCAGTAGGGCCTGGCGCTGTGGACCAGTGGGTTTAAAGCCCCAGGCCGCAGCGCCAGCATCCCATATGGGTACCAGTTCGAGACCCAGCTGCTCCTCTTCTGTCTAGCTCTCTGCCATGGCCTGGAAAAGCAGCAGAAGACGGCCCAAGTCCTTGGGCTCCTGCACTTTCATGGGAGACCTAGAAGAAGCTCCTGGCTCCTGGCTTCAGATCAGCTCAGTTCTGGCTGTTGCAGTCATTTGGGAGGTGAATCAGCAGAATGGAAGACCTCTCTCTGGCTCTCTGGCTCTGTAAGTCTGTCTTTCAAAGAAATAAAATAATTCTTTAAAAAAATTCTAATCAGTAATAATAAGGATCTGGAAACTGCAGTTTGAAGGCTAATGAAAGTATCCCACCTTCATGCTTAAATGAGGGAAGCAGAGAGCATACTTTTCTAGTTTTTGCTGGACAACATACTTACGTAGGAATAGCAAAACTTTGATAATAACTATGAAAAAATTATAAAATATGTAATCTTTCAAATCAATATTGGATGAAGGAAAGAATACAGATAAATTTGTCAATACCATAAGAAGAAGGAAAACGGGGAAAGAAAAGCAGAGAAAAAGAAACAGAAAATGAAAAACAGGCATGAAAGAAACACGGATAAGTGACACTAAGCCTACTAGTTATCTTAATGCCTGTGAAAAGCAAAAAGAATTTCATATCACAGGATGACATGGTTAAAGTAACTGAGGTGGCCAGAGCCGCGGCTCACTTGGCTAATCCTCCGCCTGTGGCACCGGCACCCCGGGTTCTAGTCCCAGTTGAGGGGCCAGATTCTGTCCCAGTTGCCCCTCTTCCAGTCCAGCTCTCTGCTGTGACCCAGGAAGGCAGTGGAGGATGGTCCAGGTCCTTGGGCCCTGCACCCCATGGGAGACCAGGAGGAAGCACCTGGCTCCTGGCTTCAGATTGGCACAGTGCTGGCCATAGCGGCCATTTGGGGGGTGAACCAATGGAAGGAAGACCTTTCTCTCTGTCTCTCTCTCTCTCACTGTCTAACTCTACCTGTCAAAAAATAAATAAATAAATAAAGTAATTGTGGTATCTATGTAGGACATTTCTGTACAAAAAAAGAAAGACCGAGAAAAATTGAAAATAAGTGGCTGAAAACACATCAGCCCAGAATAATCTAAAACAATATTACTGTAGAAATATTAGTGTCATAATAAATAAAATTTAAAGGAAAGATATTTAACAGGAAAAGTAAAGGAATATAACATTTTGATGTGTCAGTAACTTTTTCTCGGACATCCTCTTAACACCATGAAGAGCATTGAATGAATAATCATGAATTTAACTGCATCTAGACACAAGTGCAATAGAATAGTTGCCAGAAAAGTAGGAAAAAATGCTAAATATGCAATCAATGGAAGACATTGGGACACTTATAACAAAAACTACCATATTGAGATCTAAAATTAGTGAGGATGGGGCCAGCACTGTGGCGCAGCAGGTTAATGCCCTGGCCTGAAGCACCGGCATCCCATATGGGCACTGGTTCGAGACCCAGCTGCTCCACTTCTGATCCAGCTCTCTGCTATGGCCTGGGAAAGCAGTAGAAAATGGCCCAAGTCCTTGGGCCCCTGCACCCACTTGGGAAGACACAGAAGAAGCTCCTGGCTCCTGCTTTGGATTGGCGCAGCTCCAGCCATTGCGACCATTTGGGGAGTGAACCATCGGATGGAAGACCTCGCTCTCTCTCTCTTTCTCTCTGCCTCTCCTCTCTCTGTGTAACTCTGACTTTAAAGTAAATAAATAAATCTTTTTAAAAAATCTTTAAAAAATAAAAAAATTAAATTAGTGAGGATAAATAAATTTTTCATGAGAAAATGTATTTAATAGTAGTATCGTGCTCACCAAATAGATAGTATTTATTTTTTTCAAGCACATATGAAACATTTCAAAAACTAACCATGTAGTTGATTACAAAAATTTTAAAGTCAAGAGGCCAGCGTTGTAGTGTAGCAGGGTAAGCCGCCACCTGCAGTGCCAGCATCCCAAATGGGAACCTGTTTGAGTCCCAGCTGCTACCACTTGTGATCCAGCTCCCTGTTAATGCTCCAAAGAAGGCAGTGGAAGTTATCCCAACTGCTTGGGCCCTAGAACCTATGTGGGAGACTATAAGAAGCTCCTGGCTCTTGGCTTCAGCCTGGCCCAGCCCTGGCTGTTGAGGCCAACCAGTGGATGGAAGATCTCTCTCTCTCTCTCTCTCTGACTCTCCTTCTCTCTCTCTGCCTATAACTTTGCCTTTAAAAAAATAACATATATATATTTCATGTAGGATCCCTGTCCTTAATGTGCTGTACAATGTGACTCAATGCTAAAACGAGAACTCGAAGAGTATATGTCACTTTGTGTTACTATATGAGGGCAAATGGACGAATTCTTTACTTAACACCTGCTAAATTGATCTCATGTTTACAAAGAGAATTGAAAATGAATCTGGATGTGAACGAAAGGGTGGAGGGAGCAGGCAAGGGGGGAGGGTTGCAGGGGGAGAGGGAAAATATGGGGGGAAAGCCATTGTAATCCATAAGTCGTACCTTGGAAATTTATATCCTAAATAAAAGTTAAAAAAAAATTTAAAAAAAATAATAATAATAAATCTTTAAAAAATTTTAAAGTCAATATCATACAGATAATTTCCCCTGATGTCCCTGCAATTAAATTCGTATCTATGTTAAAGTTGTAACTTAAAATTTTAAACTAAAAAAACTGCAAGCTATGTAATTGGGGTTAAAGAAGAAAAACATTGGCCGGCGCCGTGGCTCAACAGGCTAATCCTCCACCTTGCGGCGCCGGCACACCGGGTTCTAATCCCGGTCGGGGCGCCGGATTCTGTCCTGGTTGCCCCTCTTCCAGGCCAGCCCTCTGCTGTGGCCAGGGAGTGCAGTGGAGGATGGCCCAAGTGCTTGGGCCCTGCACCCCATGGGAGACCAGGAAAAGCACCTAGCACCTGGCTCCTGCCATCGGACGAGTGCGGTGCGCTGGCCGCAGCGCGACGTCCGCAGCGGCCATTGGAGGGTGAACCAACGGCAAAGGAAGACCTTTCTCTCTGTCTCTTTCTCTCACTGTCCACTCTGCCTGTCAAAAAAAAAAAAAAAAGAAGAAGAAAAACATTGAAATCCATGAAATGTTTAGAACTTAATGGCTATGAAAACAATTCTACAACGTCGAGCACTATAGTGTATTTAATGAAATTAAGGGTTTTTGGGCTATAATTGCATTTGATTAGGAAAGGAAGTCTGAGAAAGAGTTAATAAAACATCTATCTTACTAAAGTCCAAAGTGCTAGAAAATATATCAACATAAGACAAAAAAGTACAAAAAAGAAAAGAAAAAGAAATGAAAGTAATGGAAGAGAAAGCATAGTAAAATGTGTTGTGATCCCAATACAATTAAAATTTGTTTAGAGATACAAAAACAACACTAATGAAACTAAGAAGCACAATATAAAAAGGCTAATTTGTTACAATAATAAATTTTTTAGAAAAACATAGGAAAAATCTTTGGAATTAGGCTACACAAATTTTTAGATTTGACACCAAAAAGCATGATCCATAAAACAAAACAAATGAATAAATTAATATAATCATATCAAGAACTTTTGCTTTTGTTAAGAGAATGAAAAGACAAGATTAAAAAATGGGACAAATTAGCAAATTATTTGCAAACCGAGTATGCAACAAGGGATGTATATCTAGAATATATGCTAAGAACTTCCAAAACTCAATAGGAAAATAAATCCAAATAGACAATGAGCAAAAGAGTACACATTACACTGAAAAGAATATATAGATGGCAAATAAGGACATAGATGTTCAGCATCACTAGCCATTAAGAAAATGTAAACTAAAAGCACAATGACATATCATTACAAACCTATGATCATGAACAAATATTTTTAAAAAGTGATAGTGTCCAATGTTTTTAAGAAGCAGAGAAACCAGGTCATTCAAAATTGTTGATGGTAATGTAAAAAAATGCTAAAATAGTTCAGTAATTTCTTATGAAACTAAGCAGTTATATATACATTACACCCCAGAAACTATGTTTGGACGTTTACCTCTCCCCCTAAAAATACAAAAACATGAGTCCATATAAGTATCTATACACAAATATTTGTAGAACCTTTATTCATAATAACCTTAAGCAGGAAACAATTCAACTATCCTTCAAAAGGTCAATGGTAAAACTAATAATAGTACATCTATAGTATGGGATACCATTTTCCAATAAAAAAGAACTATTATTTCATGTACCACCTTGATAAATAGTATTCTGAATCTCAAGACCCTAACATGATGCAGATTTTATTCTTTATTTTATATAACATTTTGAAATTAAAAAAAATTGTCAAAGTGCAAAACATATTAGCTGTTGTTGGATGTAGGATGGATGGAGGGTAGGTTAAGGAAAGGGTGTTGTTGGGATGTGAGATGGATGAAAGTAAGTAGGTGATAGGAACTGTTATATATCTTGAGTTTATCAAAATCAATATCAATGTCTTATTTGTACTATTTTTCTATGGTTTTACAACATGTTAGCAATGAGGAAACTGATAAAGGGTACAAAGAATCTATTATTCTCTACAACCACATATGATCTATCATGATCTAAAATAGTAACAAATTGATATAACAGAGATGACATCGGCAAGACAGCATAATAGTGGGCCTCAGGCTTTACTCCCACCCAACAGAAAGTTCAGATAACAAATATCCACATGCAAAAGCATGAGATTGGACCCCAATCTTAGATCTCACACAAAAATCACCCACAAATGGATTAAAGACTTAGAAGCAAGATCTGGCACTGTAAAAACTCCTGAAACAAAACACAGCTGGAAAAGATTCTTGGTTGACCTTGGCAATGATTTATTGGATTTGACACCAAAAACACAGGCAACAAAACCAAAAATAGACAAATGGGACTACAGAAAACCAAAAACTTCTACACAGCAAAAGAAACAATCAGCACAGTAAAAAGGCAACCAGTTTGAATGGTAGAAAATATTTGCGGGGCTTGCACTGTGGCATAGAAAGTTAAACCTCCACCTGCAGTGCTGCCATCATATATGGGCGCTGGTTCAAGTCCTGGCTGCTCTATTTTATTTTATTTTATTTTATTTTATTTTAAAGATTTATTTATTTATTTGAAAGGCAGAGTTACAGACAGGCAGAGGGGGAGAGAGAGATAGAGAGAGGTCTTCCATCTGCTAGTTCACTCCCCAAACTGTCACAACGGCCAGAGCTGAGCCAATCTGAAGCCAGGAGACAGGAGCTTCCTCCAGGTGTCCCACGTGGGTACAGGGACCCAAGGACTTGGGCCATCTTCCACTGCTTTCCCAGGCCATTGCAGAGAGCTAAATCAGAAGTCTGCATGTATCATTGTTGGTGAGATGTATTTCTTGTAGGCAGCAAATAGATGGGTTTTGTTTTTTAATCCATTCAGTTTTGTTTTTTAATCCATTCAGCCGGTGTGTATCTTTTAACTGGAGAGTTGCAGCCGTTTACATTCAAGGTACTATTGATAAATAACAATTTGGCCCTGCCGTTTTTCCATAAATATTCCTATTGTTTACTTTGGATTTTTTTTGTACTTTTACTGGGATATTTTCTGCCTTTGACTTCTTTCATAGTGAAGCCTGTTTCTATGTGTAGCACATATTTAAGCATTGTTTATAAGGCTGGACAAGTGGTGACAAATTCTGTTATGGAAAGTCTTTATTTTACTTTCATTCATAAATGAGATCTTTGCAGGGTGTAGTATTCTGGGTTGACAGTTTTTTTCTCTTGGACTGTATCTCACCATTCTCTCCTAGCTTGATGGGTTTCTGATGAAAAGTCAGTTGTGAGTCTAACTGGAGATCATCTGAATGTAATTTGATATTTCTCATATACATATTTTAGAATCTTTTCTTTGTGTTTTACTGTGGAATGTTTGACTACAGTGTGTTGTAGCAAAGATGTTTGCTGGTCATGTCTATTAGGAGTTCTATGTTCTTCCTATACTTGGACATCCCTTCCTTTTGCCAAATTGGGGAAGTTTTCTGTAATTGTTTCACTAAAAAGGCCTTCTAATCCGTTCTCCCTTTCCACGTCTCTAGAAACTCCTATGACCCATATGTTAGGTTCTTTGACAGTATCCCATCAATCTCCAACACTGTTATGATTTTTCTAATTTCTTCTTCTTTTTTTTTGGTCTGATTGTAAAATTCCCAGAGATTTGTCTTCTAACTAATATATTCTTTCTTCTGCCTCACTGAGTCTGTTATTTAGGCTTTCCACTGCATTTTTAATTGATCTATTGAATTCTGCATTTCTAATACTTCATTTTGTTTATCTTAAAATCTCAATTTCATGAGAAAAATTTTCATTCATTGCACATATTGATTTCTTTAACTCATGGGTTTGCTTCTGACTACTTCTAAGTAATCCTACAATCAATTTTTTGAATTCCATTTCTGGCATTTCCTCAGTCTCTTCATCTTCACATTCTAGTATTGAAGTGTTGTGTTCCTTTGGGAGCATCATGTTTTCTTCCTTATTCTCATTTTTTTTTTATTTCTGCGCTTATTTTTAGGCATTTGTAGAGATATTTGTTGGGTTTTTCTTTTTTCTTTTTTTAAAAGATTTATTTATTTTACTTGAAAGTCAGAGTTACACAGACAGAGGAGAGGCAGAGAGAGAGAAAGAGAGGTCTTCCATCCGATGCATGGTTCACTCCCTAATTGGCCTCAACGGCCAGAGCTGCACCAATCCAAAGTTAGGAGACAGGAGCTTCTTCCAGGTCTCCCATGTGAGTGCAGGGGCCCAAGGACTTTTGCCATCTTCTACAACTTTCTCAGGCCACAGCAGAGAGCTGGACAGAAAGTGGAGCAGCCAGGTCTTGAACCAGTGCCCATATGGGATGCCAGCACTTCAGGCCAGGATGTTACCCCACTGCACCACAGCACCAGCCCCAGGGTTTTTCTTTTTTCCATAAATGGCTTTTCTCTTTGGACTATACCTCGGTGGCTTAATGGAGTGCCTACTCTTTCAGTGAATACCCAGAGGTATGTTCCTGTTCAGTGCTCCAGGGTTAGGGGAGTGTCCAAGGTGACACCCAAGTTGAACATGGCAAATCTCTTTGTTTGTCAGAGGGGAGGCTTTAATCAGCTCTGTTGGCATAGTCTTACACTTACCTCCTTTCCTCCTAGGTTACCAGTGCCCATGCACTAGCCCTAGTGGGTGAAATATTCATCCAGAACCATTCAAAGGATCTGTGCAGTCCTCAGTGTGATCATGGATCCCGCTGCAATGACCCTCCCCATGCAATCAGTGAGCCGCAAGCATGTGGAACTGCCCACAGCAACTGAGACCCTGTGCCCTCCCAGGTAGCCACTTTGTTTTCAGTCCCAGTACACAAGGCTCCCACAGTCACAGGTGCCCAGCCTCCCTCAGTTCTCCCAGCTAGACTCAGGCTCCTCTTGCACGTTTGTTGGGCACATGAACACAAGCTGGCACAGCTATTACAGATGTCCGAAATGGCACCCACTCTCTCTTGGGTAGGTACAGGATGCCATTGTTGGGTGGTCAGGTAAAAACTTGCCCCCGTTTTTACTTTAGGTTGACAGGTACACTGTACCCCACACAGGGCTCCAAACTGGACTCATGCCAGGCCCTCCTTGTACCTTTATTGCCAGTGGCTTAGGCTGCTGCAGTCTGGTCTCAACTCACTCTTCAAAGCTGGTGCTGAGGCTCTTGGCTTCTGGGGTCCCGGGTTGTGCGCATGCATACCCTCCACATAGATCCACAGAGTCCCTTCAACTTGCATAGAGTTTCCACTAAACTTTTCTCCCTAACTCTTCCCTGAGATTGCACACTCCACTTTTTTTTAAACTATCTTCCCCTAGCCCTCAGCAGTAAGCTCCCTTCCTATTCCACCACCTTGGAATCTCCAAATGTATACAATTAAAACATAAATTTGCAATTAAATGTTTAAATTTAATAAACTCATTAAAGCCAAATCCTGTAAGATTTAAATTATATCTAGAGCTCAGTAAAAAAGAACAGGGAACAAGGTATCAAAACTTCTACAATATAGCTAAACTAACTCTTTTTTTTCTTTTTGACAGGCAGAGTGGACAGTGAGAGGGAGAGACAGAGAGAAAGGTCTTCCTTTGCCGTTGGTCCACCGTCCAATGGCCGCCGCGGCCGGCGCGCTGCGGCCGGCACACGGTGCTGATCCGAAGGCAGGAGCCAGGTGCTTCTCCTGGTCTCCCATGGGGTGCAGGGCCCAAGCACTTGGGCCATCCTCCACTGCACTCCCTGGCCACAGCAGAGAGCTGGCCTGGAAGAGGAGCAACTGGGACAGAATCCGGCGCCCCAACCGGGACTAGAAACCCGTGTACTGGCACTACAAGGCGGAGGATTAGCCAAGTGAGCTGTGGCGCCAGCCTAACTAACTCTTAGAAATAAATTTATCATAAAGGTATTTTAAAGGTAAAGATTGAAACCAGCTATTGAACACTATAATCAAAGGTGTCAGTTCCAGGAAAAACAAAAAACCATACAAGGAAAGAAGGAAAAAAAAGATAAGAACACAAATTAAAATAGTAGAATAAAAATAAGAAAAAATGAGATGATCAACAAAATCACAATAGATATCTTTTTCTTTAAAGATTTATTTATTTATTTGAAAGGCAGAGTTACAGAGAGGCAGAGGCAGAGAGAGAGAGAGAAGTCTTCCATCATCTGGTTCACTCCCCAGATGGTCACAATGGCCAGAAATGCACCAATCCAAAACCAGGAGCCAGGAGCTTCCTCCTGGTCTCCCACATAGGTGCAGAAGCCCAGTGACTTGGGCCAACTTCCACTGCTTTCCCAGGCCATAGCAGAGAGTTGGATTGCAAGTCAAGCAGCTGGGACTCGAACTGGCACCCATATGGGATGACAGCACTGCAGGTGGTGGCTTTACCCTCTAGGCCACACAGAGACATCCCCACAACAGATAGCTTGATAAGACGTAATCATGCTATAGAGTAAATACAAGGAACATTAAATAATGAATTGAAAAAGCATAAATAGAAATAAAAATTGAGTTTGTAAGAGCACGTCATAAAAATAAATATGCCAAAAACCATTTTCATTCAAAAACTAGCTCATTTTATTATTATGAATAGCCCTTGCATATATTCCTGCTGAACTATGGTCTTTTTACTTTTTATTTGTTGAACTCCTTATTTATTAGAGCATTAAGCCTTGACTATAATGTAAATTAAAAATATGTTATCTCAAAAAATAAATTATCAGTGCTGGCACTATGGTGCAGCAGGTTAACACCCTGGCCTGAAGTTCCAGCATCCCATATGGGTGCTGGTTAAAGACCCGGCTGCTCCACTTCTGATCCAGCTCTCTGCTATGGCCTGGGAAAGCAGTGGAAGATGACCCAAGTCCTTGGGCCCCTGCACCTGTGTGGAAGACCCAGAAGAAGCTCCTGGCTCCTGGCTTTGGATTGGCCCAGTTCTGGCTGTTGTGGCCAATTGGGGAGTGAACCATCATATGGAAGACCTCTCTCTCTCTCTCTCTCTCTCTCTCTCTCTCTCTCTGCAACTCTGACTTTCAAATAAATAAATCTTTTAAAAAAATCAAGTTTAAAAAATAAAATAAGGGTTATGTTAAAATGGAGAAAACTATTTAAAAAGACAACCAGGGTAACTGAGAACATTAAAGCAATATAAATGCTAGACAAAAATTTCCTCCCTTGGGGTCTGTATTGTGGTGCAACATGTTAAAACATCACCTGCCAGACTAGCATCTCATTTGGGTGCTGGTTCAAGTCCTGGCTGCTCCACTTTCAATCCAGCTCCCTGCTAACGCTCCTTGGAAAGCAGTGGAAGATGACCCAAGTACATGGGCCCCTGCCACTCATGTGGGAGCCCCGGAAGGAGTTCCTGGCTGTTGGCTTAAGCCTTGGTTCAGCCCTGGCCATTGCCGGCATTTGAGGAATGAACGAACAGATGGAAGATCTTCCCTCCACCCTCATAACTCTGTCTTTCTAATAAACAAATCTTTCTTTAAAAAAATTTCCCCCCCTTTAAAGTCATTATGCCCAAGTATTTTGTAGATGATTTGCACAACTTCTGAATAACAAAAGTTCCAATTTGTTTAACAAGAACAGAAAAAATGTACTTCACTTTTTTCCAGGTACTAACATGTAATTACAAAGCAGGAGAAAGACATAATAAGAAAAGAAAATAACAGTCCAATCTTATTAGTAAATATCACTAGAAAAATGTTTCTAAATAAATTTTTTAAATTGAAACAAAAATCATATAAAATAAAATACTATTATGTCAGCAGTCAAAAAATTATGCAATATAAAAACATCAATCCAAGTCATTCACTATATTAATAAAATTTTTTGGACAGGCAGAGTTAGACAGTGAGAGAGAGACAGAGACAGAGAGAAAGGTCTTCCTTCCATTGGTTCACCCCCTCAAATGGTTGCTACAGCCGGAGCTGCGCCGATCCGAAGCCAGGAGCCAGGTGCTTCCTCCTGGTCTCCCATGCGAGTGCAGGGCCCAAGCACTTGGGCCATCCTCCACTGCACTCCTGGGCCACAGCAGAGAGCTGGACTGGAAGAGGAGCAACTGGGACAGAATCTGGTGCCCCAACTGGGACTAGAACCCAGGGTGCTGGCACTACAAGCCAGAGGATTAGCCAAGTGAGCCGTGGCGCCTTATGTTAATAAATTAAAAGTGAAACTCAAGTGATCATCTTAGCGGATTCAAAAGTAAAAGATACTGTTTATAAATTATAAATTATATGGAAAATTATTCATATTATTTACCTAAAGATATAGAAATCTCATTCTAAAGCCTGGAAGCAACCCCATCCGAGGATGGAGGAAAGGATGCCTGTTATCACACCTCCAATTCAGCATAGTAGTGGAGGAAATGAGATACAAAAAGAATAAAAAACAGGGAGTATAAGAATCTGCAAGTAAGAGATCGAATTTCTACTTAATATGGATAATTATCTTTATAGAAAATTCAAGTTAATCCACAGGTGAAAACTTGACAGAAATCCCAGTTATACTTGCTCCGGGTGCTAAAAGACAACTTGAAGTTTCAAACCAACTGGAAGATTAAGGGAGCACTCCAAAGTGGAGGAAGCCACCAAAGGCATGAACACCAAAATCTCCACATAAAATCTACCCAAATCACTAGATGAATACTGAGTCACTGATGCACAGGCGATATTTCAAGAAATCCTGTGGAAACTCTACTGGAATCTTCAAAGGGATAATCCAGCTGAGCTGATGCTCATAACAACAGAGACAACTCAGAGTTGGATTCTAGGCAAGTTAATTAACTCTGTTGAAACAAAAATCAATGCTCTTCTAAGGAACATTACAAAACACAGAGTCCCCCAAAGGTATCATTCACAAAGTCCAGCATATAATAAGGAAAGAACTAGATGCATTAGGAAATATAAAAAAAAAAAGAATGTGTTACTAAGGATTGAAAAGCAATCAGTAAAAACTAATTCCATAGTTACTCAGGATTGAAATTATCAGAAAAGACTTCAAAACAGTTATTGTAAATGTATTCAAATACTTAAAGGAAAATACAGTCACAGTAATGAATAGCTAAAGAATCTTATCAGAAAAGTTAAAACTATAAAGATAGAAAAATGGAAATTCTAGAAATAAAAAGTGCATGAATGAATTAAAAATTCTGGATGATCTAACAGCTTCTAAGGAAAAATAAGTAAATTTGAAGATTGATCAATGGAAATTATCCTGCCTGGAAACAAAGGGAAAAAAATGGAAGCAACCTTAGTGTAAGGCAACACCAGGTAGAGGGATGTAACCCATATGGAATAGGAAGCCTGGGAGAGAGGGAAACTGTGCAGGAAAAAGGACACCTTTGAAGAAATGACTGCTGGAATTATTGCAAAGATGGCAAGAGAGAGAGAGAGCAGAGAGAGGAGAGAGAGAGATTTATAGGTCCAAGAAGCTCATCAGGGTAAGTATAAACAAAGCCATAGATGAATCATAGTCAAGCAGATGAAACTTAAATATATGGAGAAAATCTTAAAACCAGCAAAAGAAAAATGACACTTTACCTGCAGCGGAACAGTGAGGAGAATTTTTTTTTTTTTGACAGGCAGAGTGGACAGTGAGAGAGAGAGAAAGGTCTTCCTTTGCCCTTGGTTCACCCTCCAATGGCCGCTGCAGCCGGTGCACCGCGCTGATCCAATGGCAGGAGCCAGGTGCTTCTCCTGGTCTCCCTTGGGGTGCAAGGCCCAAGCACTTGGGCCATCCTCCACTGCACTCCCTGGCCACAGCAGAGAGCTGGCCTGGAAGAGGAGCAACCGGGACAGAATCTGGCGCTCTGTCTGGGACTAAAACCCGGTGTGCTGGCGCTGCTAGGCGGAGGATTAGCCTGTTGAGCCACTGTGCCAGCCAGTGAGGAAGATTTAACTGACTTCTCCAAAACAATGGAGGCTAGAAGATAACACATGTATTCTGGAAATTAATAAAGATTTGTTAAACATTTTATAGTATTTTGTTATCAATTAAAGTTATAGTTTAACATTGCTCCTTTTTTCTTTTAACATACTAAAATATTGAATATTGACACAGTTTGTAATTTTTTTTACCAGCTTTACTTTTTGTGTCATATTATTAAAATATTTCCCTAATGTGTGTTACCTCAACCTTTCTCCAGTTAAAATTCTTTTTTCCCCCAGAAATCTTTTATTTACGGTGTACAAACTTTACACATTTCATAAATACAACTTTAGGAACATAGTGATTCCTCCCACCATACCCACTCTCCCACCCCTACTCCCACCCCTCTTCCTCCTCTCTCTCCTATTCCCATTCTTATTTTTACTAAGATCTATTTTCAATTAACTTTATACACAGAAGATTAACTCTATACTAAGAGTTCAACAAATAGTATGAAACAAAAACTGTTCCTTAACAGTTTTTTGATTTCTCTTTTGATTGCTCCTATGACCCATGATCATTTAGGATCAGTTGTTCAGCCTCCATGTGTTTGCTTATATTCTAGAGATTTTTGAGCTATTGATTTCCAGCTCCATTCCATTGTGGTCAAAGATGCATGGTATGATTTGGACCTTTTCTTAATTTGCTGAAACTTGCTTTATGGCCTGGCGTGTGGTCTATCCTAGAAAAGGCTCCATGCACTGATGGAAAGGATGTGGATTCTGCAACTGCAGGATGAAGAGCTCTGTAGATATCCATTAGGTCCTGTTGGTCTATAGTGTCGATTATCCAGTTACATTCTTTTCAGTGTGCAATCTGCTTCTTGCTCAGATCCTGACCAACACAAAAGTGATAAACTGACTATCCTGCTGTGAAACTTAATTAAGAGCAGAAGACATTTTTGACATTTTACTTTCCTGAATATTGACCCTTTGTAATAATTGCCTTGATTATCCATCTTGCTAATATGTCATAAGCCACTGGTAACTACAGAATTTTTGGAAATGGACACTGAGAAGTGCAAATCTGATTGGAGAGGGAGGCAAGAGATGTTGCCATGAAGTTGAGCTTACATATCAAGAACATTTTTTAGACTTAATTTTTATGTTTTTGGCAGAGCCACAGTTGAAAGGGTAGTGAATATCAATGCCTCCTCCCATATTAATAGAGACTACCACTTAATCTGTCTCATTAAAATTCATTTTCTCAAAAAGAAAAACAATCTATTTTGTTTTACATATTTATAAACTCATTTGTCACTGAAAATGTCAAGCAGGTGGTTAGAATCCTCAGCTGAAATTTCAAGGCTTTCTCAGGTGATCATATAACAGGCCTTTCCAATAATCTACCTGTTACAACTGGCGCTGACACAAGACTGGCCTGACTTATGATTTTTTCCTATAGAATTGTTAGAATTATCTTAACTGGATTCATTTAATTGCTCCAATTGAGTAGAAAAATATGATGAAGGTCATTTCATAAAGCGAAAAAAATAGAAGAGTAAAAATTGTTTTATTTTGGTATTTCTGGTTCTTGCAAGAGTGAGAGAAGCCCATCATATTAATACCTGTCCCATAGCTTCTTCTAGAATGTAGAGAAGCTGTAGTATTGGCAGTTAAATTAGCCAGCCTGGATAAAAACTGAATATTGATCCCGCACTCCAGCTTACCCTTCAATAAACAGGAGGAGTAGGTATCTTGTAAGCCTAAAATGACAGCGTATTATCTGCTGAGCTGCAGTCAGAGAGAATTAAGGACCCCCTCTCCTCATGCTCATTCTACAAGGCCTTCATCTCAGAACTTTAAACTTGGTGCAGATGCCCATCCGCTCCCTATGGGTTAATTTTAGTTGCACCTTAAGTATTCAGTATGGAAAGAAAATTCACTGAGAGAAGCCCCTGTAATTCCTCTCATGAGGTAAATCTTCCTGATGACAGAGAAAGTCACTGATAATAAGCTTCTATAAAATATGCACAAAATATGGGCAGATAAAGTTCACAGGCTACCCAGGTATAAATAGATATGTCACTTCTCGTTGATTAATGGGAGAGCGCCTCTGCTTACATAAATTCATGAAGTTCATTCTTTAAATATCTATGACAAGAACAAGAAGAAATGGCAACAAATATCATAAAATGCTAACTTTATGCGTTAATTTTGGTCCTCCAAGAAATACACACCAAAAGATGATTATTCACATAAGCGATTGACTCGGTAAACAACTGTAAAAGAGCACACAAAAGAAGCCCCCGCAATGTGACCCACGTGGGAACCCTGGCATGACAGGAAGGAAGGAGGGCTCGGAAACACAATGCAGTGTCTTTGTACACTGGACAGAAAGCTTCAGCAGACTGGAAACAGTCACCCCTTAAGAAATCCCACATCTTGGAGTAGCAACTTGCATTAGAACCTCTGCATGCCTAGCCATGTTTGGGAGCAGCCTGAAGGAAGTAAGGCCTGAGTGCAGGAGTGGATCCAGAAAATCCAAAATCAGACTACCAGTCAAGTATGCTCCCTGCTGCAGAAGATCTGAACCATACATTTTCATGGTCAGCAACAGATAGAAGTTTAGGGTTAGTGTTGTGGCACAGTAGGTTATGCCTCCGTGTACAAGGCTGGCATCCCATATGAGAGCTCTGCTTCCAGTCCAGCTCCCTTCTAATGTACCTGGGAAAGCACCAGAGAAAGCTCAAGTATTTGGGCCCCTGCCATCCATGGAAGACCCAGATATAGTTCCTGCTCCTGGCTTCAGCATGGCCCAGCCCTGACCATTGTGCCCACTTAGGAGACTAATGGATAGAAGATTCTTTCTCTCTCTCTCTCTCTCTCTCTCTCTCTCTCTCTCTCTCTTTCCCTGTCTCTCCCTCTGTCTCTGGTACAGTGCCTTTCAAATAAATAAAATAAATCTCTTTTAAAAACACAGAAGATAAGGTGAATTCAAGGAAATCAATAATAGAAATGGGGAACACACAAATATAAAAATAGACAATGAATAGTATCCAAAATTATCTCTCTACCATACCTTACTGTCTATTCCTTTCTGTGCTCTTCTCTACATTGCCATGCCTGGGACAAACTCGGACATCAAGATTCTGGGCCACAATCCGTCGAGGAGAGGAATCCTCCGAGATTTCGGCAGCCGAGAGAGAAGCTATGGCCATTGTTTATGCAGTGACAGTGCTGTGCAGAGAGCTCCTGGCAGTCCCACTTGTCACTGAGTCAGGCTGCTGAACTCACCGGCATGGCTTCTTGATTTTCCTGCACGTCTAGAGTTTCTGAGAGCAGGTACCAGAGCCATGAGTCATAATAAGCTTGTTTTTTTTATGCGTTGCCCATTCTGCAGTATTGTGCTATTAGCCACAGAAAATCGACTAATACAATAACATTAAATGTTCATAATACTTGGTCCTCTCATTTCAGTTACAGAAATCAATCTTAAGGAAAAAAGTAGAGTACAATGGTTTATGTATAAAAGTATTTGTCATAGCATAGCTTATAGGTCAAAAATTTTTGGAAAGCCTAAGTATCCAAAATGCCTGAGGCTGAGTAATTTATAGACAACCAAAGCTCATAGCTCAGAGGTTCGGGGGCTGCAGTGTTCCGGTCAGGGTGCCAGGTGTCCAGCGAAGGGCTACTTCCTGGATCACAGGTGGCCGTCTTTTTTGCTACATCCTCATGTGGTGGAAAAGCTAGGGAGCCCTCTAGGGCTTCATTTATAAGGGTGCTCATTTCATTCACGAGAGCACAGCTCCTCCAGCCTCACCTCCTAATACCATCGCCTTGGAGACTGCATGTCAACATATGAATTTCTCAAGGACACAAACATTCGGATCATAGAGTATACACACCTGGAACTGCTGTGCAGCTGTCATAAACCGTGTTTTGGTCCAAACTTAATAATATAAGCAGAATTTCATGAAATGTGCAAGTGAAAAAAAGTAAAATGCCTAATTTTATACACAATATGATTATAGGGTTCTAGATAATTGATACAATGTTTAACATATAATATATAAAAAAATAAATATGTGTATATAATACATTATATAAATGTGTGTCTATAGTTCACACACATGAACAAAAACTGGGAAAATGTGACAACTATATAACAGTGGCTCTTTCTCCAATTGTAAGATTACAAGTCATTTGTATTTTCATATGTTTCTGACATTTCAAAATATACTATTATGAGGGTCTATTCTATTTATTTTTTTAAAAAGTTATTTATTTAAAAGGCAAAGTAAAAAGAGAGAAGGGAAGGGAAAAAGAGACAGACCCATCCACTGGTTCACTCCCCAAATGCCCACAACACTAGAGCTTGGCCAGGTGGAAGCCAGGATCGCAGAGCTCCATTATGGTCTCCCACACGAATGACAGGGCCCAGAGCACCCCAGCCATTCTCCACTGCCTTCCCAGGCACATTAGCAGGGCGCTGTACCATAAGTGAGGCAGCTGGTTCTCGAACCAAGATGCCAGCATTGCAGGTGGCAGCTTAACTCACTGTGCCACCACACGGGCATGCCAGCATGTGTTTTACGACCAAATACAGATGAATAAACACCTTAATGGGCTTACAATAACCCATCAACAATGAAGTAAAGTGTGTCTATACTTCTTGTTTCAGAAGACATTTAACAAAGGTGTTGAGAGAATTTGATTGACATGTCTCAACTTACATTTGCTATCAAACACCAAACTATCATTGACCTGATCAGTTATAGGCTGATATGACTCCGTATTCTCACCTTGCTCTTCCAATAGGGTCTGTATGGATGATGTGGTGAATAGACATGGAGCAAAATTATTTTCTGAGGGTAATGGGGATTTGGACAAATGCTACCAAAGACAGAATTATTATCTCATCACCTTCAGGAGTGCCTGTGTATTGTGCTCGATAAAGGATTAGAACACAACGCTTGTTTGGAGAATTGTGATTTGATACTGTGTCAATATCTTTCTGAGCAATGTTTTTCATTTTCCTCTCACTTTAACTTTTTAAGCCTTAGGAGAATTAGTTGAAAAGCCAGGTCTTTTTGGTGGATACTAACATTAAGCCCTCTACTCTGTCACTTGGAATCATAAATCCCAGAAAACAGCTCCTTATTCCATTGTGTATTGTTTTCTAAAAGAATAAGTGACAATTTTTTTAATTTTGAAGTCTCATTTGCTGACTTTCTTCCTAGTCACAGAATTGAGTCCCGCCAGTTGAAGGCATTAGGCATATGTTAATTGTCCAGCACTTTTTCTCTAGGCAGATTCCTTCAGAGCTTATGGCCATACACACCCCCCCCCCCCCACACACACACACCCACACACACACATCACTATGATTTGGCTGTTGATTTAAATTCCTCAGTTTTATCTCCCAATCTGAAGCCTGCTGATCCTACAAGCTCTACAGCAGCCAGTATCATCTTCCTAGGCTCTCTCCTTCAGGGGATTGCTCAACTTCCATCACACCTGTGATTTCTACACAGCTGCACCAGTAAGTCCAAACAAGAGAGACACCCCCTCGCCCCCTCCCAGCCATTGACTTCTCCATTGGGCAAAGAGTCCACAGGACTAATATGATATGCCAGCATGGTAATAACCTTCCTTCCAGACCACGCTCTGGGGCCCAGAATCCTCGGCTCCAAATGTCCACTCAACAAATTTCAGGACCTTTAGGCCTTTTTTCAGGCAGACAACATCACAAATATGTACACCCGAGGCCCAAGGCCTAAAGGAGCTGCCTAGACATATGGGCCAGAGTGTTCACAAAAGTGTGCATGATCCTTCAAGATGTGGACAGAGGGAGGAAGTGGGGAAAAAGCAGGAGCAGCCATTGGGCAGAGCCAGCTCTCCAACCTTGGCCCCAATTAGGCCACTCGGCTTTCACCATTGGGTCGAAGCATAATGCTCAGGTCATTTGGCACACTCTCCAGCTAAACCTGAAAGGATACTTCACTTTAGAGTAACACACAAAATGAGCAGAATGGGAAAAGGGTTCTTAATGTTAGTGATAGGAGTTAACGGGGCCAGCGCTGCAGCTCACTAGGCTAATCCTCTGCCTGTGGCGCCGGCACATCGGGTTCTAGTCCCGGTTGGGGCACTGGTTTTATCCCGGTTGCTCCTCTTCCAGTCCAGCTCTCTGCTGTGGCTCGGGAAGGCAGTGGAGGATGGCCCAAGTGCTTGGGCCCTGCACTCGCATGGGAGACCAGGAGGAAGCACCTGGCTCCTGGCTTCAGATTGGTGCAGCACACTGGCCATAGCGGCCATTTGGGGGGTGAACCAACAGAAGGAAGACCTTTCTCTCTGTCTCTCTCTCTCTCTCACTGTCTAACTCTGCCTGTCCAAAAAAAAAAAAAAAGAGTTAACAAGCATGATGAGCTGCATTCTCAAGAGATACAATTTCATTCAACCCTAACACAAGCAAACTTCAAAAAACTCGTGGGAAATGGAGGGACAAGTTTATTTTGCTGCAAAACTTTTTTGAAATCCTTGCATGGTTTTCTCTTCAGATACATTTTTCATGAACTTCTTGAAGACTTCTGATAACATCCAGTGGGGTTTCATTGTCCCTTTAAAAATTAGGAAACCAAAGCTCAGAAAAAGCTAAATTTTTGCTACGTTCTCATAGAAGGACAGTGTCTTTATGATTCCCCAGCATACTCTAGCTTCACTCCACCTACACATATCCATCCATGTCAACCGTTCTTTAAGAGTAAGCAATGGATAGGGAGTCACTGTTTGTGAGTCACTCGCTAGCAACCAAAAAATTAGTCCCAAGAGTTAGTGCTGCAGAGCCTGATCTTCATGGGCTGAAAAGCAGATTTGACAGACCTACCTGGTAGCACAAAAAAACTGCTCTTCAGTTATTGTCATCAGTGATTCTATCCACAAGGTGAGGATATGCGCATATGGTTGATTTTGGGGAGTGGGAGAGAGTTCCAAAGACCCTGGTAAATGCTGACATTACAAATCTGAGTGATTTTTCAATTGTCTTTCTTGCTAAATGCACTACTTCTCCTATGTGCCCTGGAACTTAATGGAGAACTCTTGTTCATAGCATACAGTTAGTGAATATGAAATGAAGCAATATATCTTCCTTTGGCAGGTGGAATTTCTGAAGAACAGACATTATACACACGTTGGATGATAAGGTGTTAAGAGATGTAGTCTAGTGTCTTGCACCTGATGGGACCCAGAGAGCACCAGAGACTTACTAATCAGAGAGCTGAGACTAGAAGCACCCAGGCTGGCTGCCTGCTCACCTGTGTGTTCTTTCTGTAGTACGAAATTCAGTTTATGGATGAGTATACCATTTGTGCACATGTATTTTTAAAATAATATTAAAGTGAAATAAAATTTGGTAGGTATGGGCACCATTCCCATATCAGGGTACTAGATGCATATATTGTATACAAAAGAGAAGCAAATATAAACACTAGATCTTCAATGAGCTCGGGCTCCCCGATTCTCCCATAGACATTCCTCTATGGAATTTTGAAATTTGTTGCTATAAAAAACCTCCCAAATATTTTATAATACAAAATGCTAATAAATGCTTGGTCAAGGTAGGGGATTTAAATGCATACTACTGTCCAAAGCTTTATTACCAAGTTTAATGGAACCTAGTAAGGCTTAAGGACGTTATGTTTATCTGAATCAATAAAGATTCAAGAAGATGACTTAAAAGGTGAGAATCAAGTGGAGAAAATTCTTGTATGTTCTCAATATTCTGAAATGCATATGGTTTTATCCAGTCAAAGTAAATAGCATGGAACTTACCAGAAATAAATTAAGTACATAAACTGGTTGTGTCAGTTTTTCATACTCCAACTATCCATGTAGCAAAGGGAATTAAAGAGAAGCAACACTCCTTCAAGAAGACATTTTCATCTGAAAACAGGGGAAAAAATAGGTGGCATTTTAAAAACCATGTGAGAATCCACAGTGGGAAAAATGGTTTTTAAATCCATGTGTGTGAAGAGGTTACTCATATTAAATAGGGTTTAGGTCAAGGGAAGGCATTTATTATCTTTCTGTAAAGGTAATTTTATTACAAACAAATGTATTGAAATTTATTTGATTTTGGTTATTTTTTGAAATATCTGAAAATCCTAAAACGTACCTGCACATTTTGGCACATGAGGCTAATTTTTGATTTAACAAGTGTTAATCGAGTCCAGCTGTTCGAAGTAACTTCCTTAGGCGTTTCTGTAAACACATGGCACACTCAGCCGCGTTTGGCACAAGTGTCAATGTTTCTTTAATTTTAAAAGCAGCTCATATAAAGAAGTTATTTACTAGAAATAACTCTCTTCCCCGCCACACACACACACACACACACACACACACACACACACACACACACACACACACGAGAAAACTCTCCAGGCTCCACACCCTTGCGCAGTTTGCCGCAGGGTAATACGGTAACAGCAGGAGATTACGGTACTAGCTGGGCTACAGCCTGTGTTACGTCAGCGAGAGCTGCAAAGTTGCTCGCCGTTCTTTTCTGGTGTCAGGGAGCTGAATATTAAAAGGGTCATAGTGGAGTTATTGGTTGGCTGCATTTTTTTCTTCTCCTCTTTTCACTCTTTATTTTTAAATGCCCAGGTGAAGTACGAGACAGTGAGCCAGGAGCTTAACGACATCGGGGGTGAGTCAGCGGGTGCACAAGCCCTAGGATTTGGTTCCTCCGGAGAGGGTCCCCTCACCTCCAAACGAAGAGGCGACAGGAGGCTCCCGGGACTGAAGCTGCGGCCGCTCGACCCCCCGCGCGCCGGCGGGTGGTTCCGCATCCGCGCTTCAGGTGAGTGCGCTGCGGTGCTGGGCGCAGGGAGCTGGGAGCTGGCACTCCGCCGGGCCCGGGGGGCTGAGGTCAGACCGCCCCTGGGCTCCGGGAGGGCGGGAACCCTCGCCGGCCGCCAGCGCCTCTCGCTCTCCTCCCTGGCTCTGCCGCTCCAGCACCGGTACCCAACCCCCGTTCGCATTATGTATTCTGGAAAGTTACTTCTGGTGAACAAGTGTCTTTTTAAGCCGGAGTGAATCGCCCCGAGGTGAGAGAGAACGGTTGGCTGCAGGGGCTTGCTTTTAGTACCACCAGGGAGGTCTCGCACTGGGGAGCTTCACCCTGGTCTTTGCACGGGGGCGCGTGCCCCCGCCCCGCGCTCCGGCCGGGGATCCTTGGTTCTGCGTGCCGTTGTGAAAACTCCGGTTTCTGACGCAAATTGTGGCCTCCCCAACCCAGAAAATCCGTGGCGTCCCCTGTCCGCCGGCACGCGAGCTTGCTGCTTCCGCAGTGACCGCCACATGCGAAGCCCCTTCTGCACACACGCACCCTGCACCCACCGGGCTTCCCAGAAGCCGGGGTGTGGCTCGCGGCTCGCGCCCCCAGGGGACGGCCGTCCAGTGGCTTAGAGACCCATTCTGGATAGACCCAGGTAGCGCTCAGCTCCGCACTCGCTCGGCTTCGCTCGGGAGGGCCGGTTCACAAGCCCGCGCGCTCTGCACACCCAAGTGCAAATTCCTCGGGCGGGAGCGTGCGCGTGGCACAGGCCCTGCGGTCCCCGAGTCGCAGCGGTCGCCTTCCCCAGGTGACTGCGATGCAACCTGTTCCAGTGGCAACCGGCTAAACCCTCCGGATTCCACCCGCTGGGCTCGGTGCAGCACGCACTCCAGCCATGCTCTGAGCCTTGAAGGGCTTCGCGGATTGTTGTTTCCTTTTTCTTTCTTCTGTTTTTGGCTTCGGATCTTGAACTTGGTTCCGAGGCGGCAAGGCGGAGCGCGCGGGGGCGGGTTCCCAGCGCCCGGCGCCGCACGCAATCCCCTCCCGCGTAACCCTCGGCAAGGCTGCTCCAAGCCTCTGGTGCGCCGCAGAGTTGGCGGGTCTCGAAGCTGGGGTCCTTCTGCCCGCCCGGCTCTGCGCGACCCCGCTCCCTGGGCGCCTGGGTCACCATCCGCCTTCCTCTTTGCGCTCTTGCAGGAGGCCACCGGCAAACGCCGCCCGGAGCAGCCTGGGTCTAGACAAGGATTGCACACCCATGTTCACCGGCCCGCGAGCCAAAAGCTGGAGCCAGCGCGAGCCCGCAGAGGGACGGACCAGCCGTGGGTAACTGCGGGCGGGGAGCCGAGCGCACGCGCCACGGCCGCTGCCTTTGTGCGTCGACGGCCGATCCGTGCTCGCCTGTGGGAAGACTGGCGCTGGAATTTTGAATTCCACATTTTGTGCACAATGCGCAGTCTTCTCCGCACCGAGGCGAATCAGACAGTGCAGAAAAGCGGACCCGCCTCGTTCTAGGACTGCGTTTTGGCAACCAGTCGCCTGGAGCTTCACGCACTGCCACGCGTAGGGAGGGGCTCGGGGGCCCCCGGGAGAGCGCAGCAGGTGGAGAGAGTCTCGGGGCGGCCCCGCGCGGCCCCAGCCATGCCCTCGGTAATGGCCGGCACCTTAGCGTGGCCCTCCGAGGGTTCCCAGGACCGGCCCGGATTGTTTCCCACCCGCGCGTTCTCTCTCGCCGCCAGCCAGGCCCAGCTGGCAAGGCTCTCCCGCGCCGAGACCTTCTGACTCCCTGGTTCCCGCCTCCGCCCCCGCGCGAGGGTGGCCCGAGAGAGCCGGAGCTCGCCCGGCCCCGGCCGGGACCATGGTGTTTCTCTCTGGAAATGCTTCCGACAGCTCCAACTGCACCCACCCGCCGGCACCGGTGAACATTTCCAAAGCCATTCTGCTCGGAGTGATCTTGGGGGGCCTCATCCTTTTCGGGGTGCTGGGGAACATCCTGGTGATCCTCTCCGTGGCTTGTCACCGGCACCTGCACTCGGTCACCCACTACTACATCGTCAACCTGGCCGTGGCCGACCTCCTGCTCACCTCCACGGTGCTGCCTTTCTCCGCCATCTTCGAGATCCTGGGCTACTGGGCCTTCGGCAGAGTCTTCTGCAATATCTGGGCGGCGGTGGACGTCCTGTGCTGCACCGCGTCCATCATAAGCCTCTGCGTGATCTCCATTGACCGCTACATCGGCGTGAGCTACCCGCTGCGCTACCCCACCATCGTCACCCAGCGCAGAGGCCTCCGGGCGCTGCTCTGCGTCTGGGCCTTCTCCCTGGTCATCTCCGTCGGGCCCCTGTTCGGCTGGAGGCAGCCGGCCCCGGACGACGAGACCATCTGCCAGATCAACGAGGAGCCGGGCTACGTGCTCTTCTCGGCCCTGGGCTCCTTCTACGTGCCTCTGACCATCATCTTGGCCATGTACTGCCGGGTCTACGTGGTGGCCAAGAGGGAGAGCCGGGGCCTCAAGTCCGGCCTCAAGACAGACAAATCCGACTCGGAGCAAGTGACGCTCCGCATCCACCGGAAAAATGCTCCCGCCGGAGGCAGCGGGGTGGCCAGCGCCAAAAACAAGACGCACTTCTCCGTGAGGCTCCTCAAGTTTTCCCGGGAGAAGAAAGCGGCCAAAACGCTGGGCATCGTGGTCGGCTGCTTCGTCCTCTGCTGGCTGCCTTTCTTCTTGGTGATGCCCATCGGTAAGTCCCTCCCGCAGCTCCTCTTACCATTCAGGGGTCTTCATCGCCCCCCCACCCGGCCCAGCCCCCACCCGGGTTACTCCAGACTCACTGTCCGGGCAGAAGGGGCAGGATCCGCGCTTCAAAGAGCAGAGTTCCCAGGGCATTCCCAAAGGCTCCCTGGCGGAAACGTGAATTTTCACTCTCTTTCTCCTGCAGTCTCATTTACATTAGGCACTAGGGCACCTTTCCAGCTACTCTAAAGTGGCTTCCAACGGGTGCAGATTAATTGGTCTCCTTTATGAGAATCTCTACTTTTCTTAAAGCCTTTAAGCCTGTAGTTAATTTAAATACATCCGCCCTCTTTCCAGTCTCCAGGAGTCTCCAGCAAGAACTCAGGCCGCTGTGGAATGCTGCTTCCACTCTGCTAGGGAATGGGAATGCAAATTCTCTTGGCCTGAAAACAAACACTATGCTTATTCTGGACAAAAGTGTGGTTTCATTATTACATTAGATTATTCACAAAGGTTGGTTATAATGTCTGCTTATGCTCTGTATCTGTGTTAACTCTATTTTCTGAATTTATCATGAAGAATGGTATGGTGAACCACTTGCAGGGGTGGGGGCTGATGCTTTCATGTCCAATTTAAGCCTTAAAGAATTCATCATAGTGTTTCTGATAAGAAAATACTTATTCCTTTACTTTAATAATAAGTGAAACAAATGTTATCTTTAGCCAAAGTCATCCAGGAAGCTGCAGATGACATTGCTTGAAAATAATACAATGATGTTAACAATCCAATTTTTGCAGATGCTAAACTAGCTGTTGTCAAAATTAATCAGCTCTGTAGAAGTATCAACAGGCTGATACACTTGCAATAGTCATCTATCTCTGAAAGGTCTTCAATGGGATCCCAAGATGGTTGTTTGCTATTTTTAGTTTGTGACATCAAATATAGACTCACACACTGGCTATTTACTAACTCTAAGAAATAAAAAGAGGTGATAAAAATTAATAAAATGCTTCGGGTGCTTTAGAGCCAAATTTAAATGGCATGTACTTACAATGCCTCAATTTGCAACTCTGTGTCATAAATAGCAGCCATTATTTTTTTGAGTGCCAGCCATGTTCCAGACATTTTACTGGGCTTTTTTATTTCATTAGTCTCCTCAGCAGCTCCTTGGGGTATGCATTAGTATCCTGAATTCACAAGTCAGGGGAAGGGATTCTTCAGGTCCTAAAACCATAGCCACCAGTCTTACAAAGCTATTTTAAATTGGAATTAAAATTAAACAATACTAATATATAGTCCCTCAGTCCCATTAGCCACATTTTAAGTGCTCAATAGCTATGCATTGGCCAGTGGCTACTGTTTTGGACAGCAGACATGTAGAGCATTTCTGTCATTGCAGAAATTTCTATCCAACAGCGCTGCTGGAGAAGCAGTCTGCCACCTGGCCTTCGTTGTGCTCACCCATCAGTATTACTTACTGGGCTCCTGGAAGTGCATCACAGTTTTGAGTTTATCAAAACAACACTTTTTACCTGCTTACCTACTTCCTGCATTCCACTCTTTACTGTCCTTTGAACTTGGCACATTTATTCATTTGCATGTTCATGTATCAGGTATTCATTGAACAGCTGTTTCAGACACTTCGAATGGACAAGGCAGAAATATTCTTGCCCATGGGATGTTTGCGTTCTCTTGGAAAAGATAGACATAGATAAGTAAATATATCCTGAAAGGTCAAGGACAAAGAGGCAGGATATAAAAAGCCAACAGAGTAAGAGCACAGAGAGTGACAAGCATGATGGGGTGGGTGGAAAGGAAAGTCCTGTCTAGAAGTAGTATTTGAGCAGTATTTGATGTGGGGAGCAAGGTTTGCAAGGTTTGGGAGGAAGAGATTTCAGGCACAAAGAACAGCATAGATACGAAAGAGACTTGTTCAAGGAAGAGCAAAGAGGGCATTGTGGCTGAGCTACAGATAGCAAAGTGGAAGACAAGTTCAAAGACAGCTTAGGAAGACTAGATCAAAATTATATGAGGTCTTGTAGGCCAAAGTGAAGTGTACTTAATATTCTAGTTGTATTTGGATGCCATTGGAGGGTTCTAAGCAGGTGAGTGGCTAGCCCCCTTCATGATTCTAAAGGGTCATTCTGGTTGTTGGGTGGAGAGTAAGATGTAGGGGGGACAAAAATTGAAGCAAGGAGTCCAGTTAAAGAAGCAGAGGGGATTTAGTTGGGACAGGTGGTGGTGGTGAGGGTGATAATATTAAGCACTTATTTCGAAGATAGAACTGACGAGTTTGACATAGGATGTGAGAAAGAGAGAAGAATTAATAATTTCTAGGTTTGGTGGCTGAGTAACTGGGTAAATGGTAGCGCATCTTACTGAAACTGGAAGAACCAGGACGATACAGCTGGAAAAGACTGGAGGTATGGGATTTAGAATTTATTCCATGTATAATATGTTGAGAAGTCTTCTAGACATCTAAGTGGAGATGCCAAATAGATTTATGAATTTCTAGCTTGGAGGAAGTGTGGGCTGTGGATAAGCTTGGGACACATCAACATATTTAAAGCCACAGGAAGGGAAAGACCTACAAGAGATAAGGTATTAAGGAGAAAAGGATAAGAACTGAGCCTTGAAGGCATTCTGATACTGCAAGGCAAAGGAAGAGAGCCAACCAGCAGAAGAGACTGAGAAGGAGTGGCCTGGGAGAAAGGAAGAAATTCAAGAGTGTGGTGTTCCATAGAGCTGCTAGATCAAGGAAGAGGAAGACTAGGAACCAACACTGGGTTTCCCAATAACCCGATCCTTTGTGGTAGGAGGAGGGCTTCAGTGGAGTGATGGGAAAGAAAGTCTTATTATGTGCTTTCTAGAAAGAACAAAAGCTGAAGGGGTGGAAATGGGAGAATAGACAGTTCATGAGAAACTTCGCTAGAGTAGAGCTGGACAGTAGCTCTAGCTGGAGGGAACCAAGAAATTTTCAAAGGTAGGGGTTGTGACGTCATATTTATGTTCTGATGAGAGTGATAGGATAGAGAGACACACAGTTGGCTTAGGCAGAGCAGTGATGGAATTCAGTGCACAAGTGGAGGCTGGGAAATGAAAGGGAAGGCTAAGTACCTGAGCACTGAGAGAAGTAGATATAAGGAAGTCAGACAGAGATGTCGTGGAATATTCTTTACATCTGAAGTGAAATAACAAGCAAGATTGTCAGCTAACAGTGAGGAAGGCTCAGAGAATGTTGCACATTTGGAGAGCAAAAGGATGTGAAATATTCATCTCTGAGAGCAGGACAATTAAATGTGTTATGGAAACGTAGTAGTCATCAAGAAGTCTTGAGGGCCTGTTTGATACTTAGGGTCATAAATTTGAAGTAGAACATTCAAGAAGGTTGTGTATTGCTTTCCAACAGCTTAGTGCCTGAGAGATGCCAGGGCATGATGACAGACTCTTGAGTTCTGGAGAACGTGATGAAGAGGGGCTGTTTGTGAAGGGAAACAGATCGGGTCAGCCATCAGAGGACATGCAGAGCCTGAGGGTGTAAAGGAACCGAGGATGGCAGGTGACCTGAGAGTCTGAGACTTGTGGTGGTGACGGAGCTACACAAGGAGATGAGCCCCTCCGGCCTGGGTCCTGGTGTCCCAAAGGGAAGGTGGGTGCTCTGGTCTAAGTACAGCCTCCTCTTGTGTCTGTGCTTTTGGGGGTGATGGTAGTGTTGATCTGAACAAGTTGTGGTGAGACAGGAGCACTCAGGATCATTGGGATTCCTTGAAATGCTAATAAAAATGGTATGGCAGAGAGAGGCTGAAAATTCTGATTAACAGTGGCTGAGGAGGCTGCTCACTAGAACAAAGGATCCCTACATCCACCAATCTGTGGTCTGCAATTTCTTCTTGACACCAGCTGAGTAAGAAACTATCCCTCCTAGAATGTACTGACACCGAGTTTGAATTCGATGAATGAAGCATGTTGCTTGCCCGGGAGAGTCTGACGCTGTAGTTAAGGAGACAACTTGTGAACAATTAATACAAGCCTGAACAATTCATACAAGCCTCAATGTGGCATTATTACAATGTCAAGAAATATAGTGGTTTTCTGTATCTGGAGAATATTGCAGAAGCTTCCAGAAGTACTGCTGTTGGCTGAACAATGACTTAAAGAAGGCACTACTTCTGCTTGGTCATCAGTGAGATGTTATTTGTTTTTATTAAAAATCTAAAGTACATTTTTCATGCAAAATGGGAACAGAAAAATAAGTATGCCATTTTATTATCATACACAAGGAACATAAACTCCTAATTGTGACAGGTGCTCTCTTGGGAAGAAGAGGGTTTCAGTCTATCTTAAGATATCAAAGAGCAAAGGAATTAGAAACTAAAACCAGGGCAGGGATGAGTGTAATATATGAGGCTGAGGTGAATGTCCACTTATGATAGGAATCAACCCAGGAAATTAAGGTGAATGGACTCTCTCATTGTCTAAGATCCCACTTCTATAAATTTTCTAAAGATTTGATTTCTTTATTTGAGAGGTAGAGTTACAGACAGCGAGAGGAAGAGACAGAGAGAAAGTCTTCCTTCGTTGATTCACTCCCCAAATGGCCGCAACGGTCGGAACTGTGCCGATCCAGAGCCAGGAGCCTCTTCTTGGTCTCCCATGTGGGTGCAGGGGCCCAAGCACTTAGGCCATCTTCTACTGCTTTCCCAGACCACAGCAGAGAGCTGGATTGGAAGAGGAGCAGCTTGGACTAGAACCAGCGCCCATATGGGATGCCAGCGACCCAGGCGGAGGATTAGCCAAGTGAGCCACGATGCCAGCCCTCCCACTTCCATATTGTGAGAAGACTGTCTCCTTAAGTGCCATCACACTTTCTTTTTTCTCAAGCTCCTCTCCACCAAGGCTAGGTGCCTGCCGGATTGAAGAGTATGGCTGCAGATAGGAATCTCACTTGTCTGTTCCCAAATCTAAATTTTGCTAGTCTTGTTTCCTTTCTTCATCCAAAATGGTTGCTTGGAACTCAGAGCCCTCTCAGCTGAAAGAGGTCATACTTAAAGTTGTTATCAGTCATTCATACCTTGGAGTGAATGCTTTTACAAAACAAGTTTTGTATGGAGATGGACAAAGAAAATGAAAGTGTTAGCTTTCAACATGTGGAAGAGAAGGAAAAATGAAAACTGTGTCCCCCAGGAAAATTCTTATACCTGAAGCCTGTGCATGGCCCTCACCTATTCCATCCCATCATCCAGATCCCACTACCTCCAGAGGCAGTGTACTGATTGGGAACCGTATTGGCCTGGAATTTAAACCTGGGCTTTCTTAATGACAGAACAGGGGATGTTACTCAGGTCAGCTACCTAGCACAGTACTTAGCAAGAGTAAATAGAATAAATGTTAATATCACCAGAATTCACATGATTCACAGACCATTACTGACATATGTCAATCAATATATGGATGTTGCCATGAAGGGTGGATATCATTGGAGGTCTGAGAAAGAGAGAGCATCCAAAGAAAGTGATGTAGCAGGCAACATTGATTGAACACATAATTATGTGTCTGAATTCTGGGACTGTTATCTGATTTCAATATAAAACCTAGCATTATTGTTGGACTTCAGCCATTGCTATTCTGCCTGAGTCAAAGGAGGCAACATAGCATCGTGACATGGCTCATGTGCAATCGAATATTCAGACTACATTTTTAAAAAGATTGGAGACAACCAGTGGTGGAGAGGGAGAATGTGTCCTTGAATGGGATGCTTGGGGAAGGTGGAGGTGACAAGGGCTTTTTGAAGGTAAAAGCAATGAAGCAGAAAATCATTCTTTTGCCAGAATTTCCCTGTGCATCTGCCCTGTGCCAGGCAGCTAAAGAATCACTGGAAATAAAAGCAAATCCTTGCCCTCATAGAACGGAAAATCTGATCAATATTAAATACCAAGCAAAGTTTCAGATGGTGACATGTGAAACATGGCAAGGAAAAAGATCAGGACATATAAAGACATAGGAGTGACATAAGGGTGCTGACCCTTGATTGATTCCCAAGGTAAGTGGGGGTTGTGTTGCTCCACTCCAGGTACACAGAATCAGGACCCTGGTTTGTTTTTTAAAGATGTATTTATTTATTTGAAAAGCAGAGTTACAGAGAGGCAGAGGCAGAGAGAGAGAGAGAAAGAGAGAGAGAGAGAGAGAGAGGTCTTCCATCCTCTGGTTCACTCCCTAGATGGCTGCAACAGCCGGAGATGGCACCAATCCAAAGCCAGGAGCCAGGAGCTTCTTCCAGGTCTCCCACTCAGGTGCAGGGGCTTGGGTCATCTTCCACTGCTTTCCCAGGCCATAGCAGAGAGCCGGGTCAGAAGTGGAGCAGCCAGAACTTGAACCAGTGGCCATATGGGATTCTGGCACTGCAGGCAGCGGCTCCACCTACTGTGCCACAGTGCCGGCCCCAGGATCCTGATTTTTAAAGCAACAGTTGACCTCTTAGTGATATTTGTGTGAGGAAAATCCAATAGCCATTAGAATTTATTGCAAGATGAGAGGCCAAGTTTTCAGTTACTTTTACTGCACAGCAAACCATCTTAAAGCAACAGCATCTTATGACTCAAAAGTCAGTGGACCAGGGATAATTTTGCCCCCAGCTCATCTGGCAGTCAGGGTTGACTGTCAATCCTGATGGCTTCTCTTCCTCCAGTGGTTTAAATCAGTGGTTTTTTTTTAAAGTTTTATTTTATTTATTTGAAAGACAGAGTTACAGAGAGATGTAGAAACAGAGAGAGGGAGGTCTTCCATCCACTGGTTCACTCCACAGATGGCTGCAATGGCTGGAGATGTGCCAATCCAAAGCCAGGAGGTTCTTCCAGGTCTCCCACGTGGGTGCAGGGGCCCAAGGACTTGGGCCATCTTCTACTACTTTCCCAGGCCATAGCAGAGAGCTGGATCAGAAGAGGAGCAGGTGGGACTAGAACTGGTGCCCATGTGGGATGCAGGCACTTCAGTCCAGGGCTTTAACCCGCTGTGCCACAGCGCCAGACCCTTAAATCAGTTTTTGTGTAGCATAACAGTTCTTTCCAAGATAGCCAAGGAAGAACTTGCCAGGCCTTTGAAGAGCTGAGCCTACATCTGGCCTCACATCACAGCTGCCTCATTCTGTGGTCAGAGCAAGTCATGAGTTCATGCTACTTTCAAGGGGAAGGAAAACAACTACACCTCTTGATGGGGGAGCAGCGGTGCAGAGGGGGTTGGGGAATTGTTGTGGTCCTCTTGTGGACTACTGACCTCCCAAGCATGTCAAGCAACATTTCTCCTTCATCCATCAGTTATATCCAGAACTTGCCTTGTGCTGGGCTTTATGCAATGTCCTGAGTAGAAACAGTCAGCATTCTTGACTCCCAGTCTCCGGAGGGAGATAGACATGGATCAGACAACCACATAAAACAACCCAGAACTGTGTACGGTGCCATGAAGAGCCTAGATATGGTGCCTTGAAAACTCACCCTGTGGATAAGGGTAGTTCGGAACAAGCGAGGTCAGAAAATCTTGCTTGACCTCTGAGCCAAGATCAGTAGAATGAGTAAGAGTTTCATGGTTCAAAGGGGAAGTGTGCAAAGACTCTTGTCAGGGCCAACCTGATGTCCATGAGAATTCTGTAGAAAACCACTGTGGCCAGAGCTGAGAGGCCAAGAGATAATTGGTGTCAAATGAAGCTGGAAACAGGGGGACCAGACTAAACAAGCCCAGCTAGTCATTTTACATGGTTTTGTTTTCATCCGAGGACTGGGGAGCAGGGATGACGTAGCTTATACTTCCAACTGTCAAAGGTTTAGTGGGAAGGAAGATTGTGGATAGAAGAGTTGGGAGACTTTTCCATAGGACAGGATGGGAGACATCAGGCCAAGGATGAGCCTTTTAACATGTCACTTGGAAATACTTATTTCTGTGAACCACAGCATGGCTCTGGAATGCCTCTTCTGTCATTGCCTTCCGAGTTTAGATTTACGAGAAAACTGTGCCTATGATCACAAATAGTATAATGATATTTGGCTTTAAATTAATTTTGGCTCTTTCCACCAGACAAGTCTGTCAATGAAGATTTATTGTCATATGCAGAAGAATGCGCTACAGGCTCCAAAGACATTGACAGTGAGTTCTAACAATGCTTTGAACAATAGCTGACTCAAGTCAGGCTCCAGGCAGGCAAGTTACTGCTTTGAAGGCAGGATAACCCCCAAGTCACTTAATAACAAAGTTATTGCTCTCTTCTGTTACTGCATAGTTTTATGGTAGGTTGGAGGACAGCTGTCAATGGCAGTTTGTCTAATAATTTTATTGTGTTTTAGCCCCACTATTTGGCTTATCACCTTGAACTTGCATAATGGTTTTTCACTTTTACATTTTGTATATCTTTACTATTTGAACATTTCTTTCCACGTTTTTATTAATCATTTCTATTTCTTTTGTGGACTTGCCTGTCTATATTTTTGGGCCTCATTTTCGACAGTGGTTTTTCTACTCCTCCTTTATCTGTAGGCTCATTTTATCCATTGAAGATATTAATCACTACCTATCATCATTACTGGGTTGCCCACCTTCTCAGGCTATATTCAGATGTGCCAAGAAAACATAACTTCTTTATTTCCCCACAACTGATATGATCTTTCTCACAGACTTTTATGAAAACATCACACACACACACACACACACACACACACACACACACACACCCTTTTAGCTAAATCCAGTAAACTCAGTCAGATCCAATAATTTATTTGTCACTTTTACATACTTGGCCTCTTTTGGACAACTCAAATCTTAGTCCAGACAGGCTGCTAATTTATGAACAATAGAAACATTGCTTGCAGTCTTGGGGGCTAGGAAGTCCAAGATGAAGACCATGGCAGACTAGTATCTGGTGAAGGTGAGGGCCCACTGACTAATGCACAGATGACGCCTCTAGCTGGGTGCTTCCGTGGTGGGAAAGGCAAGGCAGATCGCTGGGTCTCTTAATCTCCTCCTAAAGGGCATCTCCTAAGGCTACCAATTAAGAGTTAGGGTTTCAATATCAGCATTTTTAAGGAACTCAAACGTTCTGATCATAGCACCTGGCCTCTCAGAATGGTTCTCCAAGGTGTTGCCCAGACCAAGGGGATTGTATAACCTCAGGAAGTCAGAAGGGGGTAGAAAATTTGGGCCCTAGTTGTGTTGTTGTTGTTTAGTTTGTTCTTTCTTTCTTTTTTTTTTTTTTTTAGTGTACTACACTGGGGAGATTGGTTTAGTCTAGTGATTGGACCACTCTCACCCCCATCCTTTATGCTGTTTTTTTTCTTTGTTTTTTCATTTTTATTGATTTATTTTCATTTTACTTGGGGGGGGGGGAGAAAGACACACACACACACACACACACACAGACAATGAGAGAGAGAGGGAGAAGGAGAGAGAGAGATACAGGGAATTCCATCTGCTGGTTCACTCTGCAAATTCTTGCAACAGCCAGTGCTGGGCCAAGAGCCCAGAATTCCACCCAGGTCTCCCACGTGGGTGGCAGGGACACAAGTACTTGAGCCATCACCTGCTACATTCCAGCAAGAAGCTGAATAAGTAGAGTAGCTGGCACTCGATCCAGGCACGCTGATACAGGATGTGGACATCCCAAACAGAAAATTAGTCTACTATGTTAAACACCACCACCACCACCACCACCACCCCCAACCATGCTGTTTCCTGACAGATCTGAAGCCACTCACCCTTGGACCATTGTGACCACCTGATGACCAGCCACACTTAGCCATTACAGCAACTGTGGCCCTTGGTTCTCAGTTTGAGTGGCACCTGCTCTGTTGTCATTGGACACCTTGTCCTTACAGCATCCATGAACATCTTTGACAACCTCTTGGGCCGAATTCTGGGTAATATTTCCATCCCAGTCTCATGGCATGGAGAACCCTCTGAGTTCCTTTCACACTGCATAGAGGAGGTAAGCCAGCCATGCTCTCTGACCACTACACTGGCTTCTACTTTTAACGGTAGTGGAGCCCCTAGGAGAAGGACTGCTTTCTCCTGGACATCCTAAATGGATAGAAGAAAAAGAATCTCTGCCTTCAACTTCGTCGTCAGACATCTTCAGCTGCCTCCACCTTCTGTGCAGAGCGGGAAGCGCAGGACAAATGTCCGCTGCCTCTCTCCACCTCCTCCTGCTCTGGTGTTTCCCAGGTCTTCCCAAGCACACGGAGACGTCTTTCCTCTGCCTTTTCTGACTCAGTGAGGTGCTCCTCCTCCTTCCCAGGGTGGCATCCATCTTCTTTGGAATAGCAATGACAGGTGAAGGTAAACTGCAGGGAGAGAGAGGCAGAGAGACTCACTAAAAAGGGAATAAAGATAAATCTTTTAAAATAATATAATCCTTGTACGTATTTAGCAATTACTTTTTTACATCTTATTGTTTTATGATTTTTACAAATATAGAAAGATATAACATTTTGGGAGCTGGAGTTGTGAGAGTAGTGAGTTAAGCTACTGCTTCTAACACCAACATGCTATAACCTGTCCTGGCTACTCCACTTCCAGTCAAGCTCCCTGCTGGTGTACCTGGGAAGGTAGGAGAAGAGGGCCCACGTTCTCGGGTGCCTGCCACCCACCCTGGAGATCCGGAAGGAGTTCCTGGCTCCTGGCTTCAGCTTGGCCCAGCCCCAACCATTATAGGCATTTGAGGAGTGAACCAGTGGATGGAAATCTCTCTCTCTCTCTCTCTTTGTTCCTCTGTAACTGTATTTCAAATAAATAAGTAAATTTTTAAAAATTTTATAACATCTTTGTGTAGCTAAACAATTTGATTTGTGACTTTATGGAATGTGCCTTCTCAAGGATTCTTGGTGTGAGCTTGCGCAATGTCAGCCAGATATCCCGTTTCCTGCTCACGCTCTCAGAGCATCACTTGCAACTTACCTGGAATTCTTGTTGATGTTGTGGTTGATGAGGCTAACTGCATTTACTTTGAAATGCTTAGCCAGATAATCTCAAAAGATTTATTGAATAATCCATCATTTCTTGTCTTTTGTGGAAAACATTTGTTGTATTAAAATAATCTGGGATCTATTTTGAGTCTCCCACTTATGTTCCATTTATCAGTCTCTTCTCTAGCATTGGTGCCACAATATTTTAATGACTGTGGTTTCATCATACATTTTAATGTTTTTTGAATTAAGTCCTTGGGATGAATATTCTTTGTCAAAGTTTTCTTGTTTACTCTTGTACATTCATTTTTCCCAGAAACCTCTGGACTAATTTTTCCATTCCATTTATTCCAGTACTACTTTTGGATCATACACTTTACTTTTAATCACTCGCTAACATCTCCTGAGAAACTGGTTATAACAATGAAGTTAAGAAATACTACTTGAATCTTTTGACATTAAAGAATGATATTGACTATTGGTTTTAGATTAATACACTTCATCATATCAAGGAAATATCTTTCTATAGTTTACAAGACTATACAGACCAAATTTAAAATGCATTTTATTCTATAATAAGTGCTGCTTTTTAAATACATGTCAGTACAGTCTTTTTCATTGACTTAATAAATTTTATTTCATACTATTAACCTACCCATTTATTATTGCTTGATTAGGTGGCATTACTATTTGTATAGTACTGCAGTATAATAAATATTTTACTTCCAGTTTGCATTTCCACTTCTATGTGAGATGAGTCTGTTGTTCTAGTGTACTGTTTCTGTCACATTTTGTTATCAGGTTTATGTTAGCCTCATAGAGCCAGTTGCAGCACTTTTCATTTTTTTCTATGATCTGTATCAGTTTAAATAGCATAAGAATTATGTGTTCCTTGAAGGTTTAAAAAACTCGTCCATAAAACATGTGGGCACAGCTCCTTTTATGGGTGCAATTCTTTGAGAATGGTTTCTATTTCTTCCATGGAAGTGATCTATTCTGATTTGATAAACTGTTTTCTGATTTCCTATTTTACTGCTCATTGATACTCATCTTTTTAACATGTATGTTTCCATATAAAGTTCTGTTACCTTTCATTTCTTTGCTGTCTCGCTCATATCTCACATCATTTACTTGTGATTTCTTTCTTTTTGTCCTCAATGAGACTTCCTGGAAGACTATGTTACCCGGTTTTTTGTTTGTTTGTTTCAGACTGTAGTCCTGTAGTTATTAATCACTTTACTCTGCTTTCCAGTGCATTAATTTAATCTCAGGAAATGTCTGCTGCTTATTTTCTTGTTATATTTTACTTTTCAATACTAGCTTGAGAAGAATGTTTAGTTCATGTATTTTGACTCTTTCCTATTTCAGATTAAAAGCAATCAGTGCTGTATGTTTTCCTGCAAGCAAACTTTAGTTGCCTCCTTATGTTTTGCTGGGTAGTATTCTCATCCAACAGATCTGTATTCCTAGTTTCAATATTTCCTTTGCCTTGTGTGGACAGGAAAGGATTCATTATGTGTGTGTGTGTGTGTGTGTGTGTGTGTGTGTGTGTGTTTTCTAATAGTTAATTTGAAATTTATCAGTAGTTAACCTCCCACTTTCTAAAAATTAATTTCTGATTTCCTACACTGTGGTAAGAGAGCATGAACTAAGTAATTTTTAGTTTGTGGAATTATGGTTTTCTTTAAGACAATGTATTATCAATAAGCAACATGTTTAATAGGGGTACACTAACAACTGTAATAGTGGTGATTTTCAGGTCTTCCTTGTCCACTCTTCTTGATTTTCGCCTTGATCCATCGTCTACCTTGTCAAATATCGAGAGACATACAATAAGCTTTCCCATTATTACCAGTTTCTCCTAATTATTTCTTATATTTTAACAGGTTTTGTTTCAAATATGTTGATGCTGTTACTTGACAATAAGAGATTGATTCAATAATACCTTCATTTAAAGGTGCTCTTTTGCCCAACTTAATTGTTTTTCTTGTCATGTACAATAAAAAATTAACATTGCGTTCTCTAATACATTTTTGTTTGCATTTGCAAACATACCTTTGCCTATCTTTTTATATATCAGCCTGTGTATCTTTTATTTTTCAGTTTCTAATCTGGACATTTACTTCTTAATAAAGATTTAATTAATTTCTATTTATTGTAACATACTATTTAGTTTGAATTTTGTCTTTTTTAATGCTTTTTTGGCTTTATACTTCCTTCATTTCTTTGTTTTCCATTTTTTGTGAAACAGATCATTTTTTCTTTGCTCTTAAAATATGCAACGATTTGGAAAAGTTGTCTCCTGATTTTAGTTCTACTAGAGGTTACTTTGACGTTTCAAATGTACTTTTTTAACCTTCCATTCTCTCACCATCTCCCCAGAACCCACTTTTATCCAACTAAGATAAGTTTAGTTTTCTGTTTTTTCTTCTATTTTCTGATTTCCCTGAAACCCACACCTTTTGATTAGCAGAATTTTGCATTTTTTTAAAGATTTTATTTGAAAGAGAAAAGGAAAGACAGATAAAGAGAGATCTTCCATCCACGGTTCACCCCCTGGTGGCCACAATGCCAGGGCTGGGCCAAGCCAAAGCCAGGAGCATCTTCCAGGCCTCCCACATAGATAGCAGGGGTCCCAGCACTTGGGCCATCTTCCAGTGCTTTTCCCATGCCATTAACAGGAAGCTGGATTGGAAGTGGAGCATCCCAGTCATGAACCTGTGACCAAATGTGATGTCCACATTGCAGGCTCAGCTTTACCCACTTTGTCACAACACTGAATTTTGCATTCTAGATGCAGGTCATTTCTATTAAATTTTTGTATTGCCTACCCTGGCTTTTGAACCTTTCTATAATTTAGTGAGACTGTAGTCACAAAGTTTAAAATATCTGTTATTATATTAAGGAAGAATATTGAATCAAATAAAAGTTTACCAATTTTACAAAATTTTACATTTTGTAAGCCTTTGGAGGCCTGAGATTTAAGACATGAAGTACAATTTTTTGGTACAGAGTTTAGGTAGATATTTCTACATTTCAAAATACTGCTGTTAATGTTTCTCTTCTGTGTCTTGTTTAGTGCTTTATACATGACTTGAGGTCAACTTGATTATTGTTTCTCATCAAGTGTTCTCTTTATTCATTTCTCACCAAGATGCAGTACTTTTGCTGTCAAATTTTAAAAAATATATGTCTCCTAAGAAATTCTGAGGATAACTTTTATTGCTATTACCTAAAATCTCATGCGATGTTTTGCTCTGAATTCAAAGAATCCCTCATGGGTCACATTCCTCGCTCCATTATTTCTCCTGGAATCCTTATATGTATAAGCTACATTTTGGATCCCCTCACCTTCGACATATTTTCTTCTGATTTCCATTTGAATTGCTCATGTGCTTGTTCTACTTTACCTGTTTGATTTTGGTGATAACACATCTCTTCATCCTCTCAAATCCACTCCGTTTTATTGGCACCTCGTTCCATCTTCCTTATTGCCTACACTCACTTCAAAATTAAATAGCTCTCTAAGTCGCGTATCAGTTCCAGTCAGAAACCTTGAAAGGTAGACCCTTGCTCTGATTCGTCAGCTCCTTCTTTAATGAAGAGCAGAATCTTTCCACAGGGACAGTCAATTTTCTCTTTTTGTTTGACCTCATCGACAATGACCTAGTATTAAAATTTGAAATGTGCTCTGTTGGAAACCAGATAAGCCCCTGCTCAAAATCCTTCAGACCCAGATTAAAGGGAGAAGAAAAGTGATTGTCTTTCCTGAAGCTTAAATTTGCCAGAGCGCACCTCCATGAGTATTTACCCGTAGGGCGCACGGGAGGTAGAAGGAGTTTCTCTTCAGCACGGTAGAGTTTGCTTGTCCTCCTTGCTTGGCAGCCCCCCTGGGAGCCATGCCTCAGAGGGGCCCCTGGCTTGTCTGCTAACCTTGTCAGGGAAGACCTAGGACCCTTGCCACCTGGCAGAGATCTTAGCATTGGTAGTCTTCTCAGACACGCAAGGGCCAGGGAGGTTGTCTTTGAGAGCTGTACTGAGCCCACCTGTGTCCCCAGTTTTTGTGAATCCAAGCTGTGAAGCATGTCACTGAGCAGCTGGGAGCACTCACCTCTCCCTCCTTTTCTTGACATGAGCCAAGGACTCCTTCATTCAGCTGGTTCTAACTAAATTATAGTTTCCAGAAACTTCTCAGCAACTCCAACTTGTGACTATTGTCTTTCCCTGGGGTTTTTACCAGTGATGTAAATGTTACCTACATGAATATTCTTTCATATGTATTAAGAATTTAGTAAGAGCTGGTGCCGTGGCTCACTAGGCTAATCCTCCACCTTGCGGCACTGGCACACCGGGTTCTAATCTCAGTCGCCCCTGTTCCAGGCCAGCTCTCTGCTATGGCCCAGGAGTACAGTGGAGGATGGCCCAAGTGCTTGGGCTCTGCACCCCATGGGAGACCAGGAGAAGCACCTGGCTCCTGCAACGGCCATTGGAGGGTGAACCAACAGCGAAAGGAAGACCTTTCTCTGTCTCTCTCTCTCTCACTACCCACTCTGCCAGTCAAAAAAAAAAAAAAAAAGAGTTGAAAAAAAAAGAACTTAGTAAGAGAATCTAGAAGTTCAAGTTGATCTGGGAGTCGATGCCTCAGCACAAGCTCCTTTTCACAGTGAGGTCCAAGTGTGAAGCAGCAATGAGGGTCACCTGAAGTGTGACCACGGCCTTCAGTTCTTCAGATGATTTTGGGTCCAGACACAGCACACAGGTCATCTCATAGCCTTTCTTCTCAGCACAGTTGGAGAAAGACACCTGTGAGGTCAGACAGCACACGGCTCCTGGGCAGTAAAGTAAACTGAGCTTTCCGGTGGCCCTGATCACAAAGATTGGGTAAAACCATGGGAAGAGTGCAACAAGTCTCTTCCTGGGAAAGAGAGGTGAAATTGTCCGTGCATCTGGGAACACGTGTGGTGTGATAGGTGGTTGTCTGTCTTCTAAGCCTGCTATAGCAGAATACCAAGGACAAGGCTTAAATGGCCAACACGCATTTCCCACAGTTCTGGAGGAGGCTGGGCGTGTGAGACCAGGGTCCAGCATGCTCAGGTGCGTGGTGAGGGTCCTCCTGGTTCCCAGACGATCACTTTCTCACCATGTTCTCACGGAGAGCGCTGTGCCCTCATCTCCTTATATGGACACTCATCCTATCATGGGCACTCCACCCTCATCACCTCATCTACTCTACCTCCCGGAGGCCAAGTTCCCGAAGACCATCTCACTGGAGGTTAGCTCTGCAGGTGAACTGGAGGCGGAGTGGGGGGTGGTTAGAAACATTCCATCCATCCATCCATCCATCCATCCATCTCAGTGATAGTTAGATGCCATTTATTTTAAAGCATCGAATTTTATTCCCATCATATGACAAAAGTTGCTGGGCTGATCAAGTTGAGGAAGTGGCCGCGTGTAACTCTAGGGGTCATCCTGCTGGAGCTGCCCAGCAGCCTTTCCTGGGAGAGAGGAGTGAAAAACCTGGGATCTCACCTGATTCCGCCCCTCCCCTTGCACTTCCTCACTCCCCATCTGAGGGAAGAGGGACTTGCCTTGAGCTTGTGGCTTTCAAACATCTGAGCATCAGAATGCTGTGCAAAGCAATCCCACTCAGAAACCCAAGATACAAAACAGATAAAGGTGGCGCCTGCATCAGCCGCCTGGGAACCCTGAGTCCTGGACACTCAGCACTCCCTTCCTGCCGACAGCAGCCGCCATGGGCGGGCATCAGAGCACAGGTTGCTCTCTGTGCTAATGCTGTCTGCTTCCAGGCTCATTAAAGGCTATCAGGAGAAGTTCTGGGAGGAGTAGGCTTTGCGTTTTCAAAGGAGAAGGAGGCAAACTTAACAAAGAACGCTTGGGCTGTCACTATTCTGGAATGCTGGCGGAGCAGTAGTCTTTGCCCAAAAAGGGTTTGAAAAGGGAACATTGCTACTCACGTTCTTTTTATGTGCTAGCCACATTTAGCTTAGTGCCAGGGCATCTAGTTGTCGGTTAGAAACCTGCTGTTTACAAGTTGACCATGCAGCTCGGTCTTCTGTAAAGAGATGTGGTTTGAAGTTCACCTGCAATCTGCAACAGTGTGTTTGTTTTCTCTGGCTTCGCTGTCATTTGGAAATGACCAAAGGAAGATCTCAGAAATGTTTGGGTGTTTTTCTTTTTTGGGTTTTATTTTTTAAAGGGAAACCAAGAGAGGATGCAATCCGGAATAGCATTGACTCCCTAAAGAGGTCAGTAGCTGTCCACCGGGGACAATTTTCACCTGCAGGAAACATTGGCAATGTCTGGAGACAGTTTTGGGTATTAAATGTCATAACTGGAGTGAGATGTCACTGGCTCTAGAGTTAAGCCTGGGTTAAGCTAAACACGCTGCATTGCATAACAGCTCCAAATGCCATAGTTCAAGACTGATAAACTCTGGTTTATATTATAGGAACCTCTAAAATTTATGAAAATATTTTAGAAACTCCAGTTTAAGGCAGAACACCAATTTTATTGTTATTCAGATTTTTTTCAAGGTGATTCAACAAAGAAATTCTGGGGTCTCCAGGTGCCTCAAGGTCCCTGAAGAGGTAATGGTTATCTACCCATTTTTTTTCTTGTGATAAAATTCATAAATTAAATTCACCATTTTAACCACCTTAAACTGTACAGCCCAGTAGCATTTGGTATACTGACAGTGTTGTACAGCCATCGCCCATCTAATTCTGAAGCATAATGAAACCTGGTACCCATCGCTTCCCATTCCTCCCTCCCCAATCCCTGGCAGCCATCAGTCTGCTTTTGTCTGTGTAGATTTGCCAATTCTGCATATTGCACCTACATGAATCATATAATATGTAACAGTCGGTATTTGCCTTCCTTCACCTAACTTCATCCAAGTGTAGCATTTATCATTGTGTCACTCCTATTTTGTGACTCATACTCATTGTATGAGTAAAGCCACATTGTATCTAGCTATTCATCACTTGATGGACATTTGAGTTGTTTCTGTTTCTCAGTTATTGCGAATGGTACTGCTATAAATACTGATGTACAAATTTTTGTCTGAAAACTTATTTTCAGTTCTTTAAGGTACATTCCTAGAACCAGAATTGCTGGATTATATGGTACAGCCAAATTGTGTTCCACAGCAGCTGTCTCAGTTTACATACCCACCAACAGTGTATGAGAGTTTCGTTTTTCCACAATCTCTTGGGATTTTTTAAAAGATTTATTTATTTATTTGAAAGAGTTACAGAGAGTAAAGGGAGAAACACACACACATACACATATAAAGAGAGAGAGAGAGAGAGAATGTTCCATCTGGTGGTTCATTTCCCAGATGGCCAAAACATGCAGGGCTGGGCCAGACCAGAGCCAGGAGCCAGGAGATTCTTCTGGGTCTCCCACATGGGTGGCCAGGACCCAAGCCATCTTCTACCGCTTTCCCAGGTCATTAGCAGGGAGCTGGATCAGAAGTGGAGCAGCCAAGACTCAAACCAGCACCCATATGGGATGCCAGCATCACAGATAGCAGCTTTACCCACTACACCACGACACTGGCCCCATGTTATTTTCTTTTGTAAAATTGTTATTATATTCTCCTAGTGAGTGTGTTATCTCAATAGGTTTTTCACTTCCCTAATGACTAACAATGGCAAGCCTCTTTTCATGTACTTACTGATCATATGTTTATCCTCTCCTAAGTCATAGTCGAGTTCATTTTCCACTTTTTAATTGAGCTGTCTTTATTACTGAATTTGCTGGCACCGTGGCTCGACAGGCTAATCCTCCACCTTGCGACACTGGCACACAAGGTTCTAGTCCCGGTCGGGGCACCGGATTCTGTCCCAGTTGCCCCTCTTCCAGGCCAGCTCTCTGCTGTAGCCCGGGAGTGCAGTGGAGGATGGCCCAAGCGCTTGGGCCCTGCACCCCATGGGAGACCAGGAGAAGCACCTGGCTCCTGGCTTCAGATCAGTGCAGTGCGCCGGCCGCAGCGCACTGGAGGTGGGGGCCATTGGAGGGTGAACCAACAGCAAAAAGGAAGACCTTTCTCTCTGTCTCTCTCTCTCAATGTCCACTCTGCCTGTAAAAAAATAAAAAAAAGAGTTACTTATATATTCAGGAGGCTTATCACATATATGATTTGGAAGTATGTTCATTGCAGGGCTGTTCTTTTACTTTCTTGACAATGTTCCTCAGTGTACAACTGTCTTAAATTTTTATGAAGTCTAATTTATCAGTCCAGTCTTTGCTTGCATGTTTCTGGTGTCATATCTAAGAAACATTGTTGAATCTCAGGTCACAAAGATTATTTTTATGCCTTCTTCTAAGAGTCTTTTAGTTTTAACTCTTAAAGTTAAATCGTTATTCCACTTTGAGATAATTTTTATATATGGTGTGAAGTAAGATTCCAACTTTATTCTTCAGCATGTGAAAATCCAGCTATCCAAGTATCATTAATTAAAGAAAATATTTTTGTCCCATTGAATGGTCTTGGCACCCTTGTTGAAAATCAATTGATCATAAATATATGGATTCATTTCTGGACTGTCAATGATATGCCATTGCATGGAATTCTATTCCATATTCCATGTGACTATTATCCTTCTGCCAGTACCACACTGTTTTATCTACTGTAGCTTTACAGTAATTTTTGAAATTGCTACCTTCTATTTTTTACATTTCCAAAAGTATGTTGGAAGTTTTAGAAATAACTATAATGTGGGTTTTTTCCCAGAAAATTTCATATAACAATACAGGAACACAATTGTTTTAGAATTCCTAAGTTCAAAACCTCTGAAGATAGAAAGCTCCACATTAATAAACTGATCCTAAAACAAAATGTAATCAAAACTCATCTGGAAGAAAATCCAAACCAAACTCATTATGAGTCTACTTATACATTTTATATTCACACATTTTGTTATAGAAATATTTTTACCCCACACCACACTGGTGTTATTATACAGTATGTAGTATATGATCCACATTATCTTTATAAAGTCTGAAAAATCCTAAATTCCAAAACACATCTGGCTCCAAAATTTTGGGAAAGGAATGGTGGGCCTCTATCATTCTGTTAGGAATGAGCTCTGGTGCTCAGAGCTCTTATGACTTTCTGGCTCTGATTAGAAAAACACAAAGCAAAACAAATAATCTCAACTTGTTTCATGCAACTGATATTTATGGTACAACTGACCTGTGTTATAATGTCCATGTATTAGGTACTTGACCTCTCCACCTCTGCAGACCTTATGAGAACTTGTGATTTGCACATAATACTCCCTCTTTAGATTCATTTACACAGTCTGGAATTTTTCACTTTAGTCAGTGCATTTGCTTTAAACATTGCCCTTCTGGTTCAGCCCTTAAAATGAAAACACCCAGGCTACCCAAGAGTTGCTTACATTCTGCCTCTGATGCATCCAAGCCCTAACCTAACAAGTGTTATATTACTTAACTCCACAGCTCCTTTTTAAGATTATGAGGATTAAGGTTATTTTTTTATCTTCACTTTGCCTGAACCCAGAATGAGGTTCATAGAGGTAAAATAGTCTAGCTCAGTGCCACTAGCCTAGTAAGTGGCAGAAGAGCTGTCAGGACTTTTCCTCTGTATCTTGTTAATTGCCTCAATAGAAACATGTTGATCATGGAGCAAACAAGGTATAAGCCATGGTCTTTATCCTGACTCTGTCATGATTAGCTCATGTAGCTTCCTGGGGAAAAAAAAAATGAAGAAATAGACAAATGAGAGGAATTGAAGCTGAAAAAATCCAGGGCAGACTGGAGGATGAGCAGGGAACTAGGGGGAACACGGAGTAAATAATTAACATGGGTTTACTGTTCAATGAGTTCTCAGATGTTTTCACGTCCAGTTCTTATCGTGAACGTGCTGACTAATCAAGAAGCATTCACAAAGCACTAAGCGTTTATTATGTACTCAGCGCTGAGCTACTTCTTACAGAGGATACTGAAGAAGACTCAGTGCTTTCAAGTCTAATGTGGGAAATCCATGCGTGAAACCGTAGTCATTGGGACAAGACAGCATTCACGACAAGTGCTGTGGGATTCAGGCATAGTGTAGATAGTCACCATGGAGGAATAAGTTGTCCACTGGGTCTTGAAAGGCGGAATTCAAAAATCCAGTAGAATCTCAGGGCAGGAGTGAGCACAGCACATATGTGGGTTAGTGAATAATCCCTGGTGTGTGCTTGGTGGGAGGAGAGGGGGGAAGAAACTCACAAAAGACATCATGTGACTACATTTGGTAGGACAACGTTTGTCCTGGATGTCAATTTGAAAAGTGGATGAAGATTTTAGCCTTTTAGTAAAAGAAGTGGGAAGTCACTAGGGTTAAACCCTAACGCAGTTGAGTGACATGGTGGGACAGCACTAGGACAAAATTGAATACGTAATAATGGTAGCATGTGTGCAAGTGAGAATCCAGCTGATTGACTGAGGATTTGAACAGGGGGTAAGTTGCAGATGGTGAGGCAGAGACATTTCAAAGCAGATCAATAGGAATCAAAGGCTGCTGGAGAAGACTTCTAATAGAATTAACAAAAGGTAGTGTTTGAGTTTGGAGTCTGACATGAGGTTATGGTGAGGATGAGGTTACAGTAGGCCTTTTTGTTTTGAACATATTCAACTTGAAATTATGGTGTTTAAGTAAATTAATTAGTACTATGCTGTCCAACACAGTCGTCTTTAAGTGACATGTGACAATTTAAATGAAATTTGGGTAAAATGAAAAACTCAGTTCTTCACTCGGGTTAACCACATTTTGAGTGCTCTGTGGCTATATATGGCTAACAGCTACCCTGCTGGGAAACACTGGTATAGGATATTTGCATCATCTCTGAATATTTCATCATTGGACAGATGGATCAATAGCAAATATCAGCATTTTGATGAGGTGAGAGCTTTTGAGATGGAAACCACAGGCTGAGATAATAAAGCTGACTCAGTGGATCTCTCTTAAGGAGTGGGGCCAAGGACTGAACTGTAGAACATGTGTGAAATTGAAATGAATAGGTAGAAGAAGAACTAGCAAACCATTTCTCAAGGTTTTGGGGAAGACAGGAGACAGCCTAGTATAAAACTCTGGCTGCAGAAGGAGGAGAACATTTCGGTGAGGAGGGAGTGGTGCCAATGTCGAATGTAGCAGAGAATTCAAAGAGAAAGAGAATTAGAAAAAAAAATCATGGTGTAATCTAGGGTCAATAATTGTGATTTATTGAACCCAACACAGAGTTCAGGAGAGATATCATTCAAAAGAATGCAACCAGTTTTTTTTCTCTCAATGTAGAAGATAAGGCCTAGAATATTAGGGATGAGAGGCTCATTAAGGATGGAAGTGGAGACAGAGTGCAGAGCCAGCAGCTAGGAGAAAAGGAAAGAAATGAGTGGTTGGACTGTCACCACCAAGGGCTTCAAGGTCAAATTTTTACTTTTTCAAGAAAAGGAAAATGGGTACAAAAGAAGAAGAAATTCAGGTGTTGGTTGAGAAGATTAAGAGGAAGAGGGTATGTGTGATAATCAGATGCTTCCATGGTTGGCACTGAATGAGGAAGGAGGCACAGGAGCGGGGCTTGCTTTGGGCATTTGGGGTTCAATTAAAGGGACTTGCGGGTGGACTCAGGACTGTTGTCCTGGAGACCAGAATAGTCGCTTGAAGCCAGACAATGTCTGCTTGCTTTTGCTCCTCTGGCTTCACCATGTCCTTTGGCCTGAATTCATCCCTTTGATGGGTTTGTGTTGGGGTTTTAGTTTATTACGAGCTGACACTAAAGGCACTAGGTGCATAATTTCATGGATCCATGAGGACATTTGGAATGATAGGTATTTTGAGTCACATTTCAAAGATGAGGAAACTATGGCAGAGGTTAGTTAAGCAACTTGCCCTGGATCATGCAACAAACAAGCAGTAGAGTAGGAACTGAAACCTGGCTCTCCCTGTTGCCAACTCTTGTGCCCTTAATGTCCTCTGTGTTTTCCAAGCAGTGCGCTGAAGCGACTGGTCTATTCCTGCTATTGTGAGTGGCTCCACCACACTATGATCATGCCCACATAAGGATGTGTTTGCTCTCTGTAGCCATAATTCTCCTCTAGTTACTGAGAGGCGGAAAAATGGTTGTGGGGAAATAACACAAATAACACCTCTTGGTGTCAACCCAGGCTCCACGGGGGACAAAATGCTTAGCAACTCTTTCAAAGTATCCAAGACAAAACTTGACCTTTAAGCAGTTTCTCCATTTAGAGTTAAATTTGTCTTCAGCAAATATGGTTTGAATAAATCAAGACCTCCTGTTTTAGCTATTTAACTGGGAAGGTAATATTTCCAATCTGATTTTAAATTTTCTCTTGCCAAATTCCGCAGGGCAAGAGGGAAAGAAAAGGAATGCTTAAGTTCAGGATAAAAAAGAAACTTCCCCAAGAAATGTGTTGTTACGAACCATCGCTGTGGTCATCATAACTATTATTTTTATGTTCCAAACCAAAGTCTGCCATTAACTACTTTTACCCCAGCTGGTTTGCATTGTGTTGTTTGTAGAGAAGCCATTGGCAGGATCCAGTTGTGTTACAAAGTTCAGGTGTCAATATCAAATGGGCCTCCTGGGACAAATATCGGGAAGAAACGCTTTGCACACAATACCCTCCGCCACCCAACCACTACCTTCGCAGACGTGAGCACTTTGCTACTGTGCTGACCAAGTGCTGGGTGCTCCTCAGAGTCGGCTGTCCTCTCAGGTCAGACCATCAACTGCATCTGCTGGTGACTTCTCTATGTGGCTGTGTCCCTTGGAAAAGAATTAGAGCCCCAGACTTTTAATTTACTAATGTCCCATCTCTCCAAGTGTTCTTGAGTAATAGTGTTTCATAAGGGTCAGAACGTAGACTTGACAGTGCGACCCAAACACAAACGTGAGACATTGCATATTGCCTCCTGTGATTCACTCAGGCTTCCAGATGGAAATGATTTCCCAAGGTCAGTGCAAAGCTCCCTACCAAGGTGTCTCATCTGGAGAACATATGGTGGAAGGTTGTGCTGAGGGTCAAGGCCTGCCTTCCAGTCCTTTCCCTCGACCTTTGTCAGAGTTAGCCTTTCTCTGAGAGAGAACTGCTTTCCAACTGGAAGGGAACTACAGGGAGGATTTGTATCTTCCCCTTATGCCATTCCCACCCCAGTCCTGCTCCCATTTTCTAGGCTTAGTGAGGGCATTAAGAAAGAAATGTGCCTCTTTCCCCAAATCATTTCTATTTCTTACAATAAATCCCAGCTTGCCTCTTCTGGGAAGCCACCCCAGAATGGACTATGATCTCAAAATATATTTTGTTCTCGTTATCCAAGAAGCTTAGTGAGAGCCTACTGGCTTCCAGGCACCAAGAGACCCACTTTCAGTGTGGAGAGAAACACATCATAGAGCACTACAAAGGGCTGTAATCATTGCACAGGAAGAGTTGGAGGAGGTTGGTTTTCCAATTTAGGGGTCTGAATTTCAAGAAAGTCTTCATGTGGATTGGCCTTGTGGAACAATGGATTAAGCAGCAATCCCTTATTGAATTATTATTACCCACATCCCTTATTGAAGTGCTTGGCTCAAGTCCACTCTACTCTGACTACCCCACTTCCAATCTGGCTTCCCTGGGAATATGTCTGGGTGGTAGCTGATGATGGCTCAAGTACTTCAGTCCCTGCCACTCACACAGGAGACCCAAACGGGATTCGTGTCTCCTGGCTTTGGCCTGGCTCAGCTCTCACTTTTGTGAATATTTGAGGAGTGAACTAGTGGACTATTGGATAAAAGATCTCTCTCTCAGACACATACACACACACATACATACTGTTTCTCGTCACACACACACACACACACACACACACACACACTGTTTCTCAAATCAGTAAGTAAAGGGTAGATCTTTTAAAAAAAAAAACAAATAAAGCCCCAAGGCTGTGAAGATATTTTTTAAGTCTTTATAGATCAGTGTTATAGCTTAGCCATCTAGCTATATCAATGACCCACAGCCATCTAATCTAATTGGCTGTCATGTGTTTTAAGTGCACACATCTGCATGAAAGTTTGTCTTCACATCATCTTAAGCAACAACCTTGAGTGTGAAAAACTGATCTTTATTACACTGAGTACAATACCCAAGTGCCTGGAACAGAGCTGAGAACATAGTGAGGGTCACCATAACCTTGACTCTGGCCCTGAAACTGAGGGCTCATATCTCAGGACAGACGGGCATTATGTGTGAGAGATGGCCCTGCCCAGATGGTGTGGAGGAACAAAGTCATTTCCTCTGTATCTAGTTGAGAAAAGTATTAACACCCGAGGCCAAAAGCTACAGAGTGGGGGACTTGCCCCTATTACTTCTATCTTCCACCATTTCTTGGTGGCAATGGCACCTCTAATTTAGCCATGATTTCAGACTTCTGAATTTCCTTTGTTGTGTGCTCTTGGAGAGTTTCATTCTCTCCAGGGCTTAGCTCTTCATTAGCAGAACAGTAGGGTGACCATCTCTTAAGCTCTAAATTTTATTCCACAGGCCTAACCTGAATCAGTCTTAATCTTCTTTGACTTCTTAGGGCCTACGCACAGTAGTAAGTACTGAACAAATATTTATTGAATTAAATTAAAGAGAACTGAAGTCCAGTTCTACATCAGTGAAAAGTGCAGAGATTCCAGGCAGCTCTACTGTCTTCTGTATGAGCCACAGAACTAATGGTTTGGGTTTCCCACCTGTCCTGGAGACTTGCAAGATGGTGTCACTGGTGACTTTGTCTTGAAGCTGCTCCAACTTGGCTTCTTCAGATGTAGATTCAGAAAAAACCTAGACCTGGGCTTTATGTTATTAAATATATTAATGTAGGGGGCAGGTGTTTGACTTAGTAGTTAAGCTGCCCCTTGGGATGCCCACATCCCATGTTGAATACTTGGGTTTGAGTCCCAGCTTTGCCCTCTATTCCAGCTTCCTGCTGTTGGACACCATCAGAGGCAGCAGATAATGGCTCAGGTAGTTGGATCCCTGTCACCCATGTGAGAAACATGTATTGACCTGGCTCCTAGCTTTGGTCTAGCCTAACCCTGGCCATTTTGGGCATTTGGGGAGTATATCAATGGATGGGAAATAACTCTCTCTCTCTTCTCTCTCTCTCTCTCTCTCTCTCTCTCTCTCTCTCTCTCCTTTTGTCTCTCTCTCCCTCTCTCTCTCTCTCACACACACACACAAACACACACATACACTGAGTCTGTGCCTTTCAATATATTCAATAAATAATTTTTTAAAAAATCTGAATTTATAGAAAAAATATATCAATTATCCAATGTACTTATGAACAATCTTATAAACTAAAGATGCATCCAAGCAGCTTTTTGGGGCCTGAAAAAAAGACAATAGCAACCTAGTGTGAAGCATCTGTATGATTAAACAGCTGTCCTGGTTTGTACTCAGTTACTTGGCTTCACTTTACACAGCTCTGAAAAACAAGAGTCTTGTGATCGGTATAGACAGCCAACTGGAACGACTCAAGACGAAAAGAAAAATGTGAACTGTCTCAATTGTGTGTTGTACTGCTTATAGTAACTTAAAGACAGTTCTATTTCTGCATCTTCTAGGTTGCTTTGGTGGAGAATAAAGTAATGTATTGAAGTAGGTGTCAAGGCCAGTAAAGGCAGACATGCCTGAGCTGCACCTAAGAGCTACTGGTCTGCTACTCACCCCTTGTGTGTTCCCTGGGGTGGGTTTCAGAGAAGCCATTGAAAAAAAAGCTTAATGAGAGTTTTTAGTAATATTGCTGCAGTGTAATATTTTCTACTATTTTAAGTAAAAATCCATAGATTCATCATTTAAATGATAAATTCAATGATTAGATTCATCACCTAAATGATGACATCAGAAATATTCCTCCTAATGCAGTGAAGCCATGTGAGGATATGATCAAGGGCTCTGCACAGTCTGGTGCTTTCTCTTCCAGGATGAGAAGTAAGGAAAGGCAGGAAGGGACTATGGCAGTTTTAACAGAGTGCTTTTCCAGTCATGGCTGTGGAGTTAGACTTAACAAGTCACACACCAGTAGTTCCATGGAAGAATGGAAAGAACTGGAATCAAAACTCTCCAGGGTGCACTCCAGCCTGGCCACTAACCCCTTTGGATGCCATGAATGTCTCTATGAGCACCTGTATTTGTTACCTGTGAAACAAGGTTTTTAAAACACTGCCCTCATATTTGACCTAACCGTTGAGATGCCAAGAGGGATGCCTGTGACTCATAATAGAATACTGGTTTTCAGTCTCTGGCCCCCGGCTCCTGCTTTGTGCTGCTTCAGACCCTGGAAGGCAGTAATGATGACTCCACAGTTAGGTTCCTGTAACCTATGTGATCCTATAACCCCCTGGATTGGGGTCCTGGCTCCCAGCTTCAGCCTTGGCCAGCTCTGGACTTCCTTGGCATTTGAGGAGTGAATCAGTGGGTAGAAGCACTTTCTTTCTCTTTCTCTCCCCCGCCCCCCGCTCTTGCTCTCTCACTGTTTCTCTTTGTCCCTCTGCCTCTCTTTGAAAAATTAAAAAATAAATCCAAAGCTCTCCCAATTCCTCAGAACAGTATTGTTAGAGAGTCATGTGAGAGAAGGCTTTGAGTGCCATAAAAAGGTGTTATAAAAATGTAAGATTGTCCTGTTACCTATACCACAAAATGTGGAGAGTCCTTTACTAATGTGGTAGCCAGTCTGTCTCTGATGGCTTATGGAATCGCCCAGTCAGTGGACAAGTGCCATCGAAGCAAGTAATACTTTACAGACTCCTAGAGCAATCTGATGGAGTAACTTTATGTCTATGAAATACAATGATAAAAACAGGAGCTTGTATTTGCTTAGCATTTGTTTCTTCTTCTTTTCATCCAGTTCTCTTTTGACATTTATTTGTCTTACATTTAAAACAAATACTGGCGCGTGATAGATCTTCACACAGATGATTTGAGAAGCTCTGAGATGAGAGATGCCTGGAGGCCAAGCGACAAGTGGAAAACTAAGATAGGAGTCTGCATGGGGCAACCGTCTGCTGAAAGGTCAGCAGGAAGTGGAAAACATGCAGCATTCCAACTGCCAGGTGTTAGTGTCCTACGGACCTAGACCGAGGAGGTGTGCTCAGGTCTGACCGTGGAGACTCCCTCAGTAGCAGCACAAGGAACAAAGCCCCAAAGCACAAGGCTGTGTGGTTTTTCCTAAAGTGGTGCCCAAGGATCTGGAGGCTGGACCTCTTCTTCTGGGCTGGTGGGACTTGAGTGCAGATGGCCCCATGATGAAGTAACTCCATGAGAATCCGTGGTCAACTCAGGAGAGAAAGAGAAAGAGAGGCTGCTCATTTCCAGATCCAGAAGCATCAGGAGTGGCTGAAAAGTCACCAGGAAGCCCGATTTTTTGTTTGTTTGTTTCAATGTTAATAAATCTATGTGACTTAACAATGCATATATATATATATATATATATATTTAATTTATTTGACAGCTAGAGTTAGACAGTGAGAGAGACAGAGAGAAAGCTCTTCCTTCCATTGGTTCACCCCCAAATGGCCGCTACGTCCGGCACTGCACTAATCTGAAGCCAGGAGCCAGGTGCTTCCTCCTGGTCTCCCATGCGTGTTCAGGGGCCCAAGCACCTGGGCCATCCTGCACTGCCCTTCCAGGCCACAGCAGAGAGCTGGACTAGAAGAGGAGCAACTGGGACTAGAACCCGGTGCCCATATGGGATGCCGGCTCCGCAGTCAGCGGATTAACCAAGTGAGCCATGGTGCCGGCCCCTACAATGCATAATAATATGAAATAGGGCATATTAATTCCTTCTTCCATCTCATTTTAGCTTTTCATTATACTTATTCCTCCAGATGAACTTTAAAATTGTTTTATTTGGCTTTAGATAAACTCCTGGTTGAAATTCTGTTCACTTATATATTAAGATGGATATAAATGGTGTCTTCACAATATAAACTTTACATCCAAGAATGTATCAGTTATTTGCAGTGAGCTAATTTTGTAGCGTTCCCTATTGCTTATTCCATACATCTCTTGCTCAATGTACCCCTAGGTGCTTTAGATTTTTATTTCTACTGGAGATTTTTATTTCTACTTCCATTATTTTGTAATTCTTATTAACAAGATTTTTTTTTTAATTTTTTATAATGCTTTTACTTAAAGAATATAAATTTCCAAAATACAGCTTATAGATTACAATGGCTTCCCCCCCCATAACTTCCCTCCCACCCACAACTCTCCCCTTTCCCACTCCCTCTCCCCTTGCATTCACATCAAGGTTCATTTTCAATTCTCTTTATATACAGAAGATCAGTTTAATATATATTAAGTAAAGATTTCAACAGTTTGCCCTCACATAGCAACACAAAGTGAAAAATACTGTTGGAGTGCTAGTTATAGTATTAATTCACAATGTATAGCACATTAAGGACAGAGATTCTACATGATTTTTTTTAATTGATTAATTTTCTATGCAATTTCCAATTTAACACCAAGATTTTTTTTCATTTTTAATTATCTTTATATACAGAAGATTGATTCAGTATATACTAAGTAAAGATTTCATCAGTTTGCACCCACACAGAAACACAAAGTGTAAAAATACTGTTTCAGTACTAGTTATAGCATTACTTCACATTGGACAACACATTAAGGACAGATCCCTCATGAGACGTAAGTACACAGTGACTCCTGAAGTTGATTTAACAATTTGACACTCTTGTTTATGGCGTCAGTAATCTCCCTAGGGTCTAGTCATGAGTTGCCGAGGCTATGGAAGCCTTTAGGGTTTGCTGACTTCAATCTTATTCCAACAGGGTCATAGTCAAAGTGGAGGTTCTCTCCTCCCTTCAGAGAAAGGTACCTCCTTCTTTGATGGCCCCATTCGTTCCACTGGGATCTCACTCGCAGAGATCTTTCATCTAGGTCTTCTTTTTTTTTGCCACAGTGTCTTGGCTTTCCATGCATAAAATATTCTCATGGGCTCTTGAGCCAGATCTGAATGCCTTAAGGGCTGATTCTGAGGCCAGAGTGCTATTTAGGACATCTGCCATTCTATGAGTCTGCTGTGTATCTCGCTTCCCATGTTGGATCATTCTCTTGCTTTTTGATTCTATCAGTTAGTATTAGCAGACACTAGTCTTGTTTGTGTGATCCCTTTGACTCTTAGACCTATCAGTGTGATCAATTATGAACTGAAATTGATCACTTGGACTAGTGAGATGGCCTTGGTACATGCCACCTTGATGGGATTATATTGGAATCCCCTGGCACATTTCTAACTCCATCATTTGGGGCAGTTCCGATTGAGCATGTCCCAAATTGTACATCTCCTCCCTCTCTTATTCCCACTCTTATATTTCACAGGGATCACTTTTCAGTTAAAATTTAAACACCTAAGAATAATTGTTTGTTAATTACAGAGTTCAACCAATATTACTAGAATAAAAAAAAAAACTAAAATGGATAAAGTATTACATTGTACAACAACAGTCAGCACAAGAGCTGATCAAGTAACTGTTTCTCATAGTGTCCATTTCACTTCAACAGGTTTCCCCTTTGGTGTTCAATTAGTTGTCACTGATCAGGGAGAACATATGATATTTGTCCCTTTGGGACTGGCTTAATTCACTCAGAATGATGTTTTCCAGATTCCTCCATCTTGTTGCAAATGACCGGATTTCATTGTTTTTGACTGCTGTATAGTATTCTATAGAGTACATGTCCCATAATTTCTTTATCCAAATGTATGCTTTGAATTCCCTGTGATCTTTTGCTGTGAGGTTCCCTTCATTTACCTACTTTCATGTTGATGGCCGTGTTTCTGTGTTTCTGTGTGTAACACATCTTTAAGCATCTTTTGCAGGGCTGGACGAGTGGCAACAAATTCTTTCAATTTCTTTTTGCAGTGAAAGGTCTTTATTTCACCTTCATTCATAAATGAGAGCTTTGCAGGATATAATATTCTGGGCTGGCAGTTTTTCTCTCTTAGTACCTGGGCTTGTCTTGCCATTCCCTTCTAGCTTGTAGGGTTTCTGATGAGAAGTCTGCTGTGAGTCTAATTGGAGATCCTCTGAGAGTAATCTGACATTTCTCTCTTGCATATTTTAGGATCTTTTCTTTCTGTTTCACTGTGGTGAGTTTAATTACAATGTGTCGTGGTGAGGATCTCTTTTGGTCATGTTTATTGGGGGTTCTATGAGCTTCCTGTACTAGGATGTCTCTGTCCTTCTCCAAACCTGGGAAATTTTCTGCTATTATCTCACTAAAAAGGCATTCTAATCCTTTCTCCCTCTCCATGCCTTCAGGAACTCCTAGAACTCGAATGTTGGGTTTTTTAATAGTATCCTGTAGATTCCCAACAATATTTTTTAGATTTCTAATTTCCTCTTCTTTTCTTTGGTTTGACTGTATAGTTTCCTGTGCTCTGCCTTCTAAGTTCGATATTCTCTCTTCTGCCTCACCCATTCTGTTTGTAAGGCTCTCTAATGTGTTTTTCATTTGATCTATTGAATTCTTCACTTCATTATGATTTCTCGTCACTATCACAGTTTCATGTTCTACTAGTTGTTTCATTTCAGCTTGATTCCTCCTTAATATTTCATTTTCACGAGAGAGATTTTCTACCTTGTCCATTAAGGATTTCTGTAGTTCAAGAATTTGTTTTTGAGTACTTCTTAGTGTTCTTATCAATTTTTTGAGATCTGCTTCTTGCATTTCTTCTATCTCATCATCTTCGTAATCTTGAATTGGGGTGTCTTTTTCATTTGGGGGTGTCATAGTGTCTTCCTTGTTCTTGTTACCTTGGTTTTTGCGTTTGTTGTTTGGCATATTGGTTTCTTCACTGTGGTGTTTTTTTCTTGCTATACTATGACTCTAGATAAGTGGACTGTCTGCTTTTGATGGAGCCTTAGAGGCTTGAGATGGGTGTGGCCTGATAGTTCTGTTTGGTTCCTCAGGGTTGAGAGTGTGCCAAAGGTGACACTCCCAGGTTAGGTGTGGTAAATCTCTCTCTGTTTCTTTCTTTATTTTTGATTCAAAAGGGAAGTAATTCCACACAGCTGAATGGAATTGGGGGTGGTTAGCAGGCAAATGATATACCCACAGGAGCCAGAGATTGGAAGCTCTTTCCCAAGGACCACAGAGGGAATCTCTGCAGCCTTCAGTGTGGGTTCAAATTCTCCTGCAGTCTCACCACTGGGCTACCAAGGCTACCGAACTGTAGCGTCTCTGGAGAGTACTCACGTGGTGAATTCCATGAGTTCTCTCCCCCACAGTCTCTTTTTTCACAGTCTCAGTTCATTAGCACCACACATTCATTAGGTTCTAATCTCCTGTTATTTCACCCCCACGCCCAGAGTCAGGTTTTTCTGCTAGGCTCAGGGCCGGTGCAGACCTGAGGTCGCCCTGCTTATGACGTATGTCCAAAATGGCACCTGCTCTTTGTCTTGCTCACCTTTGAGAGGTGGGCAGAGAGAGAGAAACCCTTGTCCGTATCGGTCACTTTTTTCTTTCTCTCTCTCTTCTAGTTAGCCTGGTGAACTTTTCCCCACAGGGTTTCAAGCCTTGTTCGCTCTAGTCTCCTCTTTCCGCTTCCCTGCTGGTGTCTCGGGCTATTGATGATTGGCTCACCTGGCGTTCCAGCGCTGGTGCGTTGAGTCTGCCACTTGTGTCCCGAACTGCGGGCTCCCACGCTCTCCTCAAAGGTCCACTGTGAATCACTAGTTCTGGAAGAGTTTCCTCTGCTGTTTCTTCCCCTACTCTTCCTTGAACCTGCAGTATCTCCACTTTTATTAAACTGTCTCTCCCCGGACTATCGGTGTGCTCCCTTCCTAATCCGCCATCTTGCCCTAATCCCTTAACAAGATTTAATTAAAATTCTAATTAATGCTGCTATGTAAGAAAACCCAACCACCTTCCTGTTTTCTTATTCTGCTACTAGTAATATCTTCCAGGTAATCCTTCTGTGTTACCCAGGAATACAAAAATTATCTCCATGCACTAACTCTGCTTCTCCTTTCCAATACCTATAACTCACCTTATTCTTGGTTAATGGTTTGGCTGTTATTTTCAGACAACACTAAATAAATGGCAATATCCTGTTAGAATATAACAAGCTGCTCGATTTTTCTTTCCTTCTCACCAGAATCGTGTTACTTTGAAGCCATGCACCAGCCTCCTCGTCTTGTCTGTAGTTCATCAAACACCTGCTGATAGAAATAAAATCTCGTTCAGATGACTGGGAAAGACAGTTGGGAGAAATGTGATTCGAATGCACTGTCTCTGCTTTGTCTTGTTAACATGGTACAAGGAGAAGGTGGAATTTAGAGACTGATTATATGCCTAATTATGAGACGCTTACATTTTTTATAGCATTTTAATTGGTCTCAGGAGGAATGCCTCCCTGAGTCCTTGCTGGCCTTCTTCGTTAGGACTGGATCAGAACAAGGGCCTTAACTTTACAGCACTCTATGCATAGCTCTGCCTCCCAGGAACACCAGGGCCTATTCTGAGGTCTCATCTGTATATTATTCCTGGTTCAAAAAAAAAATTGAACTCACATTCAAGGTACCCACCCCTGACCAGCAAAAGGGAAACAAAGTTTATCCCTTGGTTCTATTTCTGACTTTCCTTCAGACAGGAGGCTGCTTCCCTCTGTGGCAAAGTCAGGGGAAATCATCAGGCTGGTGTCACCACCAGAACTGCCCATCTGTTTCCCATTCAACTGGCGGCGCTTAGACTTCAGAATTGTCAGTGTTAGAAATAAATTTTACACTGAGGTCCCTCTTCTGTTTATTCTTTTTCTGTAATATTTAAACACACATGCACACACACACCTGTAACTTTGCAACTTCACAAACATGAGTGCATACACACAATGATGTCCCTATTTGGTGGATGCCATGATGTGCTGTCTGGGTCTCTCCTCCTTCCCATTGCTAGGTGTGTTTATGGCTGGCAGCTCATCTGAGCCTCACCTCCTGGTGGCTGCCCCCTGCTCATGGGAACTGCCTCCTTCAGGGAGCAGCCCACCTCCAGAGTTTAGGCGATGTCCTGATTCAAAACACCTGTCCAGAGCAATGGGCTGAGACCAGCTGTGTCCTCTACCACATCCTGCTTGTTTCACTCCCCCAGAGCTGTGACACTCCAGTCAACCTCCTGCAGCATATCTCTATCTTAGCGCCTACTTCCCAATGGCTATATCAGAGTCTACATCCCTGACCCACACACACAGTGTGCTTGGATTTTTTTAATTTCATCATTTATTCTGTTTTATCTTTTTTTTTTTCTCTTGTCCTGTATACCAACTTTGGCCCCACTCCCCACCAGTGTCTCCCAAGAAAATACTTGTTCATGATCTGATTTGTATCTGCCTGTGTATTCTTTCCTGGCGTTTTCATCTAGTTTTCTGTGGAAGCCGTCTGTAGTCTGTTATATTCAACCCTTCCTCCCTCGCTGGACACTTACCTTGTTTCCAGGCTTTGCATCTACAAACTATATCTGTGGTTTACAGAAGTCCTCTTGCATATGTCTTATGTGACACGCTCTTAAAAGGAGATTACTGGTTTAAAGAATATGCATGTTTTTCAGTTTTTTAAAAAGATTTATTTACTCATTTGAAAGGCAGAGTTACATGGAGGCAGAGGTAGAAAGAGGGAGAGTCTTCCATCCTCTGGTTCACTCTCCAAATGGCCACAATGGCCAGAGCTGGAGCCAGAAACCAGAAGCTTCTTCTGGATCTCCCACACAGGTGCAGGGACCCAAGCACTTGATCCATCTTCTACTGCTTTCCCAAACCATAGCAGAGAGCTTGATTGGAAGAGGAGCAGCCAGGACCTAAACCAGCGCCCGTATGGGATGCCAGTGCCACAGGCAGAGGCTTAACCTACTATACAGCACAGTGTTGGCCCCACACGTTTTCAATTTTAAAAACTTTTCATAGAAAATTTTCTCAGGAGTCTGTTACACCACTTCAGCAGCAGTGTGGGAGCATAGCCTGCTTCTGTTTCACAGTCTGAGTGGCTCAACTGACAATCAAGGGTCCATTCACATCAAAGATGCTGGTCACAACAGCATCATTTCTCACTGCAGACCCAATCCTGCTGCCTCCCTATGGAAGAGGAGTTTGGTGAGGGGAGGAGAAGGCAGATGGGCTTGAGGAAAAGTCCCTGGGCCCTGGGTGGCTCCTTCCTCTAAATGGATGAAAAATCTGCAGAGGAGACTTTCGGAAGCCTGCCTCTGCTCCAGTCTGTGAAGCACACAGCCCAGCATCTCCCGGGAAGAGGCATGAGCCAGCCTGGAATATGTGGCTACACAGGGCAGGGGGCTTGCAGGGCAGGGACTGCTGCTGACAGTCCCCAGGTGACCATGAAAAGAACCCTAAAAGACAAAGAAGGAGCCAGGATCAGGATCAGGAGGCAGTGGACTCACGGAGTCCTTAGGTCACTGTGCATGCAATTAGCTTCTTGTCCCTGAGGAGGAAAAAAAAAGAACAAGAAGAAATGGGCATGTCACTGACCTACCCTAGCTGGGAAGGAAGAAGACTGGGATGAAGATTCTCAAATTTAGGGAGATCCATTTAGGATATTTGGGTACAGATGCACTTCCTCCAATATGCAAGATGTGGGGTGTGACCTAGCACTTCTATGACCCCTGCCCTTCCATGATTGGTCATCATCAGTGGCTGGGGAAGGGAGGTGTAGGGTTGACCCCCAGGGCAGACCCAGGAGAGCTTGAGGTCAGAGTGTTTGCACACTGGGCACAGCATTGCAGACTCGGCATCGTTGACATCTGTGCTTTTGCTGGTGTGTGAAATTAAGCTGACCCGATATGCTATTTGGGTGACAGAGAATCATTATCCACAATAAGCATTTCATAACTCAGTCTATTTCTGCCAATTGTTCTAAATCTCTTATTAGCTATGTTAGGCATGCTCTTATCTTAATCTTCTTAACGTCCATGTGAGAGTTTGACAAGTCAGCAGGGGATCTGGCCTTTGCTGCCAAGTATGTGTGATTAGGTTACAGCCCCTGAGGTTCCTGTTCTAGAGCTCACCCCCACCCCAGACTCATCTCTCAAGGTTACTTCTTTCCCTACCAAAGACCTCAGCAGGGCACATGTTATGATGCTCACATCTCATCCTGGATTTGGTATTTAGCTCCACTTCCAATTCCACCTTCCTGCTAATGTAGACCCTGGGAGGGGACAGGTGATGGTTCAAAATTTTGAGTTCCTACACCCCCCTACAAACACACTTAAGAGACCTGGATTGAGTTTCTGGCTCCTAGTTTGGGTGTGATCCAACTCTGGTCATTCTGGATATTAGAATAGTGAAACAGCAGCCAGGATCTCTGTCTGCCTATCTATCTTTCTCTGTCTCTCAAATAAATAATCAAAATTTTAAAAGGACCTCAGTCTCCTGGAGTCCATGCAGTAATTGGGAACAAAGACACACACACACCAGTACCCCTAGATCTCATCAAATCTTTTAACCCTGTATAGATCAGTAGAGAAAGGGACAATAGAGAGACAGAGACCTCCCTTAACTGGGAGGCCTCCGTAACAATCCAGGCTGCAGAAACAACTCTGATATTCTGCAGTAGGAAAGTCCAATGGGAGTATTTGATACTGCATTAGGAGATGGACCATTGTTTCTCAAGGAACGTCTCAGGGAAGGAAAATGATTTGGATTTGGGGAGCTGAGATGACTGTGGTATAGCAGCCTATTTCTTGGTTATTTCCTTAAATAAACTGTGATTATCATCTCTGAAAACTCTTGTATTCACCACTGGTGAGAAGCTCTGGCTGCACTGTCCCTCCAGCAAGATGATCTTTGGTTTTACCTCTTCCTCTTCTTGTGTTAAAAGAATATTATGGCCAGCACCGCAGCTCACTAGGTTAATCCTCCGGCTGAGGTGCCGGCACTCCAGGTTCTAGTCCCGGTTGGGGCATCGGTTCTGTCCCGGTTGCTCCTCTTCCAGTCTAGCTCTCTGCTGTGGCCCGGGAAGGCAGAGGAGGATGGCTCAAGTGCTTGGGCCCTGCACCCTCAAGGGAGACCAGGAGAAAGCACCAGCTGGCTCCTGGCTTCGGATGGGTGCAGCGCCGGCCATAGCAGCCATTGGGGGGTGGGGGTAACCAACGGAAAAAGGAAGACTTCTCTCTCTGTCTCTCTCTCTCTCTCACTGTCTAACTCTGCCTGTCAAAAAAAAAAAAAAGAATATTATTTAGTTCCAGGGTGTCATGTATTCACGGCAATTTTCAATCTGGTACTCACTTGTATCCTTACAAGAACAAGGAAAGGCAGAGTTGAAGGAAAGGCTAAGTTTGGGGTTCTGGAGATAGCAGAAACAAAAACAGAATTCCAAAACAACTGTAGAGATCAAGGTCTTAGGGAGCATCATATCACAGCCAACTTTCTCCCCATCTTTGAAATCAAGGTACCTAGAGCTGCCTCTAAGGTTCAAAGGCAGATGCAGACAAGTAAGCTTCGAAGTATCTTATATAAATATCCATCTTCTGTGCCTACCCCGCCTGCTGCTTTTTCTGCAGGAGACCTTCCCAGGAGCTATCTCCTTTTGTCTGACAAGGACAGCTGTGAGTGGGAGGTACTAATGTGACTCTGGAACTGTGGTAAGCAGAAGAATCACCTAGGAGGTGTATTAAATGCATAGGTTCTCTGCCCCTACCCCCAAAAAGCTCTGTCTTGGGCTCGAGTGGGTCCTCAGTGTTTGTGACAGAAATGGTAAAACTGAGTCTAGTAGAAGCTCCCTGGTCACCCTCACATAAACGTGGTGCCCTCTTCAAGAAGTTAACATTCCTTCTCCCTGAAATACCCCAGCCCCCTACACACACACACACGCACACACACACACACACACACACACACACACACACAGAGTTAGCATTTGGACAGGTGGAGTCACTATTTCCCAACTGAAGCAGGCTTCTCTGATTTGTCTGTGTTTGGCTCAGGATTTTCTGTGTTTTCTCTGCAAAAACTCACGAGGGGCATGTGAGGTAGTCTATAAGTGACACAGAGTTACTGATCTTTTCCCAGGTTTTCCTTTCTGTTCAGTTGTTCTGCTTTCCATCATTGCCTCTTTGCCCATCATTATAATAACTTTCAAGTACAGGAAATGTTCCATTTTTTCAGAAGAGAAATCAAGGATCATGTAAGGTCTCCCTACATCTCTTTGATATGAGATTAAGTATTTTATCATATTACTTATTGCTCTTTTTTTGTTTTTCCCTTTTTCCATTTATTCAATTGTCCATCTTTTTCGTAACCATTTTTATGGGTGAAATTTATAACAGAATTTTAGATGTCAAATTCCATTAGAATTATGCTATTATGCTCTGGGTAAAGTAGGATGTGTATTCCCCAAATTCATGCAACTGTTTAAACTCTGATGTTGGATATTAATGGTTGATTGATTAATGATGGCATCTGAGAGGTGGGGCCGTGCTGTATTGAGATGTGATGCTTTTGCAGAATTACGTGCCAGACACTGTACAGTGGCCATGCTCTACCTCATCCATTCAACTCTGTGAGGTGCTAAATCTTGCTCCCCAGAGACAGACAGGAAACATGTTTCAGTTAAGGTAATAATGGCTGATAAAGGACGTCATTGTGACTCTTTCCAGGTGGACTGTGTTCTAAATTGTAACTGGGATAGAGACAGGAAAAGAACCTACAGTCTGGAGCTCAGCACAAAATCCAGTTGCTAATAAAGAGGCTTCAGTAACCACAGATAAATAGCAGGTATTGATATAAATGCTAATTTTCTCCTTCAACAAATTAAAGGAAGGCAGCCCGAGGTCAGGGAGACCAGGACAGTATTTTATTACTTGTGAAGAAAGTGCAATGAGTATTTGACTTTACAGATGAGACGACAGATCTCCAGAGCTATGATCTGAATGTGTGCTCCCCTCTCAAGTTCTTATATTGAAACCCAATGTTTCAACATATGTTGAATCCTTAATGCAATAGGATTAGGAGTTGGGAACTTTAGGAGATAAATAGATCACAAGGGCAGAACCCTGATGTTTGGGATTAGTGCCCCAAAAAAGAGACCCTAAAGAGGGATCACCTATCCACCATGTAAAGACACAGCTGGAAGTCACCATCTATGAACAACGAAGTTGGCCCTTAGCAGGCACAGAATCTGCCCGCAGTCTGACCTCATGCTAGATGGGGTCACAATGGCCGGGGCATGTGTGGAAGGAAGAGATGACATTTCTGGACTTACCAGTCTCCAGAACTGCGAGATATAAGTTTTTGTTGTTTTTAAACCATTTAATGTATGGTATCCCATTATAGCAGCCTAATCAGACTTAAGACACTGAGATTAAGCAGACGTTATGCATCGCCCAGCTGGTAAGTGGCAGAGATGGTCACATCTGTCTTATTTTAAATCTTTGCATCAAACCTCAACATTTTCTATAAACAACTTTTGGCTGTAGAGAGACAGGAAAATCATAGTCATGGTATCAGTAAAGCGAATGGCAAGTCCGTAAAGCGAATCCAAGTAGTAGAGCCAAATGATGAAAAGTGCTTACCATGTGCCAGATGCTGTGTTAAGCACTTCTCCTGGATCATCTAATATCATTTTCATGTAGAACCACGAGGGGGATTCATTTACATTTCACTTTACAAATGAAGAGAACTTGCCCAATCAGGCACAACTGTGTCATCAATATGTCTGGAGCCCTAGTCTTAGGAAAGGCACAGCACAGCATGCTGGAGAGCTAGTAAGAGGACTAAGACCATGCCCTCTGTCTGAGAAGGCTTACACATACTTACTGTGATAGAGAAGCAAAGCATCATGAGTGAGTGCCAATGGTGTGGGACTGCATTGGACCAGAAAGAGACGGCCAGGGGCTAGATGAGCACAGTACTTACAGAGCAAAGTACTTTTAAGGGTTCATGAGAATATTTTCATTTCTTTAAAATCAGAATTTAAAAATAAACCTTGGCCAAAGAAAATGTAATGATATGTAATATAGTCATCTTTACATCAAAAGAGTCATAAGACACTATTCTTAGTACTTGCATGGAAGGGGCCATGGAGTGATGAGTCAACATGTAACTCTGCTAGTGCCTCCTAGATTCAGGTCACTCCAAGTCATTGAAAGGGGCAGAGCTTCAGGTGAAAGAAGCTTGGGTCCTTGAAGGTGGCACATAGAAGAACTGTTTGCTAATCAGAAACACCCAACTACCAGTTAGAAATAGATTCCAGGTATCACCCCATGAGCCCTCAGTCAACTGTTCAGCACTGCTCATTTCCTTTTCTCAGGAATAACTTAGAGTCACACCATCTGAGGGAGGACACACAAGGAAATTCAACCTGTACTCAACCTGGACAGGCAGAAAACATCCAGCCCCATGCAGTGCACAGTTTTAGTTATCCCCATCATGAGAGTAAGATCAGCTGATAGGTAGGTTAGCCACCTCCTTAAAGAAGAAGATGTAAACATGCTCTGGATAGAATGTGTTTCTGGCATGGCCAAGGCCCAGGTCAGTACTGAAACACTAGAGGAATTCAAGAAATTAAGCTCATGTGCTCAAGCAAATACCTGTGAGCAGAACTCAAAAATGAGCTCTCTGCTTTAAGTAGCAACTAGACAACTCTGTGCCTGGCATTGTATCATAACATGTGTGCAGAATATGAGAGAGATGCAAGAATGGGCCCCTTCCCATAGAGATCAGTAAGGCAAGATGGGGAGTCTAAGTTAATATGCACAATAGATACTACTTGTATAAAATTATAAGCTAAATTTTGCTTTATCTTAAAGAAGCATTAGGAGCTCCATGAGGGCTGAGGTAACTAAGTGTGTTTGTTCCATTGTCATTGCTATAATGAAATACCAAGGCAGGTTGCTTTATAAAGAAACAAATATTATTTACCTCTTAGATTGGGGGTTGAAAATCCAAGCTCAGGAGATCACAGTGGCTTAGTCTCTGGGGAGGATCTCATGGCAGATGGGGTCACAATGGCAGGGGCACGTGTGGAAGGAAGCAATAACATTGGTACATGGGAAGCCAGAGTTGGGAGAGGGACTAGATTTGCTCCTTTTATACAACCCAATCAATTAACTCCAAGTCCCACAAGAGCTACCTCAATTCCTTTTTGGGGCAGTGCTCCCAGTGATCTAAGGACTACCCTACTAGGCTCTGCCTCTTAAAAGTTCCACCATCTCTCACATCACCACGCTGAGGACCAGGAGGAAGCACTGTAACCCTTGGGGCACAAACTACCACCTCCAAATCATAGCACAAAGGAAAACTTCTTGTGGGAGGTGGCACTAGGCCTGGGATTTGTAGATAGGAAAAAGTAAATAGGATTAACAATTCTGACCAGAATGGCTGAGAGTCTGCAGGTGAAGCAAACATGGCCTTGGGGGAGTGAGAGACCCTAGGATTACCAAAGGCAAATGCACATGGCCACTTTGTGGGAAATGACAGAATGAAGAATGAAGGAAATCCATCTTCCTCCCTACCTGCTCTCCCCACCTTTATAACACAACCATAATCTCCCATTTCAGTGTTGGGTGGAAGAATGTTTACAGACAAGAAGGAGAAGAGAGAAGACAGGAAACAAAACTATAGCAGGAAAGAGGAAAAGAAGCTAGGGAGTGTAGAAGAATGACTCACAGCAGCCCTCAGAGAAAAAGTCTCCATCCAGCTCTTGAAGAGCTATCTCTTCCTTCCTCCTAACCTTGAAGTGGGGACCAAGGCTCTGAAAAGTGTATCAAACTCAAAGCAGCACTTGTGGGTGTCAAGGTTTTCTCTGCAGCATGCAGGCACCTTTGCTTTATGTAATGCTTGAATTCAGAAAGTCAGATGCTGACAGACTGGAGCTGGCACATTGTTGCAGTTACAGGGAACTCAGTGCAGCACTGTAGATCTGCCTACCAGCTTAACAACTACAGATGTGACTGAAATCCAGTGTTCGGTCAGAAATGGAGACCACCCTCTCTTTCTGTAGATCATTAAGAAACAAACATATCCATGGATTGGAGAGCCTTGATATCTTTTGTTGCAAGAATAAAGATAGGCTCATTTAACGTGATTTCTACCTGTTCTCCTGTGATTAGTGTTTAAGTGACTGTCTCTAAGTATTAGTCACTCTGAGTAAATGAAATGATGCTATGGTAATTGGCTGTGTGGTTTTCTTCTCTTCCCTGGGGATTTTATTTGGCTCACAGAGCACTTTTTTACACAGGCCCTGTCTGCACTCTTTATTTAGCTAATTAGAGGGCTTAAGGGAGTGAGCTGGCATTGGAAGGAGGAGAGTAGGAAGGAGGAGAGTAGGAAGGAGCGAGGCAGTATATTGTAATGGGAAGAAGACCTGATTGAAATGGGATATCGGCATTCTGGTCCAAATGAATACATTTTCTTCACTGTGGAGCTCTTATTTTGGACACTTGTGTCACATTTATTTCTCACGATAGTCCTAGAGTGTTAGCTTCATGACCTCCTTTTCAGACATGAGAAAAATGAACTTCCAAGAGGCTGCCGTGGCCAAGGTTTCCCAGAGGGTAAGAAGTAGTGCAGGGCTGGGGCTCTAGCCACCTTAATTTCTGGGATCGATATTACCTGGATTAAGATACTGCACTTCTCCATCCTGGTTCACTGGTCGTGATTCTGTAAAGATGATGGCTCCTCCGAAATCCTAAGTGCCTTTTGTTTTTTTTGACAGGCAGAGTGGACAGTGGGAGAGAGACAGAGAGAAAGGTCTTCCTTTTACCATTGGTTCACCCTCCAATGGCCACAATGGCCGGTGCGCTGCGGCCAGCGCATTGCGCTGATCTGAAGGCAGGAGCCAGGTGCTTCTCCTGGTCTCCCATGAGGTGCAGGACCCAAGGACCTGGGCCATCCTCCACTGCACTCCCGGGCCATAGCAGAGAGCTGGCCTGGAAGAGGGGCAACCGGGACAGAATCCAGTGCCCTGACTGGGACTAGAACCCTGTGTGCCAGCGCCACTAGGCGGAGGATTAGCCTGTTGAGCCACAGTGCCGGCCCTAAGTGCCTTTCTTTCTGAACAGTTGGAAACCATTAAACATCTTTGCTATCTTTCTCCGTTCTTGTTACAGCCACTTTTATTCTGTTTTTCTTCTTTTTCCTATCACATCTAAACCAACAGGTGTTGGGGGAGGGGGTCTTAGCAAGATGAGACAGAGAGGGGCACCATGGATCACTTGGTTAATCCTCTGCCTGTGGCACCAGCATCCCATATGGGCGCTAGGTTCTAGTCCCGGTTGCTCCTCTTCCTGTCCAGCTCTCTGCTATTGCCCTGGAAGGCAGTGGAGGATGGTCCAAGTCCTTGGGCCCCTGTATCCACATGGGAGACCAGGAGGAAGTGCCTGGCTCCTGGCTTCGGATCAGTGCAGCGCTGGCTGTAGCGGCCATTTGGGGGGTGAACCAACGGAAGGAAGACCTTTCTCTGTGTCTCTCTCTCTCACTGTCTAACTCTACCTGTCAAAACAGAGAGTGAGAGAGAAAGAAGCAGTTCTGTTCATTAGGTGCTCTGTTCTCCAGTCCTTTCTTCTGAAAGAACTCAGAGCAACATAGTATGGGGCCAATACCCAAGGGCTTGAGTTTGAAGATGTCACTTCCTGTTCTGTTGCCATCTTCTTTTATTCTGGTGCTTTGACCAAGCCATACTCTAACTGCCACTGTGGTGCCTAATCTCTGTGACTGTAATTATAAAACACATCAGAGAGTGGTTGTTCTTTGGAAGTCACAAAGCATGCAAAGCTCAGGTATAAATAATGGAACTGTGATCCTGGTGAGTTCTTATGCCATCTAGTCTTGATTGTTTGTTTTACAGGAAGAAGGGTAAAGAGTTTCCTGATAGCACAGTTATGTCAAGAACACAGGCAACCTGAGAATATCTGGCCAACAGTTCCTAGAATCCATTCATTTGTCCCCTTTCCACTATAGGGAAAAGATCTTTTTCTTCATGGATTTCCTGACCTTCAAATAGATCTAATGAGCCAATGGACCTTCCTCACGTGCCCTGGCTAAGTTCCTCTGAGAGGAACCAGAGACATGATTTGTCAGGGACTAGGTTTTCATGCCAGGGCATATTCCTATTGGGGACCTATCTCAATATTAAATCCTATAAGGTGATGCTCTGGGAGAAAATAGATAAAGGTCACTGCTCATGTCCAGCCCCCAGCATCACACTACCATGCAGGGTAGGGCTAAGTGGATGTCAGAGTGTGGAAGGTGGACGTTGTACCGAGGGCCTGAATGAGTGTGTCACAGAGAGCTGCGCTCTTTGGAGAAAGCCTAGCCACATTGCTTGCTTTCTGACTACCTTCTCCCCCACTTCATTCATTTCTTGTTGATAATTGTTCTATTCATACTCGTAACAAAAAAAAAATTGTAGCTCATGGAGTTAGGGGAGATGGCCTTTGTGGTCCATTCCAAAGCATTCTTGAGTTATTATATGGACAACAAATATCAACTTAGGTTGCAGCCACATTGTCTTCAAGTGGTTTCCCAGATTTTTTTAACTCTGCATAACATTTTTGAGGATTATTATAGTCTTCATTTTATAACAATGTAAATCTGTACTGTTCAGTATTGTAGCTATTTAAATTTAAATGATTGAAGTTGAGTAAATTAGAAGTTTCATTTCCTCAGTCATGCTAGCCCCATTCAAAGTTCTCAGTGGCCCTATGCTAAGCACTTGTATGTGTAATCTCTGTTAGCTTCCAGATAGCTTAGCAAAGCAATCTATGAAGTAAGCATGGCTTCACAGATGAAGAGCTAAATCTTGGAGAGACTTGTTCACTTGCCAAGATCACATACAACCAAAGAACAGTGGATATTAATTAGTCCGGCTCCAAAATCTTCTCTCCAGACTCCCATATTGTACTATACTCTTGAGGGAAAAATAGCAACAAAAAATGCTTACAAAATGTGACTAGTGACTTGTGCTTCTGGAAAATGGACAGATGTACTTTACCCATTCCTCTCAGTAACACAGCTGAAAACACTGGTCATTGCACATAAAGTAAACAAAAGAAGATTTTGGAAAGTGGAAAGAACGAAGATCAACTAGAGGACTTGAGATCTAAAGAATGATCCAGGAATAATTCCCTGGATTCTATCAGAGTTGGAGCTCAAGAAGCCAACAACTCAGAAACTCAGACAGGCACATACAAAAGTTGTGCCAGCTTAAGCCTGCACTTTCTAGCTAGAAAACCTAGCTAGGAGCAGAAAAAGCAAGACACTTTTAGGAAATAACTGCTGTACTTCAGTGAAGCACCACAGAAAAGAAAAAGCATAGCCCACTCCATCCATGCCAGCAAAGGTTGAGTGGGGAGCCTAGACTTGATTTCTACACTTGCCAGGCTGTAATGAAGTACCTGAACCTCCCACCAGGTGGTGTCAAAGAAGGCAAAGTAGTGAGCTGGGACTTAACCCCAACAAGTGATCAAAGGGTACTTCCAACTTCCATGCCTGTCTGGCAGTAATGAGGTATCCTCCTCCATCCCAACCAGGAACACATCAGTAGAGAGCAAATGGGCACTTGGAATCCCACTCCTACGCAAGGGTAATGATGAGCCCTTCCCTTCAACACTCTGTTTATGGAGACCAAATGGGAACCTGAGTTTCTATAGTATCTGACAATAATGAGGCAGCATGCCACTCTTCCCCTTCAGAGGTGGTTTCAGAGAAAGCCAGCTAATGCAGAAAGTTTAATGAGCTCTGGAGTCTCCTAATACTTAAAATATAGATGCTTCAACTGAAAATCACTCATATGTTAGGAACCAGGAAAATCTCAAACAGAATGAAAAAACACAATTGATGGCAGTATATCAGTGCTCTATATTCACAGGTCCTACATCACATATTCAATGAACTGTTAGTACATATGTACTATGTAGTTAGGCCAAGGATGATTACATCTATACTAAACATGGACAGACTCTTGTCTTCCTGTCATTATTCTTTAAATGTAAGTATAACAATTGTTTATATTGTACTTGCACTATATTAGGTAGCACACATAATCTGGAGATAACTTAAAATACTTGAGAGTATTGTCTAGGTAATATGCAAACTCTGCGTCATTTTATATAAGGGACTTGAACATCCATGGACTTGGTATCCTGGATTTAGTAGCCTAATATCCCACATATTTGGATCCTAGAACCAATTATCCAGCAGATACCAAAGGATGACTGTTCTGAGAAAAGAACTCAGAATTACCTGACAAAGGTTTTAAAGAAGCCATCATAGAGATGCTTCAACAAAGAGTCATATACATGATTTAAACAAATGAAGCAATAGAAAGACTCAAAAAATAATATTTCAGCAAAAACCTAAAGTATAAAAAGAAAACTGATTGGAAATGTTAAAATTGAAATTATAATAACTACTTTTTAAATTAAAACTTAACAGACTCAACAGTAGGAAGAAATAGAGGAAAGAACCAGTGAACTGAATGATAGAAAAAAATTAATTATCTAACCTGTACAACAGAGGAAAACATTAACAAAAGTGAACATAGCTTCAAGGATCTGTAGGATGATAGTGAAGGATCTAACTTTGAGCCAGTGGAGTCCCAGAGTGAGAGTAAAAATAAGCTTGCACTGAAAAAAGAAATAATGGCTGATATCACCTTACTTTCACAAAAGACATAAACAAACACGTTCAGGAATCTGAGAAACCCCTGAATAAGACAAACCCAAGTCAAAGTAATAAAGACAAAAAAAAAATTATTGAGGCCAGCCAAAAAGAAATGACATATTACCTGTGAGATGGAAACCATTTAAATGACAGAAGATATATCATCAGAAACTATGGAAGTCAGAAGTAAATAGAACAACATTTTTCTGGTGCTGAAGAAAAGAACTGTCAACCCTGAATTCTATACCTAGTGAAAATGTCCTTAAGCAGTGACGGCAAAATCAAGACACTGTCATATGAAGGAAAATCAACAGAATTTGTCACTAGCAATATAATCCTGAAAAAATAAGTAAAGGAAATTGTCTAGAAAGAAAATGATAAAAGAAAGACCCTTAGGAAATAAAAAAAAAAAGAAAGAAAGTAAATGGTAAGAATATGAATAAATACAATAGACATTCATTCCCTGTCCTCTTGAATATTCTAATTCTGATGATTGAAACAAAAATTATAACAGTATCTAATGTGGTTCTCAATGTGTATAGAGGAGGTATTTAAGACAAAATTATATTGTAAATAGGGGAGAGTAAAAGGACATAAAGGGAAGTAAAGTTTCTATAATTTACTTAAATTCATAAAATGTCAACACCAATAGAATTTGATAAGCTATGTTATCTATGATGCACTACATAGAGTAGCCACTAAAAAAGAGTATATAAAAAATACACTCACAAATATTTTAGATCAATCAAGCTAGAGTTTTAAAAGATTTTCCAAAAAAAACTTTCAGAAAAGCAAGAGGGAAAAAAAGAGAATGACAACAACAAAGCACAAACAGAAAACTAAAACTGAAAAGAAAGACTTAACCCCTAACATTATCAATAATTATAGTCATTAAATGGTCTAAATACACAAATTAAAAAACAGACTGAAGAGTGAATTTTTAAAGTATGACTCAATTATATATGCTCCTCAAGAAATTCATATCAAACATAGTGATGCATATTGGTTGAAAATAAAATTTTGATAAAAGTATATCACTTGGATGGAAGAAAAAGAATGCAGGAGTTTTTTGTATTAATGCCAGAAACAGTAGACTTCATAGAACAGAAATTATGGGGCCAGCGCCATGGCTCACTTGGTTAATCCTCCGCCTGCAGCACCGGCATCCCATATGGACACTGTGTCTAGTCCCGGTTGCTCCTCTTCCAGTCCAGCTCTCTGCTGTGGCCTGGGAAGGCAGTGGAGGATGGCCCAGGAGCTTGGGCCCCTGCACCCACATGGGAGACCAGGAGAAGCACCTGGCTCCTGGCTTCGGATCCGCGTAGCAACCATTTGGGGGGGTGAACCAATGGAAGGAAGACCTTTCTCTCTGTCTCTGTCTCTCTCTCACAGTCTAACTCTGTCAAAGAAAAAAAGAATAGAAATTAATTTTTAAAAAAACAAGGTAAGCATATCCTTGGTTATGTGTGGAGATTTAAACAACCCTCTCTCAAACGATTGACAGAACATCTAGATAAAAAATCTGTAAGAACATATAAGAACTCAATAACACTATTTTACATTTGTAGAACACTCTGCCTAACAACAGAAGAATACACGACGCTTCCAAGCGCTCATAGAGCATATATTATGATAAACCTTATCTTGGATCATAAGGCATACATGAAAAAATTTAAAAGAATTTAAAATATACATGTAGTATTGTACCACAATTAAATACAACAAATAAAACAATAACAGAAAGATAACTGGAAAAACCCAGACATTTTGAAACTAAACAACACACTTGTAAATAATCCATGAGTCAAAGAAGTCTCCATAAAAGTATAAAAATATATACAATTGATCTAACAAAAATGAAACTATAACATTAAAATTGTGAGACATATCTAAAATACTGTTGAGACAGAAATTTTTTATACTAAATATTTTCAAAAACAGAAAAAAAAAATCCAAGAAGCATTCTAGGCACTCATTTAAAGCAGCAAAAAAAGAAGAGCAAAATAAACCCAAGGCAAGAAGGAAGGAAATAGAAAAATACAAGCAGAGGGATTGGGGTTTGGCTGAGCAGTTAAGATGCTGCTTGGGAAGTCTACATCAAATGTCAAAGTACCTCGGGTCAAGTCTCCACTCCACTTCCAAACCAGCTTCCCTTTAATGTACACCCTGGAAGGCAACAGATGATGGCTCAAAGGCTTGGGTCTCTGTCACGTAGAGCGGGGGAAGGGATCCAGAGCTCCTGGTTTCAGCCCGGCCCCATCCCAGTTGTTGCAGATATTTACAGATCAGCTTATAGACGTTCTCTCTCTCTCTTTCTCTTTCCCTCTCTCTCTGACTTTCAAGTAAATAAAACTTTTTTAAAGAAGAGCAGAAATTATTGAAATTTAAAAAGAAAATAAATAACATAAAGACTTAGCTGTCTGAAAAAAATCAATAAAATTGGAAAGTACATCCAGCAATACTAGCCAAGAAAAAAAGAGAGGATACGTAAATAACTAATATCAGGAAGGACACAGAGGACGTGTACAGACTCTCTATGTATCAGTGGGATAAGGGAAGACTAGAAGCAACTCTATACACATCAGTTTAACAACTTAGGTGAAGAAATTAGTACAAATTGCCACAATTCACTAAAGTAGTTCCATAGCCATTAAGACTTTTAATTCAGACTTTAAAATTGCCAGCAATGAAATTGCCAGGCCTAGCCATTTCATAAAGAATTCTATCAAAAGAATTAACACTCCTACATGATCTCTTCCAGAAAAAGAGAGAGAGGAAATGGAACACCACTGAATTTATTATGAAGCCACATCACCCTGATACTAAAACCAGATGTCAAAAATGAAGAAGTACAGTCATTAATCTAATGCAAAAATCCTTAACAAACTAATAACAAATAGAATTCAGTAATATATAAAAATAACTATGTGATTACCAAGTGGGTTTTATTCCAAGAATGAAGGCTGGTTTAATAGTTTAAAATCACTCAATGTAATTCATCATATTAAAGAAGAAAACTTACATGGTAATATTAATACCAAAAATCATTTGACAAAATGCAATATGTGATCACGAAAATGCTCAGACAACTAGGAGTAAATGATGAACTTTCTCAACCTGATACAGAACATCTACAGCAAACCTACAGATAACAGTAAACATGATGCTAAAAGATAAACATTTTCCCTGTAATATCAGAAGCAAGCCCAGGATGCCCACTCTCACTACTCTTATTCAACATATTTCTGGAATTTCTAGACAGTTCAGTAAGGCAAGAAAAGAATAGAAAAATATACAGATCAAAAATGAAGAAATAAAACAGTCACTTCTCAGGGGATGTATCAATTTTGAAAATTCCAAAGAATCATTTTTTTTTAAAAAATCTAGAGTTAATAAGTATATTCTTCAAGGTCACAGAATACTAAATAAACCCAAAATCCAATTGTATATTTAAAAACTAGAATGAATATCCAAACACCAAAAGTAAAATGCATTATCACCACATTTTTTTAAAACGCTTTTATTTAAAGAATATAAATTTCCAAAGTACAGCTTATGGATTACAATGGCTCCCCCCCCATAACTTCCCTCCCACCTGCAACCCTCCCCTTTTCCACTCCCTCTACCCTTGCTTCACATCAAGATTCATTTTCAATTCTCTTTATATACAGAAGATCAGTTTACTATATATTAAGTAAAGATTTCAACAGTTTGCCCTCACATAGCAACACAAAGTGCAAAAATACTGTTGGAGTACTAGTTATGGTATTAATTCACAATGTATAGCACATTAAGGACAGAGATCCTACATGATATATTTTTTTTAAATTGATTAATTTTCTATGCAATTTCCAATTTAACACCAAGATTTTTTTTTTCATTTTTAATTATCTATATACAGAAGATTGATTCAGTATATACTAAGTAAAGATTTCATCAGTTTGCACCCACACAGAAACATAAAGTGTAAAATACTGTTTCAGTGCTAGTTATAGCATTACTTCACATTGGACAACATATTAAGGACAGATCCCACATGAGACGTAAGTACACAGTGACTCCTGATGTTGATTTAACAATTTGACACTCTTGTTTATGGCGTCAGTAATCTCCCTAGGGTCTAGTCATGAGTTGCTGAAGCTATGGAAGCCTTTAGGGTTCGCCGACTTCAATCTTATTCCGACAGGGTCATAGTCAAAGTGGAGGTTCTCTCCTCCCTTCAGAGAAAGGTACCTCCTTCTTTGATGGCCCCATTCATTCCACTGGGATCTCACACACAGAGATCTTTCATTTAGGTCTTCTTTTTTTTGTTTTTCAGAGTGTCTTAGCTTTCCATCCCTAGAATATTCTCATGCGCTCTTGAGCCAGATCTGAATGCCTTAAGGGCTGATTCTGAGGCCAGAGTGCTATTAAGGACATCTGCCATTCTATGAGTCTGCTGTGTATCTCGCTTCCCATGTTGGATCGTCTCCCTTTTTGATTCTATCAGTTAGTATTAGCAGACACTAGTCTTGCTTGTTATCACCACATTTTTAAAAAAGAAATAGATGCAAACTTAACAATGTATGTGCAGGATTTGTAAGCTGAACAATACAAAAATGCTGATGAAATAATCGAAGATCTAAATAAATGGAGAAACATTGTATTCATGAACTCAAAATGGTAAAGATGTCAATTCTAATAGTGAGATACAGGTTTAAAACAAATAAAACAAAAATCTTAGCAATAGTTTCATAGTTATACATGAGACTACCCAAAAATTTAAAAAAGAATTTGAATGCCTGAAACAGTCTGAGAAAGGAGTTTGAAGTGAGAAGAATCACTCCATTCAATTTCAAGATTTGTTATTTGGTAACAGTGTTGTGTGGATTGGCAACTGATGGACACATAAGAGAGAACCAGAAATATACCCACATTTTCTAGAAGGGTACAAAAGCAGTTCAGTAGAAGACAAACAGCTTTTCAACAGATAGTACATACATAAGCAATAGAACACCCACAGGTAAAACTGAACCTGACCTAAGTATCACACCTTGTATAAAAATTAACTAACAATGGATCTCAAACATAAATACAAAACATAAACCCATGTAACTTTTTTATTTGTAAGACAATGAAGAAAACTTTGTTAGTTAGGTCAAGTGAAGAACTGACATCAAGCCATGATCCACAAAAGGAAAAATTAATACATTGGGTATCTAAACTGAAAAACAAAAACACTCTCCTCAGCAAAAGATCCTGTTAAGAAGATGAAAGATTAATTATCTACAAGGAAAAATATTTGAAAATTGTATATCCAACAAAGGACTGGAATCTAGAATATGTATAGAACTCTGAAAACTAAGTATTAAAAAATCCAATCCAATAGAACATTGAGCAAAAGACATAACGAACATCTTACTGAAGATTATAGATGGCAAATAAGCACACAAAAAGATGTTTGCCTCTTTAAAGAAGAGCAAATTAAAACCATAATTAAACATTACTACACACCTATCAAGAAGCTAAAATTTAAAAATAGTGACAACACCAGAATCTGGCAAGAATTCTGGGAAACTGAATTACTCATGCCTTGTTGGATGGCTCATACCATGATGCCGACAGTGCAAAACGATAAAATAGTTTGGGAAAGTTTCTCTATTTCTTAAAATTCTAAACTACCATACAACCCAGCAATTATACTTCTGGGCATATATCCCAGAAAAATGAAAAATCTATGCTCACACAAAAAACCTACAGAGAGTATTTATAGCAGCTTTGTTTATAATAGTCCCAAACCAGAAAGAACCCACACATTTTCCAGTGAGTAAACAATTAAGCAAACTGTGATACAGCCCCTGCGCAGCAATAGGCACACTCAGAGGATTATGCTCACGTTACATATAGAAGCTAGCTCGTCCCAAATCTCTGTATAATAAAGCCAATTCTGTTTTCTAAACATGTTCAGTGTTCGGGTTTTGGTAACTGCTTGTGGCTATGGGTGAAAGCGTCCACAAATGCATGGATTAGTGAGATGGCAATAGAGCAGAAAATGCTTCATATATGGCAAGGAGAAGGTGGTGAAAAATCTACACAGAAAGGAATAGCTGTACCATGTAGCTGAGCAGATAGGAAGCTGTAAACCAGTGGTTGCCAAGGATATTTACTCAAGAAATTACTCCTGGAGCTGAGGTTTCCTGGCATTACTGAGGCTAAATTGAAAAATAAAAACTGTATATATTTGAAGTATACAGTGATATATATATATATATTACAAAAATATTGCCACAATCAAGCCACCTCATTGTTATTTTCATGTATATATGTGATGAGAACACATAAGATCTACTCTCTTAGTAAATTCAAGTGTATATTACAATATTATTAACTATAGTCACCATGATGTTCATTAGATCTACAGAATTTATTCACCCTGCTATACTGAAACTTTACCTCTAGTCCCTTCTTTGACAGCAATCTACTATTTTTTTTTTTGAAAGGCAGAGTTTTACACACACACACACACACAGAAAGAGAGAGAGAGAGAGAGAAAGAGATTTTTCCATCCACTGGTTCACTCCCCAAATGGCTGCAATGGCTGGAGCTAGGCTGATCTGAAGCCAGGAGCCAGGAGCTTCTTCTGAGTCTCACATATGAGTGCAGAGAACATGGACCATCTTTCATTGTCTTCCCAGGCTTACCAGAAAGGAGCTGGATCAGAAGTGGAGCAGCCAGGACTTGAACCAGTATTCATATGGGATGTTTGTGTCACCCATAGCAGCTTAACCTGTGGCATCCCAGAGCCAGCCCCAACGTCTACCATTCTATTATCTGCTTTTATGAATTTGACCTTTTTTTTGGACTCAGCATATGAATGAAATCAAAAAGTATTTGTCTTTCTGTGTTTAGCTTTTTTCCCTTAAAATAATGTACTCCAGGTTCACCTAACAATGTCCCAAATGGTAGGATTTCCTTCTTTTTAAAAACTAGTAATATTTCCTTGTATGGATATGTCTCATTTTCTTTACCCACTCATTTGTCAATAGGTACTTAGGTTGTTTCAGGATTGTGGCTACTGCTGACAATGCTGCAATGACTGTGGGAGTTGTGGGAGTGCACATAGATGTTTCTTCAACATACCAGTTTCCTTTCTCTTGGAAATGTACCCAGAGGTAGAATTGCTGATCTCATGGTAGTTTTTTTTTTTTTTAATTTGTATGAGGACTGTTTTCCATGGCATCTCTGCCATGTTACTTCCTCACCAACAGGGAAAGGTTCCTTTTCTCCTCATCCTCACCAATAATCACTATCTTTCATCTTTACATGATAGCTATTTTAACAGGTGGGAAGTAATATTTCATTGTGGCTTTGATATGTGTTTTCATGGTGATTAATGATGCATCCTTTATGTGACATTTTATGTCCTATGTCCTCTTTGGAGAATTGTCCATTCAGGTACCTGCTCATTTTAATATCAGATTATTTATTTTCTTGCTATTGACTTCCATATGTTCCTTATGCATTTTGAATACTTAGCCCTTACCAGATATATGGTTTGTAAATATATCTTCCATTCTGACAGTTACCCCTTCAGAAGGTTGAATGTTTACTTCACTGCATAGAAGCTTTTTGGTTTGATGAAAATCCATTTGTCTGTTTTTGCCTTTGTAGTCTGTGCTTTTTAAAAATATCATTTCCCAAACCAATGTCAGAAAGCTTTTTCCTTATGTTTTCTTCTAGTATTTTTATAGTTTGGAGTACAATATTTACATCTTTAATTCATTTTGCATTGATTTTTATAATATGCGAGATGAGTCAAATTTAATTTTTATTCATGTGAATAGAGTTTTCTCAACACTTATTTAAGAGAATTTATTTGCATGTGAATGCAGTTTTCTCAATGCCATTTATTGAAGATATTATCTTTTCTCCCTTATATGTTCTTGGCATCCATTTTTAAGGTTAATTGATTGCGAATGTGTGGATTCATTTCTGGGCTCTCTCATGTATTTCATTGGCCTATTTATCTGTTTTTATGCCTGCACCATAGCGATTTGTTTATTTATTTATTCATGTATCGATTACTTGAGAGACAGACTGAGAGAATGATAGAGCTAGAGATAGGGAGAGAGAGAAGGAGACAGTGAGAGAGGGAGAGAGTTAGAAACAGAGGGAGGTAGGGAAGGAGGGAGAGGGAGAATGAGAGAAAAACAGATAGGCAAGAGAGATTCCATAATATGGTCATGCCCCAAATGCAATGGCTGGGCTGGGTCATGACAAAGCCAGGAGCCAGGAACTCAACCCATGTCTCCCACGTGGGTGACAGGGAACCAACTACTTGAGCTACTTGTCACCTGCTACCACTCAAGCTCTGCATTAGCAAGAAAAGTAGAATCAGTAGCTACAACTTAGAATCAATTCAGGTACTCTGATATGAATGTGGGCATTGTAACTGCTGGGCCAAACACCCACCTCCATATAATTTTGATCAATGCAACTTTATATTATATTGAAAAATCAGCAACTGTGATGTCTCTAGCTTTGTTCTTCTTACATATGATTGATTTGGCTATTTAGAGGTTTCTGTAATACCATGAAAATTTTTAAATTATTTTTTGTGAAAAATTCCATTGTAATTGATATGCAATGCATTGAATCTATAGGCTATTTGGATGGTATGCATATTTTAATATTGTTTTTCAAGTCATCAAAATTGTATATTCTTCCATGTATTTGAATTTTTTAAAATTTATTTTACATATTATAGTTTCCATTATACATATTTTTCACCTGCTTGGTTGCATTTCACCTAAGTATCTCATCTTTTTGATACTACCATAAGTGGAATTGTTTCCTTAATTTCATTTTCAGATAGTTTATTGTCAGCATATAGTAACATAACTGAGTTTATAATGTTTATTTTGTTTCCTGCCAATGCACTGAATTTGCTTATTAGTTCTAATAAGTTATTCATGGAGTTAGGTTTTATAGATACAAGATCACATCCCCTGCAAATGTAGATAACTTTACTTCTTCCTTTTTAGTTTGGTTGTATTTTATTTCTTTTTCTTGCTCTGGCTCAGACTTCTAGTGCTAAGTTGAACAGAAGTAATAAAAGTGGGTGTTCTTACTTTGTTTCTGATCTTAGAGGAAAAGCTTTCAAATTTTCATGATTGAATATGATGTTAGCTGTGGGCTTTTTTATATATGGCTTTTATTATATTGAGATAAATCTCTCCTAAGCCTAACTTGTTGAGAGTTTTTATCATTAAGGAATAACAAATTTTGTTGAATGCTTTTTCTGCTTCTATTGAGATGATCATATGATATTTTTATCCTTCACTCTATTAAGATGGTCCTTGTCTAACTTTTCTATCAGGATAATGTGGGCCAAGTAATATGAAGTGGAGAGGGTTCTGTCTTCAAATTTTTTGAAGAGTTTTAGAAGGATTGAAATTAATTTTTCTTTGGTAGAATGACCAACAAAATCATCAGGTCCTGGGCTTTCTTCAGTCAAAGAATTTTTATTATTTGAATAGTCTCTTTATTCATTATTGGTCTAATTGGACTTTCTATTTATGTGTGATTCAATTTTAATAGTGTTTATGTTCCTAGGACTTTATCCATTTCTTTTCAACTATCTTATTTGTTAGTATATAACTTTATATAGTTGTCTCAGTTTCCTTTGTTCTTTTATTATATCAGCTATAGTCTGTCTCTTCCATTTACAATTTTATTTATTTGCATCTTCTTTTTCTTGGTTAAACTAGCTAAAAGTTTATGGATGTATTTATCTTTTCAAAAAACCAACTCTTACTTTTCATGATTTGTTCTATTGTTATTCCAGTTACTGTTTCATTTATTTCTGTTCTAATTTGTATTATTTCCTTCTTTTGCTAATTTTGGGCTTTGTTCCTTTTTAGTTCCAAAAAGTACAAATTTAGATGATTTATTTAAATCTTTTATTTTTTTCTCAATGTAGACATTGATTTCTTTACACTTCGATCTTAGAACTGCTATGTCCCATAAATTTGGTATTTTGGGTTTCATTTTCGTTGGGTTCATAAAAAAGATTTTTGCATGTGTCTTGAAATCTTTCTCCAATTGATTATTCAGGAGCATTTTTCTTAATTTTCATATACTTTAGTTTTCTGGGATTTCTTCGTAAGTTTTTTTTTAATCCAACACTTTTATATAATCTATTCTGGAGAATGCTGGGCATGCAATTAAGAAAAATATGTCTTCTTCTGCTGTTGGATTGGATGTTATTTATATGTCCATTGGATCCTTTTTATCTGTATTATAATTCAAGCCCAGAGTTTCCTTATTGATTTTCTGCCTCTGTTATCTGTCCATTATTTAAAGGAAGGTATTGAAGTCCCATACGAGTATTGCTATTTCTACCTTCAGTTCTTTTAACATTTGCTTTATATTCAAATATTTAGGTACTCCAATATTGTGTACATACATATTCGTAACTGCATCATTGTGATGGATTGATCCCGTTATCATAACATAATGACCTTTTTTGTCTCTTATGACAGTTTTTTTTTTTATTTAAAGCCTACTTCCCCTGGTATAAGTATCTTTTGGTAACTACTTTTATGGGATATCTTTTTCCATCACTTCATTTTCAGCCTACATATGTCTTTAAATCTAAAGTGAGTCTCTAGTAGGCAGTATATTGTTGGATCTTGCTGAGTTTTTCTTAAATCCATTTAGACATTCTATGTATTTTTATTGAAGAATTGAATACATTTATATTTAAAATAACTGTTGATTGGCAAACACTATTTATTGTCAATTGCATACAAAAACTTTACCCTTTTATTTCTCCCTTCCTACATATGTTTTATGTTACTATGCCATAATTTATACTTTTAATATTGTGTATCCATTAACAAATTATGGTAGTTAAGGATGAGTGCGTGGTCTCACAGTTAAGATGCCGGTTAAGACAACACATCCCATACTTGAGTGCCTGGATTTGACTCCAACTTCTTGTTAATGCAGATCCTGAGAGGCAGCAGTAATGACTCAAATAATTGGGTATCTGCCAATCATGTGGGAAACCTAGACTGAGTTTCTGGCTTCCACTCCAGCACCAGCCACATCTGAGACTTTGTGACTGTTTGAGGAGTCACTCAGCAAATGAGACCAATCGCTCTCTTTCTCTCTCTCTTTCTCTCTCTCTCTCTTCCGCACTCATTTATTCCCTTCCTCCTTTCCTTCACTATCATCAAATAAATAATTTTTAAAATATTGTAGCTATAGTTATTTTTTCCTTCTTAAAATCATTTTATGTGATTATTTGCATTTCATCTAAAAGACAGAGAGACAGGTGAAGAGAGATCCTCCGTCCACTGGTCCATTCCTCAAATACCAATAGCTAGGGCTGGGCAGGCCAAAGCCAGGAGCTCAGAACTCATTCTGGGTCTCCTACATGGGTGACAGGGACCCAAATACTTGAACCATCATCTGCTGCCTCCCAGAGTGTGCATTAGCAGAGCTGCTGGGACTCAAACCAGACACTGTGACATAGGGTATGGGTTCCCAAATGACAATTTAGCCATAGTGCCAAATGCTCACTCAGTAATTTATCTTTTAATATTTGTGATGGAGTAATAGTGATTTACATAATTCCATTCCAACATAACAAGATTCTGAATTTGGCTATATACTTAACTTTTATCAGGAATTATATTTTCATGTTACTAATTTGCATCTTTCCTTTAAGATTTATTTTATTTATTTGAAAGGTGGAGTTACAGAGAGAGAAGGAGAGACAGATATAGAAAGGTATCCTCCATCTACTGGATCACTCTCCAAATGGCCACAACAGCTGGGGCTGGGCAAGGCAGAACAAGAGCCAGGAGCTTCATCTGGGTCTTCCACATGAGTGCAGGAACCAAGCACGTGGGCCATCTTCTGCTGCTTTCCTAGGCGCATAAACAGAGAACTGGATTGGAAATGGAGCAGCCAAGTCTCAAACCAGCACCCATATGGGATGCCAGTGTCATAGGCTGCTGTTTTACCCACTATGCCACAGCACTGGCCCCATCATCTTTTCATTTTAACTTGAAGAATCTCTTCAGCATTTCTTGAAAGGTAGGTCTAGTGATGATGAACTCCCATAGCTTTAGTTTGGGAAAATTATTAATTCTCCTTAAATTCTGAAGGACATCCTTGCTTGATAAAGTATTCTTGGTTGGTGATTTTTTTTCCTTGCTGCACTTTGAATATATTGTTCAACTCTCTCCTGGCCTGCAAGGTTTCTTTGGGAAATCTGAGAAACTTATGGAATTTGCCTTATATGTAATGAGCTGCTTTTCCTTTGCTGCTTTCACAATTCTACCCTCGTCTTTGACTTTTGATAGTTTGATTATAATGTGTATCCTTTTTGCACTCCTTCGAAATTCGTAAGCCTGAACATTCATATACCTTCAAAGACTTGGAAACTATTTAGCCATTATTTCTTTAAATCAGCTTTATTTTTCTTTCTCTTTCAGTCCCCCCCACACTCTTCCTTTCTCTCTTCCTATTCTTTTGGATCCCCCATTGTATGTATATTATTTTATTTTATGGTATTTCATAAATCTATTTTCATTTTTTTTCAATATTTTTTGACTGAACAATTTCAAATTACCTTTGAGTTCACAGCTTCTTGTGCTTGATCAAGTCTGTTGTCAGAGCTTTTCTTCTGCCTTTCCATTCAATTCATGATATTCTTCAGCTCCTGGGTGTCTCTCTCTCTCTCTCTCTCTCTCTCTCTCTCTCTCTCTCTCCCCTATGTCTCTGTTAAACTTCTCATTTTATTTGTGAATTGATTTCTTGGCCTCATTAAACTGTCTGCCTATGTTCTCTTGTATCTTTCTGAGTTTACTCAAAACGATTATTTTAGATTCCTTGTTAGACAACTCACAGATCGTCATTTCTATGTCAGTTGCTGAAAAATTACGGTGTTCCTGTGCTGGTGTTGTATTTCTTTGCTTCTTCATGTTTCTTGAAGTCACGTGTTGTTGTCCTCACAAATGCAGATGCAGCTACCTCTGTAGTATTCCCTGACCAGCCTCAGGAAGGACAGACCTTCATGAATAGCCTGGCTAGAGATTCTGCTATCTCTCTGACTCTTCCTGCTGATTCACCTGCTCCACTTCTCTTGTACCTTCCTGGGGCGGAGGGGGCAGGACATGGAGTCAGTCTTGAAGATTGTATACCTTAGCTCAGTCCTGTTAAGGCCAGGCTCCTGTGTTGAGAGCTTCCTGTTTATTTTTGGGAGGGCAGTGCCCTAAGGAATTCAAGGTTCAGTGCCTTCTCTGGATGCTGCTGAGTTGAGCCAGCTGTCAGCATTAGCTCAGGGACAATCTGCAAAGACTCACACGCTCCATCTGTGAGAGTACTTGTGGTATGCCAGCTATGGGGAGGAGGAGCACAGAGTACTAGGGTGCATGGGGGCTGGTTGGGGAGGACCATGGGTGATATGACTGAAGCATTGCTTATTCCCCATTAAACAGCAAAGCAACTTCTATCACATATTAACATTCCATATATATACATATGTAATATACATACATATACACATATATATATACATATGTAATATATACACACTCTGTCTCTCTCTCTCTCTGTCTCACTATCTATAACTCTACCTGTCAAATAAAAAAAAAAATGAGAAAAAAAAAGAAACCAGTAAACTCTCCCATAGAGGCTGTGCCATGTGCATTCCCACCATCTATTTTCGTATATTGACTGAATACTCGAGAAAATTGTTGAGGTTTTTTCAATTAATTCTAATGAGTTGTCTGTTGATTTTGTACCCAGACATTCACTAAATCAGTGAATAGTGTGACAGTTTGTTTCTTCCTTTCCACTCTGCTGCTTTCTCTTGTCCCAGAGCACTGTCCAGGGCCTCCGCACAATGCTGAAACAAGGGTCAGCAGCAGTCACCGTTTTCTCATTTCTGACTTTAAGGAGAACGCTTCTCACATTTCAACATTCATGGCCATGGGTTCTCGTTAGAAACTTTTTATCTAAAAAGATCATCTCTTCTCATTTGTTTTGCTAAGAGGTTTTGTGTTTACTGGATACTGAATTTTATTAATGCTTTTCCTGAGTCTTTTGAGATAAGCACATGATTTTCCCCATTAACATTGTTCATATGATGAATCATTTAATGATTTTCTAATAGGCAAAATAATTCTGTCATATTAAACAATTTCTGGTATAAGACCCTAGTAATGACATATATTTTAAAAATCAAGTTCCAGCTCATTTTGCTAGTTTTTTAACAGCTTCTCAAATCTTTACAAGTGCAGTTGGACTTTCATTTCTCTTTATGGCAATCTCCTTGCCTGGTTTTGTATCAAGGATATATTTGTCATGTAAAATAAACAGGGGAAGATTTTCCTCTTTTTCCATACATTATACTTTATGATATTTCAGTCTTCAGTTCCTTGAATGTTTGGTGAAACTTGTCTATAAAATTTTCTGGGCCTATTGTATGGGGAGTAGCAAATAGAGATTTTTCAAAATGATTCCAGAAAATTTTAAAGACAAACAATGCTAATCAGGTTGTCTTTGGTTAATGAGCAACCAGGGACTGTTTCTACTTAATATTATTCAACTTTTAAATTGACATAAATTGTCATAGAGCAAAACTTACCTTTGTAGTATGCAGTTCTGTAGTATATAGTTCTGTTCGTTATGACACATGTAGCTACATACTTCAAAAATTATTTTTAAAATGTAATCAAAAGATAAGTTTATTGTGCTTCAAAAATTTGAAATCCATGCAAATGAGTGGTGTTCCAAAATTTCATAGAAAATGCATGTTATGAAAACACTGCGTGGAATTCAAAGTTTTCTGTACTAAAATAGACTTGTCTTTTAATTCTATTTTTTCACAAAACTTTTATAGTCCCCTTGTATAGAGTTACAGGACTCTGTTTTAAGACATTATTTATGGAGCCAGAGCTGTGGCATAGCAGGTAAAGCTGCTACCTGCAGTTCCGTCACCCCATATGGGTGTTGGTTCTAGTCCTAGCTGCTCCACTTCTGACCCACCTCTCTGCTCTGGCCCACGAAGGCATTAGAAGATGTCCCAAGTCCTTGGGCCCCTGCACCCACGTGGGAAGACCTGGAGGAAGCTCCTGGCTCCTGGTTTCAGATCCACGCAGCTCCAGTTGTTACGGCCGATTGGGAGTGAATCAGTAGATGGAAGACCTCTCTCTCTCTCTCTCTCTCTCTCTCTCTGCCTCTCCTTCTCTCTCTGTGTAACTCTGACTTTCAATTAAATAAATAAATCTTTTTTAAAAAGACATTGTTTATCTGTGTAGCCTTTCTGGAGATACAGACAGATGGTCATATGGGTGCACCTGCCAAGGAACCAGTTATGTCTTTTCACGGCTTATCGTGAAAGAACAACCAGTGTACCAAAACCTCACCCCTCATTCCGTCCTTCCTGCTCTCATTTTCTTTTCCTCTAATTCTTTCTGCCCTAGGAGTGAACCTCTCAAGTAAAGCATCATCTCTTAACCCTCGCCTTAGTCTTTGTTTTAGAGTGAACAAACACTTTGCTCATTAATTTTCAGCTTTCTTCTTTTCTACTAGAAGTTTAAGACTGTAAATTTCCAAGTCCTGTTTTGGTTAATTCTACAAAGTTTATTTTTGTTGTTTTCAGTTCTCAACCAACACTTCTTCTTCCCTCCAAAGAGTATCCAGGATGAGACAGATGTGGTTCCGAATCATCTATCTCTCCACTGAAGATACAAATCTGTGACAGCTCCCATTTTGTGCAAAAGATTATGTTTCTGGCTGGCGCCGTGGCTCAACAGGCTAATCCTCCGCCTTGCGGCGCCAGCACACTGGGTTCTAGTCCCGGTCGGGGCGCCAGATTCTGTCCCGGTTGCCCCTCTTCCAGGCCAGCTCTCTGCTGTGGCCCCAGAGTGCAGTGGAGGATGGCCCAAGTGCTTGGGTCCTGCACCCCAGGGGAGACCAGGAAAAGCACCTGGCACCTGGCTCCTGCCATCGGATGAACGCGGTGTGCCGGCCGCGGCGGCCATTGGAGGGTGAACCAATGGCAAAGGAAGACCTTTCTCTCTCTCTCACTGTCCACTCTGCCTGTCAAAAAAAAAAAAAAGATTATGTTTCTAACTCCCCAATTTGTATGTAAACCCAAGGCCACATCTTCTGTCTTAGCTCTTGTTTTTCAGGAACAACAACTGCTCACAGGAGCTTGAAATCAGTGCTACATTAATACTTAGGTTTTCAACCACCTCCAATGTTAGTGAATTTGTTTTTTTCTGTCTTATATGTTTAACTATGTGTTTAAGGGGGAACTTATCAAATGTCATCCAGTGTGTCTAGGTAGTCTGTTGCAGAAGATTCTTCAATATTTAAACTGCTCATGTCCAGAAATGGAAATCTGCATGTAACCATTAAGTATGTATGTTTTAAAAGATTTGTTTATTTATTTGAGAGGTAGAGTTACAGACACAGAGAGGGAGAGATAGAAAAAGGTCTTCCATTTGCTGATTCACTCCCCAAATTACCACAAGAGCTGAAGCTGGGCTGATCTGAAGCCAGAAGCCCGGAGCTTCTTCTTGGTCTCCCGCATGGGTGCAGGGGCCCAACACATGGTCCATCTGCTGCTGCTTTCCCAGGCCACCAGCAGAGAGCTGGATCAGATGAGGTGCAGCCAGGATACCAGCCAGTGCCCTTATGAGATGCCAGTGCTGCAGGCTCCCAAGTATCTATTTGAGAGAATTATTTTACTCTCTTTTACCATAGAATTTCATCCAATTTGTTTTTAGGAGAATTTAGTAGTGGACAGTTTTGACATTTTAGTCCATGTGTCTAGAAGACAGTGATCAATAAAAGGAAGAAAGCAGCTGTTGCCTTTGTGGGAAGTGTTGCCTGGAGGCAGCCTGCAGGACCCGGCAGTGTGCTGGAAGTTTCCCATGTCTCTGTCTGGCTGCTGATTTCCTTTGTGTTTAGCTACACATAAAACTATTGAACTGGGTAGCAAATATTTGGACACTTTATAAGTCTTAAATTATATCTCATTAGTTAGAAAATAGATGAGAATGGATTTCCACTAACATGTTCCAATGAATTGAGAAGGATTTTGTAAGTGGGCTCTGAAGAGGACTGGAATTTAGTGTTAGTGAATGAAAAGACTTTTCTGTAAGAACTGGTTTGTCTTTAGGCATCCAGAAGCTGAGAGAGTCAGCCTTCTCTCTTTGCCCCCCTCACACAAAATGATGGTGCACAAATGCACCAAGAGTCGTTCTGTGTTTGTTGGTGGACCTAGTGTTAGCACAGACTGTTTTGTATGGATTCAAAGCATTTCTTTTAAGTTCACATTTTTTATTAATTAACTCTAAAAGCTAGTTGAGCACAAAAGCAAATTTCTGGGAAATGATGAAAGAATAAAATGTCACGTCAGGTGCATCTTGACTATTTCCTAAGTTGTTTTTCAATGAATTGGCCAATTATAGATGAAATTTCTTTAGTTTACTTCCAAACTGTTTGGGATCAGTCAAGCACATTTTCAAAAGCTGACATGATCACATGTATGATTATATGGAAGTGGGCACACAGGGGTAGAAAGGGGTACCTGAAAACCAGGTCTTGTCTCCACTCAAGTTCCTGTGTCATTTCTCTAGTGAACTTAATTTTCTACAAGCAAAATCACTTGACGTATTTTAAGCTGGACATGCATGGTAACAGGGCACTAATAAGAGCTTACCTTCTTACTTGAGTTATTTCAGATCATCCCATAAATAGTCAGTTACCTTTAATGAAGCTTCTTGGAGAATTCTCCATCTTTCCATTCCTCAGCGGAGTGCTAGAAAATTCTAGCAGATGGTTTCATTCAGGATGCACATGCAGCCTCTCTCCCCAGTGAAATAGAGCAGCTGCTGTAGGCTTGTTGCCTGTCACCAACTCTTTGGATGGAGCAAGGGAAAAACCCACAATCACCATTACATTCAGTAGAAACTGCAGTGGGAATTCAGAAATGCAGCATGAAATTAACTCAAAGTGGAATTTGCCTGAATTACTAGAACTCGTATGAAGATGACCCTTTTGTAAAAATTGCTTTGCTATTTGTGATGGATTCAGTTGGTCAAGATCTTGGCTTTATTAACTTGACCTCTGAGCTTATTATAGCCTTAATAGTTAACAAAAAGGCTGTGGGCAAGCCAGGGGCACTTAGGGCAGTGAAGAGCAGGGAATAATGGGGGCAGCCAGCCTTCAAAGGAAGACCTCCCTCTTAGGTCCAGAGTTCCACTGTGTGATAAAGGCTGCGATCTGAGATACAGACAGGGCGTCATGACCTAAGAAGGAAGTTCCTTTAACAAGCTAGGAAATCCAAGGACCAACTTGCTCGAGGTTCTTTGCCGAAATTATGTAGCAAGCCATTTGGACAGGTAAGCTATGTCCAGAATTGTCACTTACCTTGTGTGATACCATTTTGCTTTTATTGAGGCTACATCAGTGGCTATAGCTCCCTCTTTGTGGGAAGAGGCCATTCCAATTAAAACACATTGTCCAGTAAATAGTAGAGGTGGGAACTTAATATATGTTTATTTAATTGAATGCAAGTACACTGTGTACTTTACTAGAGCACATAAGAGTTTGTACCTTTTTTAAAAAAGATTTTATTTGTTTATTTGAGAGGTAGAGTTACAGAGAGGGATAAACAGAGAAAAAGGTCTTCCATCCACTGGTTCACTCCCCAGATGGCCACAACTGAGGCCAGAGCTGAGCCAGTCCAAAGCCAGGAGTCAGGATCTTCTTCTTACATGGGTGCAGGGACCCAAGCAGGGCCTTTCCCAGGCCATTAGCAGAAAGCTGGATTGGAAGAGGAGCAGCCAGGGCACGAACCAATACCCAAATGAGATGCCAGCACTGTGGGTGGAGGGTTAGCCTACTACGCCACAGTGCAGACCCCAAGTGTTTGTATCTTTTTTTTCAAGATTTACTTTATTTTTTTATTTGAAAAAGTTTTACAGAGACAGGTAGAGACAGAGAGAGAGAGATCCTCCATCTGCTGGTCCACTCCCCAGATGGCCTCAATGGCCAGAACTGCACCCATCTGAAGCCAGGAGCCTCCTCTGGGTCTCCCACGTGGGTGCAGGGGTCCAAGAACCTACGCCATCTTGTATTACTTTCCCAGGCCACATCAGAGAGCTGGACTGGAAGAGGTGCAGCCAGGACTAGAACTGGTGCCCATATGGGATGCCAGCGCCTCAGGCCAGGGCTTTAACCCGTTGCGCCACAGCACCGGCCCCAAGAGTTTGTATTTAAAAAATGGTTACTAGATCTACATTCATGGGATCCTCCCAGTTCTCCACTGAAGCTGTAAGGCAAGTACCAACCTAGCCTCCTAGGGCAGGATGGCACGACTCACTGGGAAATAGAATTGGCTGTTCCTGATTTTAGACGTTCTATTCTTTCCAGCTCATGGAAACTGATACCAGGATTCTGGTTGCATTTCCATCACTGAAGAGCTTCCTTTGGAGGATGGGGCTCTGTGTTTTGGGGGTCATTAGCTCTTGTCAGGGGTGCTGAGCCACCGGGACTGATAGGTTTTTTGTGTGTGGCCAGAGAGGCATATAGGGGAAGAGGGAAGAATATTCTATGCAGAGAGAATGACATAAATTCATGAAAGCTAAAAGATATATTGAGACAGTAGTTCAAATTGGCCTTGAAGGAATAATGGGACGTATGATTGGAAATGCTCAGTGATGCTGTATTTCAGAGACAAATTCCAGATATTTACAGAGCACATCCACAAGATCCACATCTTTAGAGGTATAAAGTCACAATGGTGAGCAAGGAAGGTCCCAACTCTTACAGAGCTCACCTGTCAGGCCAGAACTAGCTAAGCCTCTGGTTATAAACAGCAATGCAAACTTGCTTCGTTACACAGAGAGATATCCTTGATGGCAGCAAAATGGCCCACCGTGGTATAGGGGTTAAGACACCAGTTGGAAAGCCTACACATCGTATCAGAGGGCCGGGGGTTTGAGTCCCAGCTCTGCTTCTGATCCTGGTTCCCAATAATGTGCACCATGGGAGGCAGCAAGTGATGACTCAAGTAGTCGAATCCCTGCAACCCAGGTGGAAAACCTGGATTCAGTTCCTGACTCAACCTGAGCCACTGAAGGCAATCAGGGCGTGAACCAGAAGATGGGATCTCTCTGTTGGTCTCTCCATGTCTCTCTCTCTCTCTCTCTCATCTGTTTGTCTCTCTGACTCTCAAATAAATAAATGAAGGAAAAGGAAAAATAGATTATTTGCTGCTTAAAACAATGTCCAAGTATTAGTTAAATAGAAAGTAACCATAAAAATAAAAAGAAAGGGCATATGTCAAAAACTGTGTGCATGCGAAAAAACATGTTTGCTGTCCCACTAGATGTAGAGTTGTAGGAGGGAAGATATCACAGGCAACTGAAGTTCCTCATTTTAGTGAGTAGGAGAGCAAGGATGACATCTCAGTGTGTACTTCATGATCAGGAAACCTATCCAGCAGAGGGGCTGCAAAGAGAAAATAAGGTCAGTTTGAGAGACAATTGAGGTGTTTGCGAGTGAACATTCTAATACCAGACAGTTGAGCCAAGGCAGAGGACACACATTAGCAGGAAGGCTCTGTCATCAGTGAGGAAGTGACCTGTCCTAAGAACAACTGAGATCACCAAGGGAGAAAAGGCAACAACAACAAGGGAGAGAGCAAGTTCAAAAACTCTTCAAAATTGCTAGCTATCCATCTCCAGAATGTATGTAGCAGGAAAGTTAGGGAGCAACCCAGGTATCCTGTAGTAAGGGTCTGGTTGAATAAACTGTGTAAAATGCACACAATGGAATATTATTCAGCTGTTCCAAAGGATGAATATCTTCATGCATTATTAGGGAAAAAAGGTTTCAAGTCAAAAGCAAGGTGTAGAAGTACATGTAAGTGCTACCTTTTATGTAATGAAGGTAAACAAATAGGAATATATAAACATAATTTCTTATTTCAGATGAAATAAACAAGAATAAACAAGAAACTAGCAAAAACAAAAATTATTACCTGTAAGGATTGAGAAGAGGTAGAGGAGACAGAACCAGAGGGGACGACTGCTCAGAGTATACCTTATACTGTTGTAAGTTTTGAATCAAGTAAATGCACTAGCAGTTCAAAGTATGGACTTAGAGAAGTATGGAAATGCAAAGTGCATAGCCCTGTGTCTGGTGTAAGGGGGTTGAGAACTGGGTTCTGTTTCCACAGAGGAGCAGGAAGTGATGGTGGAGAGAATTAACTGCCTCGGAGGTCTGGACCTTGAAAAAGAAGAGGTAGAAATGTTAAAATGTACAAGGAAAGAGAAGAAATTGATGAGTCCTGGCACTTTGGGCATATTTACCTCTTACTCGGTCCTCTGTAATCCCTGATCTGTAGTCAAACCACCTTCCCTTGCCTTTACCTGAACATTTTGCGACTCTGCCTACTTTTGCTGCTACTTCTACTACATTCCTACCAAAGGAAAAGCCTTTCTCAGTTTTTTCCACCCATATGAATCTATTCAATAGATGTCCAGGCATCTCCATACATGAAATGCAAAGCATCGTGGTACACTCCCTCCCTGGAAGAGTTCCCGGTCTATTGAGATAGAGACAGATGAATAATGCAGAATGGCTCAAACAATTTCTCCGATAGGGGACATTTACTCTAATTAATGAAAACTGAGCAGGGGAAGAGCTCCCTGGAATCAAGTCCAAAAGAATCAGAATTATACCATGTTTCTAACTTAATGTACCCAGTTTTATATTATCTTGATTTCTGAAATTAATATCTTTAGCCACCTATGTGCTTAGCCACTCTCCTACATTATTGTTCATCGCCAGTAGAAGCAGCTTTGTGAAAATAGCTATGATTCTCCTCATTATATTGATGAAGAGGGGGAGATTGGGGAGTTAGGTGGCTTGCCTAAGGCCATAAAGCTAATTCCTCCCAGGAGACTATGCTTAGTGCGAAAGGGTTAAGTTTGTGATCTTTACAAAGGGAAATAATTAGTTTCTGGGAAAAGTACTACAAGGCTCTCTCATCCTATGTTGATTCTGCCTGCTAATGGAACTTAAATGAGTCAAGAGTTTCTGGAATTTTAGTGATTTATTCATTGAACACACTTATGTTGCTAACATTTCCCCCCATGTAAGCTTAACAGGATTAACAAAAGCAAAGTCAAGCTAAGTAGGCCTTCAGTGAAGACACAAAAAATTCAGCAGGTATCTGAGCGCAGGCCTTCCTCCCTCGGTTAAACACCAGCTCCTCCCCATCCATTCTGCTGGACTAAAGTGATGGTCCCATCCCTGCTTCTCAGTCTGCTTCTCTGTGGTGGAATCTAGATCGTCACTCGTCCTTTCTGCAGATGCATGGCCGGGCTTCTCCTTTGCCAGGGCACCCTCTCAGGCCACTTCTAACCAGGGTATCTGAATTTGCCTTTCCTACTCCATCCTTCAAGGTATGTGGCAGCCTTACATAATGGATGAACTCTCAGTTAAGCCAGAGCAGAGAGACTTGGGAGCAACCTGAGATTCTCTGGCAATATCAGAGATCCCGTGTTAAACTATAAGCATTTCATCCACTACCCCGTGTGAGGCATGGCATCTCGCCATTAATCAATGTCACCCCTTCTCAGTGATGAGTTACTATCTGGATTCCCATAGACCATCTGGACAGGGGCCTGGACACTGGAGAGGTTCTATTTTTATCAGGATCTGGCATGGCACTTACATTCCATTAAAACTGAGCCAGAAGTTACAGAAAACTTGAGTTGTGCTGTTTTTTCCCCACCTAGGGCCACTATTAACCAGATAAAGGATTTTTTGCACTCTGTTATCTATTATACAACAAGGGAAGGACAAAACAGAAGCCTACTTTCAGTTAAACAAAACAAACACTTGGGCATAAACACTCGGCTTCTGGAGCCTGTTCCATATCTCTGAAGAAGGCTGTTGTGGATGTTGATGCAAACACAGTTAGGAGGCTGAATGAATTGCAGCCCAGTTAAAAATAGGGGAGTAATAATTCCTGCAATGGGTTATGCCTGGGCTGGAGGGGACAGCAGAGGTGGGGCAGAATGAGAGCATGGCAGGGATGTTCTTTCTTCCTTCGGAGGAAGAAAACCATGAGATGGCCATGCCCGCTCACTCCTCCAGCAAAGAGAATGTGGCCGCTCCTGGCTGGACATCTGAGTAGAGGAAAAGAGACAGCTCCAAAGTGCTAGAGTCCAAATCCACTTATTTCACTTACTAGTGGCATAGTTTGAGCAAAATAGTTAGCTTTTCCATGCCTGTTTCTTAATCTGTAATAATACTAAAGTGCTTGTGTCCTCCTAGCATTGTTGGAAAATTAAATGAGAGCATGTACAGAAAGCATCTAGAGTATGCTAACCATATGATGACAGCGTGTGTTGGGTCTTGTTTTGCTTAGAACCTTGGTTTCCTTTCTGTACAGCAATGTGGTAGCCCAGTAGACAAGCAATTTGCCCTATCTTTTTTTTTTTTTTTTAAGCATCTTTTTTGACAGGCAGAGTTAGACAGTGAGAGAGAGAGAAACAGAGGGAAAGGTCTTCCTTCCATTGGTTCATCCCCCAAATGGCCACTATGGCCGGCGCGCTGTGCCAATCCAAAGCCAGGAGCTAGGCGCTTCCTCCTGTTCTCCCATGCGGGTGCAGGGCCCAAGCACTTGGGCCATCCTCCACTGCCTTCCCAGGCCACAGCAGAGAGCTGGACTGGAAGGGGAACAACCCGGACAGAACCTGTGCCCCAACTGGGACTAGAACCTGGGGTGCCAACGCCACAGGCGGAGGATTAGCCTAGTGAGCCGCGGCGCTGGCCCACCCTATCTTTAAAGTGAGAATAAGCCCACCTTGTAGATGCTAACCAGGAAATGTTAATTCAGTATTAATTAATTGTATGAATGAATTGTATGAATGAACTGTCCAGCCTGTGACATTCTAGAATGAAAGAAAGCACTTGCAGCAACCCAGGAAGGTGACTTCAAGTGAAGAGCTGAGTAGGCATAGATGATACTCCCATTTTCAGGGTCACAGGGAGGTACTATCTAACGGACCGTTAATTATCTGATTCTTAGATTTCAATGAATATCCAAGTTACAAATCACTACTGGCATTAGAAAAAAATATTCAGAGCCATGCCCCACATCTCCAGAATCAGTGTCTGTTGAATCTGAGTGGGGGTTGTGTGTGTGTGTCCAAAACTGAATTTTGGTGCAAAGATATGCAATTGCTCTTACTGATGAACTATGAAATTCCAATTTCAAGGCTTCCCTGTAGCTGTTAATAATGAACAATAAGAATAAATTAAATTTCTACCAGACTCTATAATTTCTATTATTTTTCATACATCATCTCTTTCTATCTCTAACACAACCATCATTGGAAACATCAGATGTTTTTCTAATGAGACACACGGAGGTTGCCTGTGACATTCTGGAATTAGACCCCAAAGTTGTAGATATAATTTGTTCATTAAGCAGTGGTACATGTTAGAGTGATTTAGAGCAGGACTGTGGCACCAATTAAATCCACAGAATTACAGACTTCTATCCTTAAGCAAATAATGAACTGGTTTTTTTATTTCTATATATTAGCTTGTAATTTCTAGAACCCTACATGAATGAAATCATAAAGTTTGTGCACTTTGTTACCTCTTTCATATACCATAGTGATTTTGAGATGCATGTATGTTGTGTTTATCAATAGTTTGTTTTTCTTAATTCTGGAGTAATACATCTAAGGTCATGTGTTTCTACCTTCATCTATTGATGAACATTTGGACTCTTTCCAGTTTGGGGCTATTACAAATAACCCCACTTTGAGCATTCATATAAAAATCTCTGTGTGGATATACTTTTTCACTTTTCTTTTGGCTGAGTCATATGATAGGCATATGTTTAATTTTTTGTGAAATTCCCCAAATATCTTTTGGAAGATGATTGCAGTAGTTATATACTGTCATTATGACTTTAATTTGCATGTCCTTGATGACTAATGATACTGAACATCTTTTTGTATGCTTATCGGCTATTTTTATGTCTTTCTATATCAGATGTCTACTCAAACCTTTTATCTATTTTTATTTGGATGTATTATTATTATTATTATTATCAAATCTCTGCCTATGTTCTGGACACAAGTACTTTGTTCATTATTAATGTTGGCTGTAATGTCTCTGTTTTGGACTGAGTAGAACGTGGCTCCCTGGCTCATGGTTGATGGGTTAATGGTGGAGATTTGATCTAATTATGGTGCCAGAGTCTGCTGGGAGGTCTTTAGTTCACCATGGGCTTGCCCTTAGAAGTTAATTCATGCAAGTGGGCTGGCGATTCCAGTCGAGTTCTGCCTAGCTTCACTCTGCTTTGTGGCTCACCTGTGGTCATTCCTCCACACCTGCTTGGCCATTACCAGCCTCCTTCAGACACCAGACTAATGGGACCACCCAATCCTGAACCATTAGCCTCCAAGCTGTGAGCCAACCTGTTCCTTCCCAAGAAGCTCCTCCAAGGCATTTTAGTTAAAATAATGAAAAATTATTAAAGCAGTCTCAAATGCTGTTTCTTGATGAGCAAGCGTTTTCATTCTGAACAACTTTATCTCCTTTTATCATTATTGCTCGAAGTCCTGTCTATGAAATATTTTCCTACTTTAAGATCACAAAAATATTTTACTGTTTTCTTCTGAAAGCTTTACAGTCTTTGTATTTGTGCTTTTTAATTGCCAAATTAATTTTCTGTATGTGGCATATGGTGTAATTCAAGGATCCCCTCTTTATGTCTGGACACCCAATTACTCTTACACTGTTTTTGGAAAGACTCTCTGTTCTCCCATTGAATTGCTTTTGTATCTATGTTGAAAAATCAGTTGACTGCACATGTGTGGTCTCTTCTGGAGTCTCTATTCTCTTCTATTCATCAATTAGTCTATCCTTATGTTATTAAAATCTTATTTTGATTACTGTGCCTTTTTAGTAAGTTACAAAGTCTAAATTTCTTCTTTCCCAAATTGTATTGACAATTCAAGATCCTTTGTATATGCATAGGAATTGATTTATTCAAATGTTTCTTTCTTCTTAAATAGGTTCTGAAGGCTTGTGTATTTCAAAGAAATTGTCCATCTGTTCTAGGTTGTTGAGCGTATTTTACCATACTCCAAATATTCACTTATTATCTCTATCTCAAAAAAGATTCCAGAAGCCACACATAGGAGAACACGTTGCAGGAGAAACGTGCCAGAAGGGAAACCTTGTTCTGTAATCTGAGTTCAGCTGAGACCTTAGGAGTAAGCTCTTCCATCACTGGAAGCAATGGCAAAGCCTAAAGCCAAGTCTCAACAGAATTGATCCACCTACTAGGTCATCTGGCAGGTACTTACCCTGTGCTTACACAGTGAAATGCTTGGCCATAAATTTATGGAGCCCTTCTGCAGACGGATCAGACTTCCCTGCACATCTTTCTCTGCCCTGGCACCTTGCCATGCAAACTTCTTCCCTCTCAGGTTCCCTGAGAACAAACTCTGTTTCTTCTACCCTGAGACAGGCTCTGTGAGGGCTCCGCTTCCCTGGGCCACAGTTAAGAGCTTGTACGATGTGTTTCCTTCTCTAGACAATCAAAACCCTAAATGGATGAAAACAGGTGCTTCCTATATTGTGCCCAATTCTTTTTTTTTAACTTCAGAGTATGTCAATACTCATTGCTATGTCATGGCTGGAACACAGTAGTAAACTTCTGAACAACTGCTCACATTAAACTGACAAATGCAATGCAATGATAGGTAACTCTCCAGTATTTTAGCGTAATTAAATTCAGCATCCATTACTGAAATTGGTCATATAAAAGGCACCACGTAAGACTGTTGAAAATCACATAGGCGTAAAACAAAACACCTAATCTGAAAGATCTCCCTTGGCTGAGAGGGAGAACAGAAAGAAGGATAAGAAACTATTATATACCAGAGGTTAATAAATGCCATAAGAGAAAACCCCAAGTTCCCATGGGAGCAAGGAGAGGATTTAAGAGAGTTCAGGACTAACTTGTAAATACAGACATGACGGTGGTGGTAGATGAACAGTATTTTGGAAAAGTTTCTTTAAGAAATAATTATTCAGCTGGGTACTGAAGAGTAGTAGTATACATACCCACCCACCCCCAAATAGCCTTTTTGTAAACTTTAGAATATTTTATAAACGTTGTGTCTTTTTTTTATAGGCGGATACCATCCTAGTCATATTTTTCATTAGACTCCAGATAGTTAAACAGGTTGACTTTCCCTGCACATGTGTTAAACAATATGTCAGGATAATGGAATTATTATCTCTATCTGGGGAACTAATTTGGAAATGAAAAATGTCCTTTTAAGAAAAATAAATGAGAATAAGCAGGAGAGACGTGAGAGTTGACAGTGGTTATGACTTGTGTAAGCAGAGGGATAAGTATATTTAGATCTACTTAATACACTGGGAGTCCTTTTTAGACTGTGTTATTTCTACATGGGTTAAGAGAGCTGTGTTTTCTGAGAGAGATTCAAAGTCTTACCCTCAGGAGGCTAAAAGAGCAGACCACTTGGAGCATCACTGGAAGTTGTTCAAGACTAACTTGTCAATGCAGACAACAGTTTGTTTCTTTCAGTGAGACAATTAGCTCAACAACACAGAGACATCTTTATCCCTCTTGCATCATTTTCAATACGCTGGGCATAGTGAGTGCTTAATGATTATTTATTGCAATAGTCACCACGTTGTCACCACTTTCCCATTGAAATCCTTCTGAATCCCGCTTCTCCACAGCCTCAATAAACACTCTAATACAGCTCTTCTCAGATCTGTTGGCCTCAGACCCTTCTACACTCTGTAGAACCTCACAGAGTTTTTGTCTATGTGTGTATTGTATTTGTCAATATACACCATATTAGGGGCTGGTACTGTGGCACAGTAGGCTAGACCTCCACCTATGGCACTGGCATCCATATGGGCACCAGTCCATGTCCTGGCTGCTCCCCTTCTAATCCAGCTCTCTGCTTATGGCCTGAGGAAGCAGTGGAGGATGGCTCTGCACCCACATGGGAGACCCAGAGGAAGCTCCTGGCTCCTGGCTCCTGGCTCCTGGTTGCTGGCTTCGGATCAGCCCAGCTCTGTCCATTGTAGCCATTTAGGGAATGAACCAGTGGATGGAGGACCTTTCTGTCTCTCCCTCTCTGTAATTCTGCCTCTCAAATAAATAAAAATTTTTTTAAACTTGCCAGATTAGAAATTAAAACTGCAAAAACTTTAAGATTTATTAGTTCCTTTATTTTAAAAATTATTTGTATATTCAAGGTATACAACAAGATGCTATGTGGATACATATAGACAGTAAAATGGTTGATTTGTGAAGCAAATAATATATCATCATCTCACATATCTACCTATTTTTATTGTTGTTGGCTTTGCGGCAGGAGCAGCTAAGATGTACTCTATTAGCAGACTCCTAGATACAGTAAATTTTATTAACTATAGTCCTCCTATTGTTTGTACATACATGAGATCTCTAGACTTGTTCATCCAACCTAGCTGCTGTTTGTAACTTCTGAACTATGTCTCCCCAGCAGGGACTGGGTAACCACTGTGTGTTCTCTGTCATATTAATTCCCTTAAAATAGCAATGATAAACCAATAACATACTGTTGTGGGAAAAGCAACCGTATTTTCCAAATTTACAAAAAATGATGAGTGACATTGCTTTTCATTTTTGGAAATATTTTTAATGTCTGGTTATAAATGACAGCTAGCACCGCCTATCTGTTTCTTCTTTCGATATGTAAAAACAATAAGTCATGTCATCTCTGGAACGTTCCACTGTTCTCTTGTGAGAGAATGAGAGTGAAAAAGGCAAATAGTGTCTTGCTATTGTTATGAATGTATTTGCCACCTTGGAGGCCCTTTGGAGGACATGGAGAATCCATGTCCTACTGGGACTCTCTTCCTTTCACACTCACTCCTAGTCTCATCTCTGTTAATACTTGCTCAATGAATAGATAAACCTCTCCAACATGTCCTGGACTTAACTGCCTTATAAACAAGGCCATATCAGAGTTTTCTGTGATCACACATTGCAGAGGTTGCCTGACAATCATGGTACCAAACGGGAACATCTCTGCCTGATTTCCAGGCCTCCTCCATGTTAGCCCCTCCTTTCTCATCCAATGATGTTTCCACCCAGGCTCACGGCAAGCCTCGTTTCTCATGGTTGCCTTCACATAAAACGGCCTCCTCTGCACTGTCTCAGCTGTCCCCATGGTGCTCATTCTCTGGGGCCACTAGCAGGGTACATTTGTCCTCAGATCTCTCCTCCATGAATGCTGTGTCTCAGTGACAGTCCCCTCTGAGAGCTTTGGTGGCCTTGTATGCTATGAATTGCTGTTGGATTTCTGCTAGTCTTGGATCAAAATGAATCAGGAGGTCAGGAACAAGGTCCCTCCTTTTGTGTCCCTCACAATCCTGAACACATTCTGTTTTCAAAGCAGAATGAATTATAAACCCAACTCATTTAAGAGACTTAAAAAACTTGAAAACACAGAGGCAAAACAAACAAAAATCATGGATAACCAGTGAATTACTTTTATACTTATGTCCTCATTCTTTTTTAAATTTTTCAAATGTTTGTTATGGAAATGATCAAACATACACAAAGTAGAGAAAATAGTCTAATGAAGGTGAGGTAGCCATCACTAGATTTTAACAATAATAAATAAATATGTAGGGGGCAGGCACTGAGGCACAGAGGCTAAGCTGCCATAGTCTAGCAACCCATATTGGAGTGTCAGCTGGAGTCCTGGCTCCTGCACCTCTGATACAGTGTCCTGCTAATGCACCTGAGAAAGTAGTGGATGATGGCCCCAGTACTTGGGTTACTGCCCTCTCTACATGGGAGATTGAAATGTTCCAGGCTCCTGGCTTCAGTCTTGTCCACTCATGGCTGTTGTAGCCTTTTGGGGAGTAAATCAGTGAGTAGAAGATCTCTGTTTCTCTCTTTCTGCCACTCTACCTTTCAAATAAAAATAAATAAATCTTTAAAAATTGTGTAGGCAGTATTGTTCTATTCAAGTTTTTCACTCTACCTAGGTTATTCGGAAACCCATCCCAGACAGCATATCACTCCAGCTGTATTTTCCCATATACCTCTAAACAATGCTCTTTTTTGAAAAGCACAATTGCAATGCCATTAACATAGCTAAACAAGTCAACAATAACTGTTGTAAAATTCACAATCCCTGTTCACATTTTTCAAATTTTTTTTTTTTTTTTTTTTTACAGGCAGAGTGGACAGTGAGAGAGAGAGACAGAGAGAAAGGTCTTCCTTTTGCCGTTGGTTCACCCTCCAATGGCCGCCGCGGTCGGCGCGCTGCGGCCGGCGCACCGCGCTCGTCCGATGGCAGGAGCCAGGAGCCAGGTGCTTTTCCTGGTCTCCCCATGGGGTGCAGGGCCCAAGCACCTGGGCCATCCTCCACTGCACTCCTGGGCCACAGCAGAGGGCTGGCCTGGAAGTGGGGCAACTTTTAGAATTTGGACTGAAATCCAAATAAGATCTATAGATTATGATTGGTTTACATGTATCTTAAAGATTTTTACTCAAGTTCCCCCCTTATCTCTCTTTTTATTTCCTTGACATTTTCATTTTTTATCTTTATTGAAATAAACAGTTTTCCTTCATCTGGATTGTGTTGGCTTCATCCCCACAGCAGCATTTAGGATTTTTTTTTTCACCTTATATTTCCTGGAAATTAGCCATTAGATTTAGAGGGCTTTGTCCCATGTTTGTTTGTTGTTTTCTTTTTTTAAAAAGAAAGATTTATTTATTTATTTGAAAGGCAGAGTTACAGAGAGAGAGAGAAGGAGAGACAAAGAGAGAGAGAAACAGAGAGAGAGAGATCGTCCATCCTTGGTTCACTCCCTAAATGGTCGCAACAGTCAGGGCAGGGCCAGGCTGCAACCAGGAGCGAGGAGCTTCTTCCAGGTCTCCCATGTGGGTAGAAGGGCCCAAACACTGGGCCATCTTCCACTGGATCAGCAGGAAGCTGGATGGGAAACGGAGCAGTCTGGACATAAACTGGCAACCTGCTTGTTATTTCATACTTCCACTAGGAAGTATGTAATGTTTTATTATGTTAAGATAATTAGTAATATAATCATTGCCTAGATTCATTAACTTTCTCCACTTATTATAAGCATTGCAAACTGATGAATGTCTAACTCTATCATTCTATCTTTAGTTACAAGCCAGAAAACATCTAAAGGAGCAACTTTCACTCATCAACTATTTGAGTTATAAGTTTTACATAAAAAGGCAAGATTACATCTTGATTCTTTACCTACTCAACAATTTTCAAAATACTATGATGGTTATTTAACCATCTTCAAAGGTAACACTGAGGGTCTCTTTCTCCCGCCCTGAATCATTAATAATTTATGGATTGAGTCGCATTATTAATGCTTTGTGAATCCTTACTGGTTTCCAAATTGTCTTATTTTTGGCCAGGGACAGCTTATTCAGGCTACTTTTTTAGTCCATTTGAGATGACCCGGAAGTTTCTCATGGCTGTGTTTCTTACCTGTGGCAATGAAATGCCTGTTCTTGAATGTTCACTGCCCAGAACTGGATTCAGCCATTTCCACAGACATCTTGATTCTGTTTAGTAGAAAATGGTATTTAGAGAATAAACCTACTAGAGTGTCTGCTGCCACTGCATTGATCAGTGTTTCTAGGTCTTTCAAGAAGTTGGGAAAAAAAGATTTTTTAAAAAAGATAAGCATACTGCTCTTTTCCCAAGAAGCAAATTATTACTATGCAGTATACAAATAATAAGGAACCTTTTCAATTTGTAACTTCTTTCTTTTTTTCCTTCATTGTATTGACTGAATCTTCTGGAATACTGTTAATTGTGACTTAGACATGTTTCTTGTTCATATGAACATTCCTGATCACCAAGGGGTGGAAGAAAGCCTTCTGCACTCAAATTCCACTTAAAGTGAGGGATAAATCCTACTTCAGGTGTTATCAAACTGTGATCCATAGGTCAAATCCAACCTGCTTCCTTTGCTCTTTCTTTCTTTCTTTCTTTCTTTCTTTCTTTCTTTCTTTCTTTCTTTCTTTCTTTCTTTTTTTTGTCATGGCTAATGAAGAATGATTTTTACATTTTGAAATAATTGGAGAAAATCCTAAGAAGCATGTACTTCCTGTCACTTGCAAAGTATTTTAATGTTCACTAAGTTTCATTGAAACACAGCTACACATGTTCATTTACATAATGTCTATTACTGCTTTCATGCTACCATGCAGAGTGAAGAAGTCAGTCCAGACAGACATCATACAACTGCCATTAGTTTGCTCTGTCCACAAAAATATTTACTGTCTGGCCCTTTAAACAAAAAGTTTGCCAGTTCCTGCCTACTTGATCATACTGTGTTTCCACTTAATAGAATGGCATATTCAACTAACTTATGCTTTATAATATTTCAGATCTAAACAATAGTAGTCTGTGCAATATTTTGTTGTGTGGTACCAGAGGAAGGTTGATACTTTTCAATTTGTCTTGATTTGCAACTGTTTTTCAGTTTTGGTGTCAGGATTATGGTAGCCTTGCAAGCGAACTGGGAGACTTAGTACAGACTTAAAGGCTCTGAACGTAATTAGATAGCCTTCAGCACCTCAGAGCAGCAGAGAAACCCAGCAGCTGGCTGTGCAAATTCTTGGCAAGCTCGGCAATAGGTGCTATCAACAGGAGGATCTGGAGCTGGGCAGGTGTGGGGCTGAACCCAGCTTCACACTTAGTAGCTGATCGCTCTTTGATAAATTATGAAGCTTCCTGCATTTCATTTCCCTCATCTGAAAAATGGGGATGCAGAGTACTTAGTGTCAATAAGGTAATATGATAACATGTGTCAAACACTTAACACAACACCAGACACTTGAAAATGCTCAATAAATCACACCTACTATTATAGCTGTTATTACTAGTACCACTCACAGAGCTCTGAAGAACTCTTGCAGATGCTATGATGTCCTGTAACTATGGTCTTTTGACTTTTTACTTGTTGAACTATCTAATGGAGCATTAAGTCTTTGAGTATAATGTAAATCAAAAATAGGTCATTTCAAAAATAAACTAATTCGCCGCTGCAGTGGCTCACTTGACTAATCTTCTGCCTGCGGCTCCAGTACCCCGGATTCAAGTCACGGTTGGGGTGTCGGATTCTGTCCTGGTTACTCCTTTTCCAGTCCAGCTCTCTGCTGTGGCCCGGGAAGGCAGTGGAGGATGGCCCAGGTCTTTGGGCCCTGCACCCGCATGGGAGACCAGGAGGAAGCACCTGGCTCCTGGCTTTGGATCAGCGCAGCGCGCTGGCCGGCAGCCACTTGGGGGAAGAACCAACGGAAAAAGAAACACCTTTCTCTCTGTCTCTCTCTCTCACTGTCTAACTCTGCATATCCAATAAATAAATAAATAAATAAATAAATAAATTCAGTTTAATTGATCAAAAACATTTTAGGGACTGACACTGTGGTGCAGTGGGTTAAACCACAGCCTGAAGTGCTGGCATCCCGTATGGGTGCTCGTTGGATTCCTGACTGCTCTACTTATGATCCAACTCCCTACTAATGTGCCTGGGAAGTGCCTGGGAGCCTGCACCCATGTGGGAAATACATAGGAGGCTCCTGGCTCCTGTGTTTGGGCTGTCCCAGCCCTGGCCATTGCAACCATTTTGGGAATGAACCAGCAGATGGAAGATCTCTCTGTCTCTCCTCTCTCTAAACTCTGCATTTTAAATAAATAAATAAAATCCCTTTTTTAATTAAAAAATTAACTTAAAAAACTTAGAATATATCTAATTCTTAGGAGGCCTTTTATGTTAAAAAAAAAAAACCACAACAATAAGAAACAAAATACAAAATGTGGTAGACAGCCCAGGTCTTCATGAGATAGAAGGCCCAGTGAGAAAGTCAAGGTAATAATAAACTTGTTGCCTTGGCTCCATCGTGAACACAGCATGACTTGGGAAAAGCACCCATTATCTATGTAATTAACCTCAATTAGGGCTAGAAAAACCCTCAGTTGGACAAAATTATAACTTACCGTTTTATAGGCACAACTGTATCACCAGACAACATAAGCTATTGAAGAAACGTATGTGTCATTGTAAGTGTGACTTCTCCTCATTATCCTAAGAAAAGTTCTCTCCAAGTTCTTCTTTACCCATGGTTCACTTTCCACAGTTTCAGTTACCCGTGGTCCACTGTAGTCCACTGTAGTCCAAAAATAATAGATGGAAAATTCCAGAAATAAGCAATTCATTAAGTCTACATTGCACACTATGTGGAGTAGCATGATGAAATCCATCTCTGTCTGGGATGTGAATCATCGTGCTGTATATTCCGCCCATCTGCTAGTCACTGAGTGGCCATCTTGTGGATGAGATGTCCTGTTCCTCTTTCACAGTGTTTGCGTTCATCTTACTCCATAGCCTAACGCACTTCACCATCCCTGCGTCATTCACCTCCCTTCATAACCTCATGTCGGCACCATGTCGCCTCACATCATCATCACAAAAAAAGGGTGAATACACTGTAGTAAGATACGTTGAAAGAGAAAGAGACCACGTTCACATAACTCTTATTATACTATATTTTTATAATTCTTCATTTAATCATTAATTATTGTTGTCATTCTCTTACTGTGGATGCATTCAACTTTATCATAAATATGTACATGCAGGAAAAATATAGTATGCATAAGGGTCATCCATCCCACCTGGATAAGGGGAAATTGATGTACTTGAGATTCTCACGGCAGCTGCTCTGAGAAAGTAACAAGTGAAAGGCCCAGCAGCCCAGTGTTTGGTGATGAAAACCACTGCTCCATTGTCAAGAAGGTGTCCAGAGCCGGAGACCCCCACATCTCAGGAGGGAGATACACCACCAGACGGTCAGGAGGTCTTGCTTCTGACCTCAGAACTTACTCCTAATTGTTAAAAATAGACAACATGAGCACAAATGAATGAATGAGTACTCTGAATGTAGCTGCCGAGCTGACACAGGTAGAGGAAGACTACAGAGATCACAGCACAGTTATGAATGTTCACAGCCAGGCGCTGTGCAATGGGCTCCAGAAACAGACTGAGAGCAGGTAACAAACGTGTCCTTGTCAGGAGATCGCTGAGTGAGCTCTCAGGACTTCCTTTCCAGAGGACAGGCAGGGACTGAGAACTCAGCCATCTGTGTCAGAAGGTGATGTGTTGATGCAGCGCACCAGATGGAAGCTATTTCCATTACCTTCTCTCCTTCCCCCTTTCCTTACTCCGTATTCAGGAACTGCAGAGTATGGTTCTCCTTTTAAGCCTAGACTTTGTCCAACATTTTGTCATAAATGAAAAATCATACTTTCTGGCCTAGTCTTACCTGATCCTTTGTAAGCATGCTTTACTAATACAGATGTGTCAAATGTTTTTGAAGTAGCTTTCAATAAAGAATATAATGTGAACAGTTTTTCCCAGTCCAAATATGTCTACATTGAGAACACATAATTATTAACTTTCACAAATTTTATTTTTGTTTTAAGGATTTGAATTATGCTTGTCTCTGTCTTCTGAAAATATAGTGCATGGGATGTGTGATTAATTCTCTTAACCACCCAGATGATAGTCAAAATGTGTGTAGTAGATCCCAGACAGACTGTAGAGAAAGTTTAGGAACTACTAAAATACAGGCAGAACGTTCCCACTCCCATAAACAAGTAAATCATGAAAAGTAAAGAATTTGTCTTATCTTATAATATATCCCTATCTCTATATGTGTGTTTTTAAAGGCTCCTAATGCACAATTTCTTTATTGCAATATTAAAAAGAAAGCAGGACATTCAGAATAAGCAACCTTTCTTCCCCCAGCAGAGCTTGCTTTCTCAGGAAGTTTTTTTTTTTTTTTTAATTTTCAACAGGCAGAGTGGACAGTGAGAGAGAGAGACAGAGAGAAAGGTCTTCCATTGCCGTTGGTTCACCCTCCAATTGCCGCTGCGGCCAGCACACCACGCTGATCCAAAGCCAGGAGCCAGGTGCTTTTCCTGGTCTCCCATGGGGTGTAGGACCCAAGCACTTGGGCCATCCTCCACTGCACTCCCGGGCCACTGCAGAGAGCTGGCCTGGAAGAGGAGCAAAACCGGGACAGAATCCAATGCCCGGACCGGGACTGGAACCCAGTGTGCCGGTGCCGCAGGCGGAGGATTAGCCTATTGAGCCACAGCGCCGGCCCTCAGGAAGTTCTAAAACTTAAGAGTTAGAATGCCTCCTAAAGCATATTTTAATATGATGTGTGGTGCTTGAATTCCCAATGTGATGCCTCAGCAAGTGGTTCTCCATTCTCTTCTAGGACGTTCATCATTAATGGGAAGGCCAGATTCCAGGGCAGCACAAATATGTCTTCCTACAGAGTTTAGCTGTTGGTGAGAGTTCTGACCCCAACAGATGTGCAAATGTCCTGAGTGGTCTCCCTATCTCTAGGTCCCTAGCAGCCTCCTTTATTGATTATTCTTAGTAAATATAAGCTATATTTTAAATTAGGAAAAAATTGGAGCTGGCATTATGGTACAGCAGGCTAAGCCGCGGCTTGCAACACTGATATACCATATTGGAGTGCTGCTTTGAGCCCCAGCTACTCTGTTTCCAAGCTAGCCCCCTGCTAATGTGCCTGGAAAGGTAGTGGTAGATGGCCCCAATACTTTGATACCTGCCACTCATGTGGGAGACCCAGTTGGAGTTCCAGGCTCCTGACCCAGCCTGGCTGTTGCAGCCATTTGAGGAATGGAAGATATCTTTGAGGATGGAAGATATCTGTGTGTGTGTGTGTGTGTGTGTGTGTGTGTGTGTGTGTCTCCCTCTGTCTGTCTTTATGCCTTTCAAATAAATAAATAAATCTTGAAAAAATAGTAAAATCAGAATCTTCTAGACCCACAGACTCAAATACAATCAAAAGCTAACCACATCTAATATTGATTCCTATCTTGAGACATAACGGAAAGCTCACTTCTAACTCATCCACATCAAATCTGAATAAGTGAAGACAACGAGAGGCATTATTTTCATTTCGGCACACTGTCTCTGCTTTCTTCCCTTCCGGTGAATGTTTTTCTGTGACCGAGAGACAGAGTGACAACTCCAGCCAGGTAGAAGTTCTGCTGCTTCAGCACTCGCCTGCGGAAGGACTAATATTATGCTGCAGTTGCTGAACAATGCTACTGTTCCCTAAGAGCTCATCCAGAAAATATTATTTACAGCTATCTGATGTGCTCTGAATGAATCACCCAATTAAAGCAAATAATGATTGGGCATTCAGAGAGGATCCCAACCATGGGAAATCATCTTTCCTGAGAAACACGACTGCTTTGGGTAACAAAGTCACTGCTGGTGCTAGGAACTATATCTTTTGATACAAATTTCAATGCATTGATCTCTATCTTTGATTTTTTTTCTACGCCTCTTTCCATGTTTATCTTTCAATATCTTTATCCCTGTCTTGGATCTTTCGGGTTTTACAAAACTTTCTGAACCATTGTCCTCACTACTACTGGGTTGGAAATTCATGAAGGATTTCTAGTCTTTGACCTTGGGAAAATATTTTCAGTGTGCGTGCTGCTTCCTAGAAGCCTTTTATTTATTTATTCTTCAGGACTAAACTCTGCCACATCAACCACTATAATCTTAAACCACATCCTAGTGAACAGTTGAGTTTAACAATTACACATTTGTTCAAATCTTGTTGGCTGTTAATTCTCTAATGTTCTGCAGTACCAACTAGAGTCTTTGGAATGCACTTGGAAAACCATGTTCAACTACCTAGTTATCCAGCAAAGTGAACTTTCAGTCTCCAAGACCTGTAGATCTAATAGGTCATCACGTAGAATCTGTACTTCATCATGAAATCAGGAGTCACTGAAATGATGTAATTAATTATTTTCACAGAATCTCTCTAGCCACACTATGAGAAATGGGTTGGAAAGAGATAAGACAAGCAGTGCAAAGTCAGTTAGAAAGCTCTGGCAAGGTTCTAGCTAGTGATGATGTGGCCTGAATTGAGAAGGAAGTTCAGTATCAGAGATAAGCAATTGTGGGAAGGCAGGGGGGTGGTTGGAAGTGACAATGAATTTCTGGCTTTGACAAGATTATTATCATCTGAGGATGGGTAACAGGACAAAGAATAGATTTGGGGAAGGTGATGAGGACATATTAGTTTTGCTAAGGATGCGTTGGTTTGCAAGCATCCAGAGCAATGTCAGTAATAGTTGTGAGTGCAGGACTAGAGCTCAAGAGCCAGATATGGTCTAGAGATTTTAGAGTCTTCAGGGAAAAGAAGGAAACTGAATAAATGGGAGCTTCCCTGGCTTTAATCTTAATCCTGAAAATAATAGATGGTCCTCAGTTGCAATAGCAGAAAGCTTGGTTAAATTTGAAGAGTGAAGATGTCCTTTTAAAGAAAGCTGAGCTTCCTAAATGTTGCATTTGTTATGAAACAGAGACATGGCCAATTCTTGTTTTCAAAGATGTCTGTAACCCAAAAGCACCATACTCTTGCTTTTTAAAACTAAAGAATAAATTGCTCCAAGCTTTATCTCTATTTCAAAATTATTTAGCCCAATTGTACCACATCATGGCTTCCAAAAAGAAATCTTTTATTTTTTACATGAGCTATTAAAATTATACCCCAATACACACATTTTATATATGTAAATATGAAATGTTTGAATTTCACTCATGTTTGATGAGACTAGGCAATGTGCTGGTCTCTGTTTGAACCTAGGGCTAGTTACTGACTTTGCAGGAGAGAAGTAGCAGAGATCCAGAGACAGCTTCCCACACTGGCTTACCCCGAGGAAACAATAGAGCCATGCAAGAGCTAGGAGTACAGAGCAAGATAATATTTATTTTCCTACTTTAAATTTAGCTGGATCATGCTGGGAGATGGCGACAGTATCAGCAGGCACCAAAAGGATCTGGTGTATCATTGCTAAGGACTGAATTGTCCAGATAACTCAGATTAAACTTCTTTATAGCAGTCCAGAACCAAAAATCCATCTGTCTGTTCCCCTGTTCACTTTTCACTTCCACTACCCAAGCATCAGTCAACTCACCCATGACCTTCCCGACAAGAACCAGGACTTAGAGCTGCCTTAGTCTTTAAGCTGAATAGCAAGGGGCATCATCCTCAAAAAGTCTCATACCTCCTCCTTGAGGGACTGATTTTGGTTTTTATGTCACTGCTTTGGATTTGTCCTTTAATTTGTATCCCACAATTATGAGTGGAGATGATGGCTATCATATCATAATTACAACCCTTTCTACAGAACCCTATAAAATGTCTTTATAAGTACTGGAAGTAATAATTTTATGAAGTGCCTGTAACCTGGTTAAATAAAATTATTTGGAAGATGATCTTGTATTCATATAAATATGAGTGTTTTGAAGATTGTAAAGATAAAGTTTTGGAATATGAATAAAGACAGACTCTCTTGTCCGCTTAAGAATATATTATATTCCTAGCTGTAAGTGGTTGAAGCAAGAATTTTATTCAAAATGTCATTTTTTTCCAATAACAGAAATCACGTTTTACTCAATAAATATTTATTGAGAATTGTGTTCATCCCTGAGAGATATCAGTGAAGCATAAGAAGGATGTCTTTACAGAGACTAAAATCATAAAGATTCAATGCCATTCATTCAATGATATTTTTGGACGCCTACTATATGCTATAAACTGTTTTAAGTGTTGAGGACCCAGCTATGAAGTAAAAAAAATAAGCTGCAGTTCATTTTTAAGAAACAGGACAAAAGAAAGATTAAATAAATAGAAGATAACATAAGTGCTGTGGAGAAAAGTAACTGGTGCTAAATGCTTAGGGGCAATAAAAAGAAAACTAGTTAGACTGCAGTGAAGGAATGTCTCAGAGATGAGCTAGACTTTGAATGCAGCCATCAAGATAGAATCTGAACAGGTTCAAGTTTGAGGAGATACAGGGGAGGGAAAGGTCACTGAGAGAAGAGCAAGGGAATGAAGTGAGAACCACAACCACACATGCTCAGACCATGGACACCTCGGTGGATTAATAAAGTTACAGTGAAAAGTCCATTATGACAAAAAATAAATCCTTAGTGTTAGGAACTCATAATTCAATTTAACAAGTATATATTGGATATACTCATAGAGTATAAATTCCAAGGACAAGAATCTTGTGCATATTACTAACCATTCTACCTCTAGCATCTATAATAGAAAAGGTACTAAGTAAATTGTTCGTTAAATGCATGTAGGGCTCTTGAAACCAAATGATGAAGGGTGATGTATTTGAACTTGATCTTATCAACAGCAAAAAAAAAAAAAAAAGTAATGCACAATGCTTATCTTGGCAGATACACAATTATGAGGTTCCCTTAACCACATCACTGAACCCCTTAAAAAACTTTCCCTCCCTTTAGTTATTTTCCTTCTATAACTTTCCCTCATGGCTCCCACCACTTTCTTCCCCTCCCATACCCTTGGGACACTAGTAGATGACCAGTAGAACAGCTTTTCAGGACACATGTGCATACGTGCAGCTCAAATACTGTCAAGCAGCATGGGATCTGCAGAGCAACCCCAGCCATGCTGTGCCCCCTGAGAAGAGTAAATTCTATTCCTGATCAGTGGCACTCTCTCTCTCTCTCTCTTGGTGGGCTTCAGAGCGCTGTCTGAGCCTCAAAGCAGGTGACTCTCATGATGATAGCCCTTGGGTTTTTTTTTCCCAGCCTTTTTTCTATTCTTCCTCCAAGCTGATGTAGAAACCCCCAGGACACAGTTCAGGGTGTCCTCCCCACACCCCTTCCCAATTCCTTGGGTTCCCCTTCCTTCCACATCCTGCCCTTTCCCTCTTGATTATGTTTTTATATGGTGTTACTTCATCATCTTGTACATTAGATTGTTTTCCATGACTATAACAAAATACCTGAGGCTGCGTATTTGTGAAAATAAAAGAAAAAAACAGGTTGCGGCTGGTGCTGTGGTACAGCAGGTTAAAACTCTGGCCTACAGCACTTGTATCCCATAGGGGCACCAGTTAGAATCCCAGCTGCTACTCTTCTGATCCAGCTCCCTGCTAATGTGCCTGGGAAAGCAGTGGAAGATGACCCAAATCCTTGGACCCCTGCATCCACATGGGTGACCTAGAAGAAGTTCCTGGCTCCTAGCTTCAGATTGGCTCAGCTCTGGCCATCGTGGCCATTTGGAGAATGAACCAGTGGATGGAAGACCTCTTTCTGTCTCTACTTCTCTCTGTAACTCTGTCTTTCAAAAAAAATCCTTTTTTTAAAAGAAGAAAACGGATTTATCTAGCTCACAATTTTGGAGCCTGAATGTCTAAACAGTGTGATGCCAGCTCTCACAATCTCACTCCACCCCTAGCTGCATCGTGATGGAGCATGAACAAGCTGGAAAGATACAAATCCTGAGAGGGAGGAGGGACCAATTGTGATCTTTTAGAACAACCCACTCTCATGGGAGCTAACCAATGTCCTGAGAATGACATTAATCCAATTCCAAGGGCAGCCCCTCGTGACTAGGTACCTTATACCAAGTTCTCTTAAAGTTTCCTCCCCCACCTAACATCACCAAACTGGGGACCAAGAATCCAACACATGAGCCTTGGGGGACAAACCACCTACAAACCAAGCACTCTGCTTGACATGGCCTATTTTTCTCTTTTGACTGTCAGTGTACCTAGAAACGTATGTGCTTACAAAAAAAAAAAAAAACCTTACAGGTCAGGCAACTGAGCCCTAGGAGAGGAAGGTGGCTCATCCAGCTTTAAACCATCATCCCTGCATGCTGGGGTGCTGGGCTTGGGAGTAGAGAAGAAAGAGATCTTTGGAAGTTGCTTCAAAGGACAACATGAGTGGGGCTTGGTGGTCAGTTGAAATGTCAGAGGCAAAGGAGGGGGAGGAATCAGAGACACATTCTGCTCTGGGGCGACTGTATATTGAGTCTCAGCTGAGCTTGCCTGGCCCCTGTCACTGGAGAGCTCACCATCTGAGCTCTGGAGGATGAGCCAACCAATGGGAAAACTTATTAAGAAACTATAAAGTGCTGATATGCGCCACGAGAGACAAAAACCACACTTGTGAGTTTGAGGACGACACTTCTGTAGACTGGGTGATCAGGGAAAGCTTTTGTGTGGAGATGATACGAAGATGTTTCATATGGGAGACTTGCAAAATAACGGTGACCTTAAAAAAAGTAGCAAAGTTTGGAAAACAAGCCAGTTAATGAAGGAGACCCGCTTTTTAGAAAGAGCCCATAAAAGAACATGATGACTTCATCATTGCTAACTTTTTTCCTGCAACAAATCATCATTTGTTAGGTAACAGAAGAAAAAATCTTGGAATCTCTAGAGAGTTTTTTGAATTATTTTTTCAACACAAGGAGGACTACTGGGGGGGAATTTTTCAACAAGGGACTAGCATGACAGGATCCCGAGTTACTCTCTCCTGAGTTACTGCGAGCCTTTAGGTCCACCCCATGAACTCTGGCACTTGCACTTCCCTTTTCTAGAAGGGAAAATGCTGCTTGGGGCTTTGTGAGCCTGAGACAAGCCATCCGGAGAGCTCTGATGCGAGCAGCTTGGACTCACTGGGGTGAAATCCCTGACTCTGCAGTTACCCTCGGCCACCAGAAGGATGCTGTAGACAGTGTTTTATCTGCCACTTGCAGAAGTATGCAGGATGAGAGAATATCTCCCCGAGTGACCTCTTTCCTGGCCTGGCTTGAGAGGAAAACTGGCTCTTCACAATGGGAAACAGGCCATTGTAGCCCCAGTCCCTGGAAAAGGAGACAACACTTCCATCCCGCACCAGGCAGGCCTCCTGTGTACACACCCAGCACACAGTGTGCACTTTCCCCGTCCTCACTGCATCTTCCTATGCCTCCACTCCTGTGTTGCCCGTTTATTGTTCATGCTTCCTTCCAGAAAGGTCAGGACTTTATTCAGGTCCTTGACTTTATTCAGAAATGAGGACTGTGCGATTTTAAGGCCTGCTTAAATATAGGAAGAAAAGATAAGAGAAGGTTCCTTCCAAAGAGGCACTGAAGAAACATCGAAGAAACATCTCCTTGCCCCATTTGTGAGCTTGATGCTCCCAAGCGGACATGCTGGCTACATGAGGTGCACCACCCAGAGGTACACTTGGTCCTCACAGGCTGGGATCTAAACTTAGCCATCTTTGCAGTCACCAAAGACCACTGAAGATGACAGAAGCTGAAGGCGTCCTTTCAAGAAAATGTTTCTCTATACTTACACAGACCTATATTTCATTTCACAGGTTGTCTGTCCATGAACCTTGGGTTGGGAGCTTAGTGTTCCAGTCAATGGCTGTTCTGCCTAGAATTCTTAAGAGACTTCTGGCCACCATTCCATGTAGCTATCTTAAAGATTCCTGCTTGGCTGAGAACTGTCCAAAGGTGGCCCTGCATAACCCCCAGGAAGACTCAGGCAAGCCACTGTGACACAGCTAAACCAGCAGCTCAGCACAAAGGCATCTGGTAGAGTCTCGGAGGATAAGAAGCTTGGGTCTGTTTTCGTGCTATGACTCCTACAGCTTTTCTACGGGGTCTAGCTGGATGGCACAGCATTTTCTTACTGGTAAGAGGGTGCCAGACCAGCGTTGTGGCATACTGGGTAAAGCAGCTGGCATTCCATATGGGTGCCGGTTCATGTGCTGGCTGCTCCACTTCTGATCCAGCTCCTTGCTAGTGGCCTGGGCAAAGCTGCAAAAGATGGCCCAACTCTTTGGGTCCTTGCCACCCACATGGGAGACCCAGATGAGGTTCTTGGCTCCTGGTTTTGTCCTGGTCCAGTCCTGGCTGTTGTGGCCATCTAGGGAATGAACCAGCAAATAGTAGATCTGTGTGTGTGTGTGTGTGTGTGTGTGTGTGTCTGTGTGTCTGTGTGTCAGTCTGTCTCTCTTTCTCCCTCTCTGTAACTCTTTCAATTAAATCTTTAAAAAAAAAGTTACACCTGGTCCAGTCTGAATGTTGCTTAGTACTGGAGCTTGTTGGCCTTGGTAACTGGTTGCCTAGTTGTGTGACACCTTATTTCTCTCCTCTATACATTGGGTGTGTACCATTTCAATAAGAGAAACCCCTGGCTAGACAATAAGAAGCAGTTAGTGGTTATTTTCCTCTATGGTCACATAATATTAGCTTCTCTTTTGAAGTCTACATTCTTTTTAAAAACTGGGGTCATTAAACCACAATTTGGGGGGTTTTTTGGACACGCTTCTGACAGCCCCTTCAGAACAGTATATCCTGACTTTGCAAGGCAAGGAGCTACTGATGATGCTTACTTTCCCCCTCCTTTCCCATTAACTCTGTGAAACCCCTACTCATAAAGTGAAAGCTGGACATATCACCATTCACATCTCTGTGCCATCATAGGGTTGCTATATGGCATCCAAAGATCAAGAGCAGAAATGAGTAAAGTAGAGCAAAGTCTGTGTCTAGTCATGACTTGGCATCAAAGCAGTGATTTTGGAAAACCACGCCATTTGCAGTAAAATCACTCCCTTTGATAAATGCTTCCTTCATCTGTAAAGTAGAGGTTGCTGACAACAAAGTTCAATTTTAACATTCTCTGAACCCAGTTTACTAGGGTTCATCATAGCCCAGTATCTTTCAAGTTGTCATTAGGATGTCAAGTTTTCAGGTAGGTAAAGTAAAGCCCAGAAACTATGACATTAGTAGCAGGAAGACCAACTCATAACTTCCTTCTTCCATACTGAGTGCCATGGTTTGGATGTGGTTTAACCATGTCCATTAAGGTTATGTTGTGACTGGAGGCTTGGTCCTCAGGATAGTGATATTGGAATAGAGTGGAATCTTTAAGAGGTGTGACCTGTTGGGAGATCCTTAGGTCATTTGGAGTAGAAGATAATTCTCACACAACACCTTAGTAGTTCATATGAGAGAACTTTTCCTGGTTCTGGAAGTGCTCCTTCCTCCCACACATGCTCTGTCATCTACCATCCACCAAGAGCCTGTGCTATGCCATTTAGACTTTGAGCCAGCAGAACCTGTAAGCTAAGTAAATCTCTTTACTTCATAAGTAGGCTGTCTTACATATTTCATGATAGTGACAAAAAGCCAATAATTCTGCATTGAGTCACCCTGATCCTGAAAGAAACAGTAAATTCAGGAATAACCCCACAATTACCAAAGCAGGGTTGGAATTCAAGCACTACATTTCTTTTTTTATTATTTGACTTAAGTTATACAAGTTTTATATATTTCAAATATGTAGATTTAGGAACATAGTGATACTTACCACCCTACCCTCCCTCTTGCCCACACTCCAATCTTCCTTTCTCCTCCATCTCCCATTCTCACTCTTAATTTTTACAAAGATCTACTTTCAGTTTACTTAACGATCGTATAGTTAACCCTACACTAAGTAATAGAGTTCAACAAATAGTATGAAGAAAAAAATGCTATTCCTCAACAGAAAACTCGAGGGCTATAAATAATCGTCATATCTCTAAATGTCCATTTCATTCCAATACATTACATTTTAGGTACTCTATTAGTTACTTCAGATCATGGAAAACATATGTTATCTGTATTTTTAGGACTAGCTTATTTCACTATGTGTAGTGGTTTCCAGTTGCATCCATTTTATTGCAAGAGACAGGATTTCATTTTTTTTAACAGATGAGTAGTACTCTATAGTGTTAATATACCATAATTTCTTCATCCAGTCATCAGTTGATGGACATCTGGATTGGTTACATATCTTAGCTATTACGAATTATGCTGCAATGAACATGAGAGTACAAATAACTCATATCAAGCACTACATTTCTATTCTCACTGAATTTTGCAGTAAAGTGGAACACTTATGTAGCATGAAGTATACCAACACTGATGGAAAAATGGTTTTTTTTCCTGATACTAAGGCATTGAGGGCAACCTTCTCTGTAACTTCATTGTTAAAATATTATGCTAGGGCCACAAATATATTGGAATGAATCCTAGTGTCCCACAATAAACCTATATGATGAGCCCCTGGACCAAAAATGTAAAGTTAAATGTTTCTAATGAGTAGGTCATCAAGTGACAAGACATAGAGGCATCATGAGTTAAAATGAAAATTGAAATCCTTATTTCAATTTGTTCTTGGTGTCTAGAGACCTCAAGCCAGAAGTGAGGAGTCTGAATCTCCAAGGGTAAGGATGTTGATGACAGTGTTTGGCCATAAAGATTTGCTCTACCCATCTCAATCTCACCAATTTTAAGATGATCAGTGTGTCTGGAGGGTTGGAAAAGACAGAAATTCTACAGCTGACAAAATAGTGGAAGGAAATTCAGTGAAGGAAAGAGTCCCAAGGGCTTGGGGATTTTCCAAGACCCAAGAATAGACCAAGCAAATTCACATGCAAAGGATGACCTGACCTGTAGGACGAGGTGTTCAGGGAATTAAGCTGGAAGCTGTTGACTCCTGTTGAACTGAGTCTGGGTGGGGATTGGCGAAGAGAAAATATAACTGTGGTGAAAAGGGAAATAGGAGCCTATCTATGTGGGCAATCCAGAAGTCGGGCTTTTGCTGTTAAGTATTATGAGAAAAACTACAGTATTAGACACCATACAATACAGCAATGAAACAACAAATACCGAAACACCACCACAGAAAAAAAAAACAAAGACCTGAACAGAAACAATGGGCAGAAAAAAAAAAAGGGAACAAGAGCAGAAAGAGCACAGAAAGAAGGCAAGGTTAGGGAGAGAGAGAAGGGAGTCTGGTTAGCACAGATAGGAAAACCAAGCCACATCATGCAGCACAACCATGGATAGCACACTTATTGAGTCAGTCAGCCGATCAGTAGGTCAGTTAATCAGGAGGTCACTCACTCATTCAACGCCTTAAAGAGGTCTGTGTTGTGCTAGGACCTAAAGCTCCATGAACGTGGCTCATGTTCAAATGGAATTTACAATCCAGTGATGGGGTCAGAGACATCCAGCCTTGACTAGGTTGGTCCAACCCTCATGCCACATTGGGTCGACTGGGAGAAGCATCCTTCAGCTGTCTTCACACTCTACAAAGAATCATCAGTCCTCAGTAAAAATGGATCTGAGAATAAATTGAGGTTGGGGATGGAAATCATGGGGAGTTCAGAGAAGACGGTGCAGGTGGGAAGGTTTGGGCAGAGATAAAGGACCTCGATTGGGACCAACAGCTCTTTTCTAAGCCTGATTCTAGCTCAGGCTCCCTTTCTTAAGACAGGAAAAAACGAAGCAAAGGATGAGACCTTAGGTCATGAACAGTGCAAATAAGGAGGGAAGCAGTTATTGCTGTCTTTCCTCTCCCTATGGAAAGTTCCTGAAGGAAGTACAGTTATAAAATTCCTCTCCTAACCCCAGCCACATATCAGGAACTATCCATTGGGAATCACATGGATCTCCTCCATGGGAAGAAGAATGTTCCAAGCTGAGCAGATGGAGCCCGTGACCTGCCCCTGCTGGAAATGTCAGATTGAGAGTGGGCAAATCTGTGCTAAGCTTAGACACATCTGGGTGCTGTCACACAATGGGATAAAATGCGTGCTGTTGCTAATGGGATGCTGTCTGGTCTGGAAGCATCTCCTACTGATGGTCTGATAAGTCGACATCTAGAGATTTGGTTGGATTAACAAGAAAATATTCCAGGAGGAGAAAGACTAGAAATTGATGTCCAAGTCTTAGTGTAAATTAGTTTTAACCAATGCCTCTTTTCAACCTGTTTCTGAGCTGCAGAGGGGAAAAAAATGGATGTTTAGACTGAGGTGCACAGAGTGGGGAAGACCATCATTTGCTTCTGAAGGTGTGAATGCAGCAGTAAAACTGGAAGAGAGAACCAAGCTTTGGGTCAGTTAGACCTGGAATTAGGGTAGAGTCCTAGGAAGGAAAGAAGTGACAGAAAGGAGACGATCAAGAGGAAATGTTGAATTTTATTAATGCAAAAAATGGGCTCTGTAAACAGAAAGAGAATCCTTGAAGGAATTGTGGGAAACTCCAAGGCTCTTAAATCACTTTTTTAGCATTCACAATCATATTTCTTATATTTTTCCTTTCTTTTAAATTGAAATGCTTCAAAAAGAGAAAATATACTCCCTTCACTAGCTGATTTAGGGAGCAGTGAAATTTCCAAACAAGATGGTTTTTGGCATGCCCAGCTAGTGAACACTTACAGTCATTAAGCATAGGACAAGGCAGAGGCATTTGTGAAGTGTGTTCCTTGAATCACATTGCTGTCACTATTAAGAAGAAATATTGGACACTATATAGGCATCATATTGCAAGATGAGTTTTTTCTGGGATGCATTGTGTTCATGCAAAACCACCCGCCTTGTTAGTATTGACCACTTTCTCGCCTAAGAGGTAGTTCAGAGCAGCATCTTTCCAATTCAGTTTCCCCCAGCAACACACTTCATCACCCCGTATGTGCCATGCTCTTCCCCAAAACAATGCATTATTCTAGTATATGTTGAGATTTCATAGACCCTAAAATCAGACTTTCAAATTTTGAATCCCAATCTTATTAGAAACTATCTGGATATAATGTGCTTTATAACCACATTAAACAATGGCTTCTTTATTTGTAAAATGACAGCACTGATAAAAGTCAGGTAATGCATAATGTTAGTAAGAATAACTAAGTTATATGTAAAGTGGTTAGATGTTTAGCCCAAACCACTCAGCAGCTGTCAACTGTATTATAATGATGGGAGGACAAAGTTAATAGCTTTAGAGTTAATGAATAAAATTTTCTCACTTATTGTTTCCTAAGTAAACACTGTTCGTGTGTGTGTGTGTGTGTGTGTGTGTGTGTGTTCCTTGAGACACATTGAACCTAGCAAAGAGTGCACTTCAGTAATCTAAGTGTTCCCATCAACCACTGCACCATTTTGTCTACTTTGAGTCCTGCAGTGTGTATGTTAGTTGACTCTTTGTATTTATGAGCTTTTCTGACAAGTTTCAGAGCATTGTTTGCCAGAATGGATTTTAAGCACACTCAGCAGTATATCAGGACTCTGCTGCATTCAAAGAAGAGTCACAAAATGAAGACTATGGGCTGAAATGAAGGAAAAGGATTCCCAAGACCATTAGAAATTATCCATACAACTTGTTCCTGCTTCAGATTCATTCTTCTTCAGTCTGAGGCCCAAATGGACAAGAGGACTGTGCCCAAGACCACTCAGCTTAGCATTCGTAAAACTGGGACCAACAACCTCTGGAAGAAAGTACAGGAGGTTGGGAGTGAAGAACGAAAAAGGAAGAGGTGAAATGAAGCTCAAGATGCTCTTCCACAGTCTTCCTGAAAGGAGTGGAGAGGGATATTCAGGTTCTGTCCTTCATGAAGTACCCTCACTAAGAACCACTGGAGGGACAGCATTGTGGTGCAGCCAGTTAAGCCTCCTCTTGAAATGCCAGCAACCCCTGCTGCAATGCTGATTCAACTCCCTGTGGCTCTACATCCAATCCAGTTCCCTGTGGATTATGACCCAACTATTTGGGCCCCTGCCACCCACATGGGAGACCTGGATGGAGCTCCTGGCTCCTGGCTTCAACCTGGTTGTTGCAGCCATGTAGGAGTGAATCAGCAGATGGAAGATATCCCTCTCCCTGTCTCTCTCTCTCTCTCCCCCAACCTCTCTTTCCCTCTTCTCCCCCCACTCCCTCCCAGTCTTTCACTCTCTGTCTGTCACTCTGCCTTTAAAATAAGTAAATCTTTAAAAAACAAAGAACTACTAAAAGTCTGGGGAAGAAAAAATAAAGCACACTGGATGAGGTGTTCTGCATCTCTGTACCTATCACTATGTTAGTACTGTAACTCTCAAGTCTGTGACCACTTTTTTAAATATTGTTTTATTTTGGAAATAGAGAAATTGGATAATATAACCCCTAAGGTTGTTGCCACTTTAAGCTTCCACTGTTTTGTGATACTGCTTCCAAGAACTCTGTGGTAGTTACTGTGCAAGATGTTAAGGACCTCAGAATGATTTCTGACTTGCCAGTCAATGGGTAAGATTTGGGTAGAGAGGGTAGAAGATGTTATTTAAGACACAACAGGGGCCAGCGCTGTGGCACAGTGGGTTAAAGTCCTGGCCTGAGGCGCCAGCATCCCATATGGGCACCAGTTCTAGTCCCGGCTGCTCCTCTTCTGATCCAGCTCTCTGCTACGGTCTGGGAAAGCAGTAGAAGATGGCCCAAGTCCTTGGGCCCCTGCACCCACATGGGAGATCAGGAAGAAGCTCCTGGCTCCTGGCTTCAGATCGGTGCAGCTCCAGCCATTGCGGCTATCTGAGAAGTGAACCAGTGGATGGAAGACCTCTCTCCCTGTCTCTACCTCTCTCTGTAACTCTGTCTTTCAAATAAATAAAATAAAATAAATCTTTTTTAAAAAGACACAACAGCCTAACTTGAGAAGAAAAAAGTAGCCAATGACTTGGAAAAAAATCTGTAATAAGTCTGGCTGGAGTTGAATATTAATAAGTAAAACTGTTAGCTGGCTGGTTAGATCAAGGACTATGGAGCATCCCAAATGTCGTGCAGTTGACAAACCTCTGTAGCCATGGGAAAATATTGAGAAGGAGGATGTACCATATAATTAAAAGGCATTATCAGGGGCCAGCGCCTGGCTCACTTGGTTAATCCTCCACCTGCATACGCGCACCAGTTCTAGTCCTGGCTGCTCCTCTTCCAGTCCAGCTCTTTGCTGTGGCCCGGGAAGGCAGTGGAGGATGGCCCAAGTGCTTGGGCCCTGCACCCACATGGGAGACCAGGAGGAAGTGCCTGGCTCCTGGCTTTGGATCAGCGCAGTTCCAGCTGTAGTAGCCATTTGGGGGGTGAACCAATGGAAGGAAGACTTTTCTGCCTGTCTCTCACTGTCTATAACTCCACTTGTCAAATAATTTTTTTTTAAAAAAAGGCATTATCAAGAAAAATAGTTGAGGATCACAAAATTTAACAGAGCTGATACTTTGTAAATTTAAGATTCTTATTCAAATATATGGCTCCATTATTCAGAAAGGAAGGGATTCATAAGCTTTTAAATGATGTCTATTTAACACTATGTAAACTGTATATTCAGGTAACTGAATTTTAATATGGGTAATTTGAATGGATTCCAACTTATGGTGAAATTCCGGAAAAACTATTTGCATATGTAAATTCAGTATATATATATATATATATATATATATATATATATATATCGTGTTTCCATTTTTTAAGGCTTCTCAAAAGCCATCAGATATTATTGTGAGAGCCAACAAAACCTTATCTATTGGACCTGCTTCTATAATTGATGGTTGCTATGGTTTGGATGTGGTTTGTCCCCTAAAGGTTCATGGACTGGAAGCTTGGTCCCCAGTGTGGGGGGTACTGAAGACTGGTGGGACTTGTAAGAGATGGGGTCTAGTAGGCGATTGGGTCATCCTACTGAAGGGACTAATGTTAGTCTTGTGGAGTGAGTTAGGTCTCACAGGAATAGACTCATTCCCTCAAGAGTAGGATTTTACAAAGCAAGTGCTTGGCCTCTTCTGCATCCAGATATTTCCCTTTCAACCTCCCTGACATATTGTGATACAAATCAGGGGGACCCTCACCTCAGAGCCATGCTGGTTGGGCTTTCCAGCCACTAGAATTGTGAGCCAAATAAACTTTTTTTAATAAAGTACCCAGCTTCATGTTGTTATAGCAATACACATTAAAAAAAAAACTCAAACAATGGTACTCCCTCAGACCAAGTAACAGTGGTCTTTGAGGATGTTGTAAAAGGGTTCTATTCACAGGGGCTAGTCAGTCAAATGTGAAAAATGCAATTGTATTTGGAATTGTTTGAAATTTTTCTAAGATAGAAAAGATATCTGTTTGCTCGTTTTCATAGCCAGTTGGCCTGTTGGCTTGCAAATAATATTTGTAAATCTGTCTGTTTTCTTCTAGGGTCTTTCTTCCCTGATTTCAAGCCCCCGGAAACTGTTTTTAAAATAGTGTTTTGGCTCGGATACCTAAACAGCTGCATCAATCCCATCATATACCCATGCTCCAGTCAAGAGTTCAAAAAGGCCTTTCAGAATGTCTTGAAAATCCAGTGTCTTCGCAGAAAGCAGTCTTCCAAGCATGCCCTGGGCTATACTCTGCATGCCCCCAGCCAGGCCCTGGAGGGGCAGCATAAGGACATGGTGCGCATCCCAGTGGGATCTGGAGAGACCTTCTATAAGATCTCCAAGACGGATGGGGTTTGTGAATGGAAGTTTTTCTCTTCCATACCCCGTGGATCTGCCAGGATCACTGTGCCCAAAGAACAATCAGCCTGCACTACAGCCCGGGTGAGAAGTAAAAGCTTTTTGCAGGTGTGCTGCTGTGTAGGGCCCTCAACCCCCAACCCCGGACAGAACCATCAAGTTCCAACTATTAAGATCCACACCATCTCCCTCAGTGAAAATGGGGAGGAAGTCTAGAGGACAGGAAAGGGCAAAGAAAGAGGGAATGATCTTAGTTACCCACCCCTCTTCCTACTCAGAATGCCTGTTCACTTCTCCTGGAAGACAAGATAGGTCTATCAAATGGGGGGACCACCTGGGAAGAGAATGGGGAGGACTCAACTCATCAGGCATCAGGTAGGGCACGAGGAGCTGCCAGTTCAGAGTGATGCAGAACAGCATTCCCTGCCACTAGTGTACCCTCAGTCATCCTCTGAGCCCACTGTCCACAACTGGCCCTTTCAATGAAAAACACCATGGGAAACAATTTCATACACAATCCAAAGGACTATAAATATAGGATCATGATTTCATCAAGAGTATTTTGAGCATACACTCTAAGTTTGGAGATATTTCTTGATGGAAGTGCGGGGATTTTATTTTCAGGCTAAACCTACTTGACAGCCACATTTGACATTTATGGAAAACAGTTCTAGAAAGGAAGAGCTGTAAGATGATGGCTGATATCCAGGTACATGGTCTTTAAGCAGGTTTTTAAACTCCACCATTTCCAACATATCCAGTTTCTCAGTTTGGGTGACAGTTGACAGTGGGATATACTTTGGCTGCTCCTTATTCCCTAAAGATGACAAGGAGGGGCACTTACTATGTCTCAGAATACAATGGTGGCACACTCTCTACCCTTGAATCTAGAAGGGATGGAATGAACTAGTCAAGGAGAAGATGGCTTTTCCCATAGAAAACATTAGTCTTGAGGGTTATTTTTTCAAGTACTAAGGACAAAAATCTATTCAGCAATTCTAAGATCAGATGAAGGAGGGCTTCTCCTGTAACATTTAAAAATCAAGAGGTTGAGGTGATGTGGGTGCTGATTTTATGCTAAAATAGATGCTCCTAGATGACTCCACAATCTTTTTGACATGGCATGGAGTGGTCCTTCCTGGCAAATCACTTACTTTCTCCAGAACTCTGTTATGAAAGCCTACAACCTATAATATTTTGGAAGGCAAAATAGTGCTTCCACTTCTTCTCCCCTGCTTCACTTAATGAATGGGGTTCATCTATGGCATGTCAGCATGATCCTTATGGTCCAGATATATCCTTCCTGAACTTTGAAAGATACTAATGCTTAGCTTTGTACAGATACTGACTGATCACCAAAGAACTGTTAAAAACAGGAATGCAGACAATTTTTGACAGAACTCCATTGATTCTAGCAAAAGATCTAGTAGTCCATTCACCTCACTTGTCCCCACTTTCTGCAGGGACATGGGAAACATCATAATTTTTGTTCTGTGTTTACCAAATTTTTGGAAAATCTTAATAACTTGGTATTTTACTAATGATGAACATGGTAACTATGTGTAAAAAACTTAAATATGTCTGTCATTGCACAATAAGAATTTAAAATGGGACTTATGTTTTGGGAATATTTTTGACAAGAATTGCTGGTCTAAAACTGCCGACCATTTCCATGTCTACTTTCCTCTATTTTGGTAATTTCCTCTAAGAATTTCAAAGAAAATTATAGTTGCTATAACATGATCTCCAAAGTAAAGGTCACGAGCCCATCATCTTTCCCTTTTTCCCTTGCAGAAAAATGATCATTTCCTTAAATCCTTCTAAAGGCAAATCTTTTTTCCACGTTGCAATGGAGGTTACAGCTGCATGTGAATTTGGGGTTTATGGTTGGTTGTATTTGGACCTAGAACATGAATGCTTCTTCTAGAGAATGTCTTCTAATTGGCTGGTTAGAAATTCAACCTTGTGGTCAATACTTAGATTCTGGCACCTAGCTACTGACTGCAATTTTATACTCTTTTGGTCTCTTTGCATGTCCAATAACAGCTTTACAAGACATGGTATTCTATAATAGAGGCAGGCATCTAAAAAGAAGTTGAATGTGCAAGGCTTGCTTCTCTTCTTCCTTCATAGAAAAGATAAGTTTAGTTGTCAAAAGAGATTCTTTCAGGAACTGAATGAAAAAACTGCTCTTGACCCAGATCCCCTCTTCAGTGACATGTGTTTCTGTGTTAGAAAAGCTCTTTAAACATCTTTATAGACAAATCTAAATTTTAGATATGGGGAAGTTCAGAGCACCTGAAAGCTAGTGTCCGTGCCACTTCTGATTAAAATAAACAACTAGAAAATCTTTCAGTCATCTGATAAAAACCATGACAACTGTATCCATGTAAAATCATCCATAAATAATTGTTTTTTATACTGTTCTGCAGCCCTTCTTCTTCCAGGGAGGTAAATTTTTAACATGTTTTTCCTTTCCCATAGCATGATATGGGATATAGACACACTGATTTTTACAAGAAGTTGATAATGTCACCCAAAACTTACATGAAATTTCCATGAGTTGAGTATTTTTACTCATCCACAAAAATCCCCATACATTTAAGCATGCCGAAAACCTTTCTAAACTTGTTACAGTTACACAAATGATTGTCATATTTATACTCACATGTTTACTGCTTTATTAGGAGTTTGAGGAATTTACCCAAAGTAGCAGTGGTTAAAAGGTCTTCTCTAAAAGGAGTTGCTTTGGCATTGTCTCAACATCACAAAAAACAACCTGACATCGTGGGATAGACAATTTGGGTTTCTAATTCAGATTTCATGCATTAAGAGAGATATCAGACTCTTTATTCAAGAAATTTCCAGGTTTTTGAAAGGGATTTCAGAAAAAAAAAGTTTACCCATCACTATTTTCTTCCTTTTGCCTCTATCAAGTCTCATCCAAGACTTCTGTTTGTAACCATGCAGCATGTCTAACACTCTAAAATATTAAACCTTCAACCCTCCTACCACCTGCTTGAATGGGTCCATCCATGGTGCATAATACTTTCTGTTAAATTCTACTGTGTGCCTATCTGCAGGGCATGTCATACCTGTTAGCTCTAAATCTCATAACAACTCTATTTCTATTTTAGAGATGAAAATATGAGTTGAAAGAGATTACAGATTTGCCCAAGGCCAAGAAGAAGCCACAATTCAAACCTGGATGTCCCTAACACAAAACCTACATATTTTCTATAGCACCTTTTCCTCATAAATAGTGAAGAGAAAAGTGCTCCAATTTGGATTCGGTAATGTTTTGTTTCCTCAAGATTTGCCTCCAAATTGAATTTAGTAAATATACTATCACATCTCCAACCCAGCCAAATCCAAGAGTAGGTCTTCATTGGAAGGGTTGATGTCTACAGTACTATCAGATCTCATCACTTTCTTAGGGGTTAATGGCCCAGAGTGTAGGCCTTGTAACAATGAATTTTACCAAATTGTGAGAAGATGGGCATTTGACTAAGAACAGCAAACCAATTGTAGATAAGAAAGACCTTGATTTTTGGTGTGTTAAAATTATTCATTGCCAAGCACTGTTAATCTGAACAGGTTTAGGTAGTTTATCCCTTTTAATAGTAAATGAAAATAAATACAACATCCTTCATATCATTCAGCTGTATTTCAACTTTTTTGAGTTGGAAAGAGGGGGAAGGATTATAGGAACTGTACAGAGTGTGTCAAGCATTTGAGTTTCACAGATAACCACCATGGGAAAAGGGTGCAGAATGCTGATCTTCAGCAGACAGAGTCCCAGGAGGTCTTTGAAAATGAGGTTGATAGGCCGCTTTACCATTTATGAGCTGACATCCACTTGCTCCTGAATTTCCTTGTACAAAAGAGAGCTGTGTGCCCCAAGCGTCTTGGCTTCCCCCCTCTTCAAAGCACACATCACACAGACCTACTGACCCAGTAGGTTTCATGGCTGTGGCCTGAGAGTAAGAGCACTGTAGGAACTATTTGCTTAGGCAGGTAATTGTTCACTGTTCAATCATAGCTACTTACTCACAGCTTCACAAGCATTCTCAATAGCTTCTGGGCTGGTTCTGCTCCTATCTTCTTGCCAAAACAGATGCTCCCTCTGAATACTTGTTGACTTAATTAAGGAAAGGGCTCTGTTCATCAGTCAGAAGGCAAACTCTTCAAGCAAAAGCCAGGGTGACTAAAAAGAAGGCAAAAGTGATAGTTACTCTGATGGTTACTCTGATCTCTTTTTACACTACTAGGACTTTTAACCATGAAACTCTAGTCGTGCCCAGCTGGACCACTGCACCTGCTCTCTGTCTACAAACTGCTGTGGAGCCGGGCTGAGCCGGGCTGCCATGGTGCCACCTACCCTCAAAAGGCAATGGCAGCAGCAGCCTTCTGGCCCTCCAAAGTCTCTGCAAGATGAGTGAGTAGAGATGACCACTGTGGGCTTGGGCCAGCAAAGCAAGTTAGAATTTCAACGAGGACACCAACCCCTTGCCAATGCTGCCATCAGCTTGTTTTTGCACCCCAGGCCCCAATGTCAAGGGGGTGGGCTCAGAATGGGCCCTATCTGCTCTATGGAGGAAACTGTGACCTCTTCTTTGCTACTGTAACATGGATTATTGCCTTTCCCACCTAAAGAGAAGCTTTGGGGGCTGGGGAAGTGAACCGAGGAGAGAAGAAACTTACCATAGACATTGCTTGAAGTGGAATGGTTTAGTAATGCTTTTGTGCAACTGATAAGAAACTGCCCTAAACTATTAGACTTATACGTTTCAAAAGACAAAATAATTGTCTTTGTCTTTTGTGGGGCTCAGGAGTTACTAGATTACTTCCCTACCGTTCATATCATAGCCACCTTATAAGCTAGAAATGATTATCACTAAACTGAAGAATACATGCTTCATTAGGCAAAAAAAAAAAAAAAAACTAAGCAAATTTACACAGCATTTGAAAAAAAAATGTTGGTACTGGTCTATCAAAAAGTCTGAACACTTAGGTACATTCAAATATAAGATAGAAAATCCCAACTGAGTATTTCTATTCATTTTTATAGCACTTCATACTTATCCATGTATTTTTGCCTATCTCAAGTACCTCCTGTCCAAAAAGAAGAGAAGCAAAGGATTATTATCTAGCCTTAGGATTTGAAGAATCCTGGAGAGGGTGAAACTTAAGGATTTGCTTGAATATCTCCTATCCAGCTTCAAATCTTTTTTTCCAGGACACCCCAAATGTCTTCAGGAACCACTTAGACTTTCATATTGCACTCATTTGTCTCGGACCAGTAATTTCAGCTCTGTTTGCACTTTCTCTCCCTTCTCTCTGAGCAGCACAGGATTATTGTAAGGGCCAAGTTCATGTTTGTCTATGCTTCACTCCTTGGCTAAAAGCAAGCCCATGTAATTCTGTTCTTGTTCCCAAATAGGCAGCCACAGAACCAAGGAAGTAGTCAGGGCAAAAGGCTCTTGATTTGCTCCACAGGGTGATACCTAAGACAAAACCAGCAGAGATTGTCACCTTAAGGTCCTCAGGAACCCAAAGTTCCCAAAGGCAATTGTGGGAACACTCCTTTTCCCAGTGAGCCTGCAAGTCATTGTGTACACACTGAGCAACAGCAGCAGCAAACTACCTCTCCTGCGCCCAGCACTGCACTTGGCACGGAAAACCCAGAGAGGCACAGACAGTCCCCAGCTTATGAACTGGCTGGATTCCAAGTTCGTGAGAAGTAGAGAAGTCATGACTGCATTTTTCCAAGAGGCATTATTGTAAATGGGGGAAGGAAAAGATGTTCCTAGAGGAACCAAAAAATAAAAATATATTTAACATACACCTGCAGTTGACAAACCTTTTCTGTAAATGGCTGGATAGTAAATATTTGGGCCTTGTGGCCTATATGGTGTTTGTCATGCATTCTTCTGTGACTTTGTTGATGAGTAAGGATAATCCTTCAAAATATAGAAGCCATTCTTGGTTAAATAAAATAAGCTATAGGCCAGATTTAGCCATGGGGCATCCTGCACCATCACTAGCTTGCAATACCCACAACAAATAATGCTAAGCTGTGGTTTTGATATTCAACATATGAGCATCTTTATTAAAGTGTATGTCATTGACACACTTCCACTTTGCTAAATTGTTCTCGTTTGTGTCCCCAGTCTGCATGAGTGGCTTGATAAAGTGAATGTGTATACTCAGGGATGGGGCCTGCTCCACATGTCACTGTGACTTTAAGAGTAGGTATCAGAAGAGAGGTCAGAGCACATCAGTTCTTTACCTCATAAGCAGAATTCCCCTAGAACAGTCAGGCTGACTCTCAGAGAAGCACAGCAAATAGATGGCACTTGACTGGGGCCGACTAACATTCCTCCCAGGCCTTGACACTCACTGAAAGGTAGATTCCCCAGAGACCTCCAGAATTTAGGGTCCACATTGGCTCCTTGGGGAGGTTTCCTGACCACAGTGTGCTACATCAGACACTTGAGAGCCTGCCTGGAATTCACAATGACATACCAAAATGGGCACTCAATGGGAGGGACATCTTCCAAAAGACAAAAGTAGGTGTTTCTCCTCCTCCTCTTTCGCCATTGATTCTCTCTTTTCCTATTTTTCCTTTAACTCTGAAATGGTCTAACTAGAATAGAAATGATATTACTATGGGAAAACAGATTGGGTCTTTTCCTGGGGATGCCAAAGCCATGTTTCCCTGAGCTAACACTTTGTGAGCTAACACTTTGTTGGAGGGACTTCCTTCCCCTGCTTTCTACAGTCCTGATAACGAAGAGGAGGATGGTGTTCTCATCCAGTTTCCAGCACCCAGGACAGGGTGTTCACAGTGCAGGGAGTTGCGACTCCATAGCAGGGCTCTGGGGCAGAGCATGGAAAGGTAGTGGGTGTAGAACTTACGTGGAAGGACCTAGACATACTGAGGCCATTTAGAAATAACACCACTGCCCACAGTGAGCACAAAAAGGTGGCAGCTTCCTTTCCTTCCTTCCCCTCGCCCTTGCTTGATCTTACACCTCCTGATTCCTTTCCTGACACTGACCTTTCTGTCCATATCTCACCCTCTGCTGCTTGCTAACCTTACAAGAACTGAGAGATGGTGAGTAGCTACGCTTGCTCCATGTGCAGCTCAGGTGATATGATGAGGCTCCCCTGACAACTTCCCCCACCTTCCTGGATCTGGCCTAACTCACTGAGCTCTGACCCTCACAGCCTGTAGTCAGCCCAGGGCAGGTAATGGGGCCAGCAGGGTGAGGCCATTCTTAAGCCCCTGGTGCACAAGGACTTTTACCCTCTGCTCATGTGGCTGCCTTCCTGCTCTTACCCAGTCAGCTCCAAATGGTGGGCACCGACACAGCACACGGTCACATCTGGGACAGGAGTTGACAGTGAAAGCGATTCCTGTGGTATCTCTGCCACTTCCCATGCTCAGATTGATTGTCCAGAAATCTTTACTGAGTGCTTCAAAATCACCTCCCCTTCCTTTCCATCATTGTGGTTTCTTTCCTGTAGCTTCTTCTTGGGAATGCCGTAAGGGTTTCAGGGCCTTGATTAATCCCATAGCATAAACAGGGCTTCATGTTAGCATTGAGCAAGGATTCATCTATCAGGAGGTATGCCCTAGGCAAGACTGTCAGCTATGCAGGGAGTGTTCTTTCTTTCCAGGGGCTCTGCTCCTTGGCCTTGTCCCCACCAACCCCTCTGCTACTGGACTATGACCTTTCCTCCTCATTCTCTCCTTTGTGCACAGACAAAATGTGTCCATCATTCTTTTCCCAGATCAGAAATTCAAACTCAGACCCTCCTGATCTTCCTAATCCCTCTCCAAGTTCTTATAACAATTGTCTCTAAAGTGCATCTGGGGACTAATTACATGCATTATCGTGATACTTCTGTTGCTTTTAGAAATCCATATCTATTTAAAGTGTACCTTGTCTACACTTTACTTGTATAGGGTCTGTCTTCTCAGCTACGTGAAAGCTTCTTGGGGCAGGGACAGCTGAGGACTGGGATCCCTCATGAACCAGCAAGGAGAGAGGGGAGTAGAGTGGAGCAGGTGATGGACAAGGGCTAGAAGCTCAGATCCACAATGACATGGAACTACCAGAGGGACTTCCCAGGGAGACTCAGGTAATAGCTGATGGCCCTGGGGTTGCTGAAAAGGCACAGTCGTATCTAATTAGTGCTGCACAGCACAGCACTGGGGAATCCAATGTTGCCATCTTGAGTCAGGTGGGTGTGTGGTTACCCCTGAGACATCTGTAGCCAGGAGAGCACAGCCCCATCACTGAGGACAGGTGAAACAGAACAATATGTGATCAAGAACCCGCAGAGCCCGATCCCAGGAACCTGGACACTGAGGACACAGAGGAACCTAAGGTCACTCCAGGGCTTCCATCCCAGCAGTAGACTGAGGGTACTTCAGTGTTATCTGCCTGCACAAGGACTGATTGGAAAATGGTACCAAAGAGCCTTAGAAGCTTATGAGCAGCTTTCCTCTACTCTGTTTCATAGCCTAAGAAGAGAAGAAAGGAAGCTACATTGATTTGATTTGATGTGAGGATATACACAACCACTCCCTGCTAAAGGGCATTTTAATTCTGATCTCCTGAAGACCGCCTCCCACCCTAACTGCATAATCTCCCAAAGACTACAAAGTGCAGTGCCACTGTCCATGCTGCATGGCCTCAAAGCACCTTGCCCTGTGCACCTTGCTTCTCTTGTGAAATTCTGTCTCATTTATCTTCCATCAGCTCATCCAAGTTCCTTATGATAGCCAAATGTATTGCACTACATCAGGATTGGCTTGAATGGTGGTTCCCTGACAGATATAGAGTGATGTTTTCTCTTCTTCCCTGGTTCTTGCTGAGTAGCAAAGAGCATTTACCCTCATTTGGAGTAGCCCAGACAGCTCTGAGTAGTGCCTTCTGCCATGCTTTCTGAACAACACGATGCTGCTTTTTTTCCCTCTGCCCATGCGCCTTCCCTGAGGACAGGATTGAAAGGGTTTCTGGTTTCACAATATCAATCACAATGGAACATGCTTGTTGTCTAGAGCAATGTGAATGCCCAGCCTCGGTCCAACCTAGAAACTAGAGGGGAGAAATCACATGGGAAGGCAGGACCTACAAAAGTAGTCCGTGATTCCAGGCCAGAAGCCATCTAAAAGCAAATTTGAATGAGTGTAGCGATGGTTTATTGATTTATCTTCTAAAATAAATTTTCTTTCTTCCCCACCATGGTCTGCGTTCCTTTTGCTAAACCCAGCCTTATCTTTCATAATGAAAAGATTTCGTCTTGGTAGCTTGGCTAATGCAAGTCTCAGGGGTTGGGAGCCCTGTGGCCCATTCATCAAAAGCTGAACATCAGGATGAGGACTTTGCGCTCCACAGTGCCTGCCCCTCCCCTGCTCCAGTGTCTGACCAGAGGTGACAGAGATTGTAAAGGGCAGAGAAGGAGAGGACATTGATGAGTGGACAGGCAAATGAGCAGCTTTGATCTACAAATAAGGATGGCTAAATTAAACCAGATGAGTCAGAAGTCTAATAAAAAGTATGCCTGTGAAATATTTTTAAGAGCAAAACACACACGTGCTATAAACATTTAATAAAAATTTATTGTTCATGTCCTACATTTTTTAAAGAGTGAAACAGTCTTAAACACTCTCTTAAAGAGTGAAACATTTATGAAGGAGTAATTGGATAATGAGGCCCCATGTTTGCTGTCACCTCCATCTCCAGCAGCTTGCCTGACTCCTGCTTTCCTGTGCTGAACATGACAGCAGCCCTGATACCTAAACTCCAAGCGAGAGCTGACGTTCAGCAGCACTGCCTCAGCAGCCGAAGCCTGAATGCAAACAAGCTTTCCCCATCAAAGGTGAAGGAAGACAGCTCTCTCTGTCTCTGGGTGTAACAAGCCACAAGCAGTACACTGTGCAGTATTACCGCACTTATTTAACCTGATCTTGCAGGCAACACAATTAGTTTCCTTCCTACCATGCATCCCTATTGAATTGTACAGAGATGAGGATTAACTGGCAAAAAATACTATTTTCAAAGCAACTACCATATACCAAGCCCTTTGCATACTCTGGCATGGTGAAGTGTAAGATTTTACAGTCATGTTGCAAAGGAAATAATTTCACAGAGAAGCAATTCAACCACATGGGTATAAGGGGAGACGGGATAAGGTCTGTAGAAAGTTCAGGAAAAAGAGAAAGGCTGGGGAAAGTTGAGCTTACACAAAGCTTATCTTGGAGTTCTCTTGTGCCCACCTCTTGACTTCCTGACCTCTCTGGACCCACATCCTCACCTGTGAAATGGGGTGAGCAGATGAAAGGGCATCCACAAAAATGCTGCATGAGCTGGTAAAGCATGACCTCACATAGGCCCATAATTCGTGCCAGCAGTCTTTCCCCATCTTCACTTCACCTCCCAAATTCTAACTAAATGAGACTTTAACATACGTTGGGTCCTTCCCACTTTAGGTTTATGTTGCCAGGAGCTGGCCATCACCCACTGAAGACACTAGTTTTTCCTTCGTTAGAAAGGAAGTCACCCAAGCAAGTGCTGCACCACAGCTTGGGTGCTGTCATCCTAAACTCAGGTGCTGGGTGCCAAACCCCAACTCTCAGCCACTCCCACTGGGAAGCTTTGTTTTAATTTTTAACACAAGACGCACTCTACCCCTTTGAATGTTTCCACCACGTTCCCATAGTCAGCATAGAGCAAGAATACCCACTGCCTATGTCTGTCATCTTCCTCACAGTGGCTATTTGGCAATAGGAAGTACTTTGATTTACCGTAGTTACTCTAAGAAAGCTACTTCATAAAACACAGTCACTATGTGAAAGGGGAGCATGTATGCTGATACAGCTGAGTCTATGCAGAAGTGAAATCATTTTTGACCACTGAGAGAAGGCACAGGATTGCAAGCAAAGCTTGAGTTTAAAATCTTCCAGGGAAATAGGGCAGAGCAGTGCTTGGCAACTGTCAGAAGTAAATGTTTACAAGACAAAACAGTAAATCCCCAATCATGGACAGACGCAGTTTTGACTTCAGTGGGAATTGAAATCCATATCCTGGGAGCTCCAGGACATGATCCCAGTTCTAATTTCAGGTCTGCCCATCAGAGTCTAGGCATTTCTGTGGACCCTGTCGGTGGCCACCAGGAACCTTCTGGGCATGCGCCTTGACAGGACAGTCCATCCTACAAACTCAGCTCCCCACAACTCAGCCTGACGCAGGCAGACAGCCATCCTCCAAGGCTGGATCTGGCAGGGGCTGGCCACCTGCTTCCTGCCAAATGGACTCTCATGACTCGGAATCTCAAACTTGCTCTAAACACAGAGGAAAGTTCACTTTCAGGGATGAGGCTCTTGGCGCAACTGTGATTCTTATAAACACAGTCTCTTGCTATTTCAGTCTTCTGGGTTTTGAGATACAGCTGCTGAGGGTGGGAAGAGTGAACGGGTTGGTGTTGGCCCAAATTAAAATGAAGAGTTTTCTTTCTTTCAGTGCTTGGAGAAAGAAAACTAAGAGCATCATCTTGCAGGGAGCAGAATGTGATGGGCCTGGCTAATGGGGAAATAAGTATGGGCCTCCGTGTAAGAAGAACCAGCTCCTTCAAGGTCTGAACTTGTCAAAATGTATACATTGGGTTTTCTCTACACAAGGATGAAACTTCAATCACGTTGATGCATGATGCAAAGTATATTAATTATTATATTATTGGTTAAAGGTCAACCTACCTTGTTTCTTAAGGGGAAGTATTCCCTTTGCAAGAAACCAGTTTCCTGTCCACTGCTGCCCTTACCGTCACTCAGTGAAGTAGGTACAGCCCACTCACCCTCCCTGCTGCCCTGTCTTTTGAATCCACCTCAGGAGCCAGAGTCTTTCTTGATGTATGGATTTGCTTCTTTATCAAGCATTCATCTAAGACACAAATCTAACATATTACTGTTGCCACTGCTGAAACAACAATAACTCAAGAAGTGACCTGTGAATTTAAAGAGAAAGAAGAAAATAGATCTTGGGACAATGCCCATTTTTTTTTAAGTTGGCCTAATACAGCTGCCACCCCATTGCATTTTTAAGAGTTAAACCCTAAATTTGCCTGGTTTCCCTCAAAGTCTAGCACATCCATAGAAGTGGAGGAAACCAAACTGCAGAAGAAATCACCTTTTTCCAAAGGATGCTGCCGTCGCACCTGCTACTCTCTCAATCATTCATCCATTTTGTAATTTGCAGTGGTGGGGGGGTGGAGAGTAACAGTAGTGGAGATGCAGTTCTTGCCTTCATAGCACCTGTGCTCTGCAGGGGTACAGGCAAGTCACCAAGCCTTGTAATGCACTTATTCACAGGGTGCCATGGGACACCCCACACACAGTCTCAGAATCCGCCTTTTCAAAAATAATAACCTCTATGTGGGAACCTGGGAGATAAAATGGAGTGGGGAACAGAGACAGTTGTTCCAGGCAAAGGATTACTAAATCTGTGCAGAGACCGAGGGACGGGTGAACCTCGGCATTTGTTGGGCATGACCCTCCTCTACTGTGTCAGGGTGCGTGGAAAACCGGGCTTTCTGATCATGGCTGCACCTGCCTCCACAAGTCCTCAGCCCCCAAGTGCCCACAGGCAGGCCACAACTGCTTGGCTTCCCTATTTTTTTTAGGTTTGGAGGAATTCACAGGAAGAGCCAGGACGTGGTGAGTCCAGGGGCTTTCCCGACAGAGCTACCATGTTTGGCTTGGCTGGAAATCACAAGGCCTTGGTTTCCCAGTTATCTGATTCTCTTTGTTCTCAAGGCTTAGCACAGGATTACAATAATGGCTAAACATAAGAAAAAAAAATCTATTTCTCATTGTGCAAATAAACATTTGTTCAAACACGAGGCGGCTAATCCATAAAAATAACCAAACGCCTCGGATGTCTTAGCAAGCAAATTGTATACAAGGCAATTCAGTGTTACTAAAAACTGAGGAGTTCTTTGTAATAAGAAAACACTGTACAGTATGTTTTTAAAGAAAGAGAGGATTTCTCCTCCAAAAACAAAAAAGCAGAAAATAATCAGGTCCCCACCACACCCTAAAGGTGGGTTTCCACCTCATCGTGGGAAAGATGTCAGCATACGCTGTATCCGGGCACGTGACAGCAGTGTGTGCCTGGAAGCTTGTCACAAGCCAAACGTAGCAGGAGCGGTGGGAGACACAGAAGCAAACATAAAGGACCTGCAGCTGCCCCTTGCAATCAAGGAGTAATCAGGAAGAACTCAGCTTGGTGGGGCTCAGGAAAACAATTTGGAGGCACATTTTTGCCTGTGAAGTTAAAACTCTCTTTCAGTAAATAAAGCCGGTGCCATTTAAACATGAACCCCATGACAGTTCCTGGCTTGCTGCCGCGTTTCTGCTTGTCTCTGCGTTAGATCTGCTCAAAATACAAACACGGCATTTCCGCGTTGCCAGAGAAGTGAGTGCGGGCCGCCTGGCTGACCTTAGTGCTATGGTTTTCCTTTAGTCTTTACAATGGGTGTGACACATAAGCTCCTGTAAGGTGCAATTTCTAACGCACAGTGCTTGTCCAGCACACCTACCTGCTCCAGGTTTGGGCTTTGGTCTGCTGAGCTGACGATCTCGTTACCTTTCCTTCCATGTTCCAAACAAATGTTCAAAAGAATTCCTGTGAATCATGCTGAGTGTTAGGTAGGTATGCTACAGGGATATTCCCCCTCCTATACCAGATTAATATGTGTATGTGTGTGAATTGTTATACTTGAATTATTGGCAGCATTTCGTATGGTTGCATATATATGATGTCTGGGCTGACTACAATGGCTTCAAAGTATTTAATTCCTTTTAAATGAACTGAATATCCTTGGAATGTGCTATTTAAGTGTTTCTGAATTTTCTACACCCCCTTTTTACAGGTCCGTTTGTTTATGCTGTGATGTAGTGAACAATCATGTTAGTTTGATGTTTTTGTTTTTTAGGAAAATGAATGTACATATGACTAAGCAGATGAATAAGTTATTAAAAAATATAGACTTCATGGATCATGCTTAATGTTAAAAAATGAATTTATTTTATTTGTTTAATAAAGTGATTGTTCAAATGATAGCAATTTATTTTGTCCTTATAAATACGAATGCCAAGTGTTGTTCAATATCGATGTATGTTCTCTAATAAAACATTTTAAACTTCTTTCTTTAAACACACAATGCCTTAGTTCTTCAGTCTTGATGTGTTGTTAATAATATTTCTGTTGAGAGGGGTGGCGCTGTGGTAAGCTAAGCCTCTGCCTGAGGCACTGTCATCCCATACAGGCACCGATTCAAGTCCCAGCTGCCCCTCTTCTGATCCAGCTCTCTGCTTATGGCCTGAGAAAGTAGTGGAAGGTGGCCCAAGTCCTCAGGACACTGCACCCATGTGGGAGAACTGGAAGACGCTTCTGGTTCCTGGCTTCAAATTGGCCCAGCTCCAACCATTGTAGCCATTTGGGGAGTGAACCAGCGATGGAAGACCTCTCTCTCTCTCTCTCTCTCTCTACCTCTCTCTGTAACTCTACCTCTCAAATAAGTAAATAAAATCTGAGAGAGAGAGGGAGAGAAGGAAAGAAGGAAGAAAGGAAGGGAGGGAGGGAGGGAGGGAGGGAGGGAGGGAGGGAGGGAGGGCGATATGGAGAATTGATGTCTTCACCCAATCTAATAGGGTAGATTAGGGGAAGAGGGCCTTATTCAAGACAGAGCCAAGAAAAGAATACAAATGGATGATCAGGATTGGAGGCAGCTAGCAGATGAAGGTGATAATGGAAGCCAGACACATGAAAATGTTGAATAGGATGAATGCAGATGTAGTAAGGATCCAAGACAATAGGTAAGGGGGGCTAGTGGTTAGAGAAGGTCATGGGCAACAAAGTTTTAAAAAAAAGTCCTTTGACAGAGGTTCTTGTCTGAGCATGATCTCAGAACCTGGAAGCCCCAGAGCTGCCCCTTCTGCTCCATTCCCTCCCTGCTATTCCTGAATAGTGTGGGGTCCTCGCTGGGAACATGAACTCGAGAGTCAGATTGTCCTGAAGCCCTCACAGTTTCCAAACTTCCTGAGCCACCTGCCACCCGTATGATCTCAAGCTGGCTATTCGCTGCCTCTACATATTCATCTCTCCTCAGGAATGGGAATAATGATATCACTCAGAATTGCTGGGATAATGGAAATTTTTAGGAAAATGCCCAACGTATTTCTAGCACTCAGAAATTACAGGTTGTTCTTTTTGTCATTACTTGCTGCTTTTATTATGGCTCTCATTTTGGCTGCCCACAAAGATAAGCCTCTGCTTCCTGGTGAGGAGGGATCATTTTCTACCCAAAGTCCTTAGCATCTAAGTCTAATGATAGTGCCACATCTCTTCTGCTGATTCGAGTTTCGACAAATGAAGTCATGTCCTACGGATGCCCTGTTAGTCACCATCCAGACTCAGTTGCATGACCCTGGGCTCGCTCCCCAGAGCCCCATGCATGGTGGGAAGTGGAGGGCAAACGCAGGGTGGGAGAACATCCTAAAGTACAACAAAAGTTTGCAACTTTGCAGACTTTGATTTCACAGAACTCGGAACTGGCACGACTGGTTCATAGATTAATGTCACTGTATTATCCTGATGACTTCTCTTTTTAATTCATATTTTACCCTAGGATACAGACCATGGGAAAGAGATAAAGTGGGGAATAGGTAATTTTGCCACTCATCAGTATCTATGAAGGTAGAAGGATAGTTTGCAACAGTGTATTAGTCCATTTTTCCTTTGTTACAACAAAATAGCTGAAGCTGGGTGCCTATAAAGAAAGGAGGCTTAGTAAGATCATAGTTTTGGAGGCTGAGAGTCTAAACAGAATAGCAAGGGCCTCATGGTGCAGGGCATGGTGAGGACGATGCATGTGAGAAGGAGAGATCATACAGCTGAACCAGGAAGCCAGAGAGTTGGGGGGTGGGGGAGTCTTCCTCTCGGGGTCCCATGAGAACTGCTTTAATCCTTTCTGGGGGCAGCACCCTCAGTGAACTGACCAATTCCCAAAAGGCTCCACTTTTTTTAAAGTCCCACTGCATAGAAGAAGGCATTTGGCACAGCAGTTAAGATGATGCTTGGGACACTTGCATTCCATATTAGAGAGCCCAGAGTCGAGTCCCAGCTCTACTGCTGCTTCCTGTTTCCGGCTAATGTGAACCTTGGGAGGCAGCAGTGATGGCTCAAGTACTTAGGTCCCTGCCACCCATGTTAGAGACTTGGGTTGAGCTACTAGCACCTGGCTTTGGCCTGCCCTTGGCCTGGCTATTGATGTCATGTGGAGAGTAAACGAGCAGGTGGGAGATCTCTCTGTGCCTTTCAAATAAATAAAATAATTAAATCAACAGTGTAATGACGATGTTAAACATTCCACCACCTCTCAACATGGTCACATGGAGGATCTGGTTTCCAACACATGAGCCTCTAGAGGACAAACCACACCGGCATAGGGAACAAACCACACTGAAATCACAGCAGGTGACAATAGTGACTCAGGGCCGTATCTACCATCTGTTCTTTTATGTTAGCTAGCATTCACTATGTACAACTCTGCAGTTACTGGTTCAAACTCATCACCACACTTATGCCCCACAACAATCTACAAGGAAGCGCCAGCAATCAATTAGGGTGCATTAGGCCACAAGGAACAGAAGATCAAAATGAAAGTGGTTCATATGATGTAAAACTTTTTAATACTATCATCAATACTTTGGCATGAAAACATGCATCTTTGGCAAAATATTCTCTAATCCAACCAACTGTGTTTGAATCTTATCCAGCAAAATGTCAATAATGTTTGTCAACCAGCCTTCTGGGGAAAGGACAAAATGACCTCATAGTTTACAGTCTGTGTCAATTCTTGTGGTGTACGTTCTTCCCCAGTGGCCAATGTCAATCTGCCAGTATGATGAAGTTGAATGTGGCGTGGGAAGGAGCTGGTAGGAGCCAACAGCGCACTACTGTTCCTAATATGTGCCATTTCCTCATCTGTAAAATGGGATAGTAATAGTTTCCTTATTGGATTGGCACGTGTAAAAAAATTATATTTATTTCACAGTAAACATTGAATGAACAATAGCTATGACTGCACTGGTTGCTGCTAGTGCTAATACAACACCGATTCACATAAGCACAAAGAGCAACCTGCTTCAGAACAGAAAATTGTTCACCCATGCTCGCTTCCTGACAAGGCGACTTACAACCCTTCATCAGGTGGTATGGAGCACTACCACCCACAGGGAATGCACTGGTCTGTTTCAGTCTCCAAAGTTTTTGATTGAGTAACGCTCTGGCCTTTACATTTCACTTCTAACCAAAGTATTTAATGACTCTATGAACCAAACAGTCTTAGTGCCAAATCATTCTGCCAGCCAACTATTAGGATCTTTCCTATTTACAGATTCGAGTACAAACTGCCTCTAACAGAATTGGTGAAAAATAATTATTCCCTTGTGTAGGTGGAGAGAAAAAAAACCACCGTACCGTACTCACTCCTCACTCATTATTATGCTCTGATCCACACGCTCATTTCAAAAATAGAATAAGCACAATGGCACGTTCATATACGCAGAGAGCAAACTGAACAAGCAAAAGCTTAAGGTTGGGATGGGAGAAGCTCTGAGCTCCTGCAATCCACCACACCTCGCCTCCAGCTCTCTTCTGCAAGAACTATAGATGGATGGAAAAGAGACATATGGAAACAAAGCACAAGTGTCATCCATGCTCCAGAGTTCTGTGTTCCCCAGTTCAGAGAGTCTCTGTGGGCTGCTTTGGATCCCTCAGGGGTCTCTACCTGTCCAGGTTGAAGGGATGCCATGGACTGGCTGTTTGTGTCCCTCCAAAATTCACATGTTGACACCTAATCCCCACTGTAAAAGTATCTGGCTATGGAACTATGGGAGATGATTCGGTCATGAGAGCAAAGCCCTTGTGAATGGAATGTGTGCCTTTAGAAGAGTGGCCCAGAGGGCTGCTGTGCCTTTTCTGCCACGAGAGGGCACAGCAAAAAGATGGAGCACACACTGTGGCACAGCAGGTTAAGCCACCAGCCCATTTCAGAGTTCCTGGGATCAAGCTCCGCCTCTGCTTCCAAACTAACCTCCTGCTAATGCGCAGTACTTGGGTCCCTGCAACCTATGTCGGAGACCCAGATGGAGTGCTTGCCTTCTGGCTTCAACCTGGCCTGATTCATTTGGGGAGGGAACCAGCAAACAGAAAATCTCTCTCTCTTTCTTTCTCTCTCTCTCTCTCTCTAAAAAAAAAAGGAAGGAAGGAAGGAAGGAAGGAAGGAAGGAAGGAAGGAAGGAAGGAAGGAAGGAAGGGAGAGGGAGAGGGAGAGAGAGAGAGGGAGGAGGGAGGGAGCAAGGGAGGAACTTTTTTTAAACAAGATCGTTGCCTCTGAACCAGGAAATAATTCCTCAGAAGGAGTATTTTAGGCATGGAAAGCCAAGAAACTCTGGAGAAAAAAAAAGAAGACCTAAATGAAAGATCTCTGCGAGTGAGATCCCAGTGGAAAGAACGGGGCCATCAAAGGAGGAGGTGCCTTTCTCTGAAGGAAGGAGAGAACTTCCACTTTGACTATGACCCTGTCGGAATAAGATCGAAGTCGGCGAACCCTAAAGGCTTCCATAGCCTTGGCAACTCATGACTAGAGCCTAGGGAGATTACTGACGCCATAAACAAGAGTGTCAAATTGTTAAATCAACAACAGGAGTCACTGTGTACTTACATCTCATGTGGGATCTGTCCTTAATGTGTTGTCCAATGTGAAATAATGCTATAACTAGTACTGAAACAGTATTTTTACACCTTGTGTTTCTGTGTGGGTGCAAACCGATGAAATCTTTACTTAATATATACTGAATCGATCTTCTGTATATAAAGATAATTGAAAATGAAAAAAAAAAACTTGGTGTTAAATTGGAAATTGCATAGAAAATTAATCAAATTTTAAAAAAAAATATCATGTAGGATCTCTGTCCTTAATGTGCTGTACATTGTGAATTAATACCATAACTAGTACTCCAACAGTATTTTTCACTTTGTGTTGCTATGCGAGGGCAAACTGTTGAAATCTTTACGTAATATATACTAAACTGATCTTCTGTATATAAAGAGAATTGAAAATGAATCTTGATGTGAGTGGAAGGAGAGAGGGAGCAGGAAAGGGGAGAGTTGCTGGTGGGAGGGAAGTTATGTGTGTGTGGGGGGCATTGTAATCCATAAGCTGTACTTTGGAAATTTATATTCTTTAAATAAAAGTTTAAAAAAAATAATCCCTCAGAAGGCACCAAGTCTTGCTTTTGGACTTCCTAATCTCAAGAACTATGAGAAATAAGTGTCTGTTGTGTTAAAGTCACTCAGCTAATAGCATTTTGCTGTAGCAGCCTGCATGGACTAAGACAAGGACAAACTCCACCACCCACAACCAGCCAGCCCCATGGCAAGACTGTGTCAGGTAAGACAAGCAGGGCCGTACCCACCTGGGAAGTGAGGCCCCGACCACACTGTAACGGAGGCAGGGAAGGAATGAGCAAGAGTGCATTCTGCCTGCTGAGAACACATCCACACTGTCCAAGAAGAGCCAGCCGGATGGTCCAATCCTCCCTGGTCTGGGTGGGGGCTGGGGGACTCCCAAGGCAAAGCACAGCAGGGAGAGAGAGGACAGAAGTGTCCTCCTCTCCGTGAGCTAACGCACAAGGAGAGCAGCATTCTTCTCACCCTCCCACAGAAGTGTCACGTGTGGGCGCAACTGAGAAGTAATAGTCCTACCAACGGCCAGTCCTGCTCCTTAGAGGTAACCACCCTTATTATTTCCCTGTGAATTCCTTCTTTCAACACATATTTGAACATCTGTTAGAAACTAAGTATCATCCTGGGGCACACAGGAAAGAAAAAAGATTTGTCCGTGAAACTTTCTTGAGCCGCCAGAAATGCTCTGTGCAATGCAAATATTTGGATCTTTTCAACATCTTTATAAAAATGGAATGAACCAGACATTCCAATTGATCAGATCAGATGTATTTTTATAGATCAGTGATCGAGCAGTCCCTGATTATATTAGATCCCTGAGTGTTTGCCTAACAAGCTAGAAGTGAAGTCCAGTTTCTTGCCCTTTGCAAGTCATAGTTTGATATTATGAATCCTACAGAATGATTTCAAAGTTTATTTTAGAGTTTCTAGCATTTTTAAGGGCCATAAACTTATTTCAACGGTATTGCCACTCACTGCCTAAAATATTTTTGGAACTCATTTGAGATTGCCTTTAGAGTCAATTTATGTATGGTACCACCCCCCAAAACTCCCTTATTTGCTTATTACCACAAATAGTACTGGTGCTTCTGGAATGCGGAAGGTGCGCCTTGTCAGCCAAAGGGAAGGCTGCCGAGTCCCTGCCGTTTGACTCCGCGGGTGACTGGTGCCATTACATTGGCCAGATAACTCTGTCATCCCATTGGCCAAACACAGGCCAGGAAGGTCAAATTACTATAAAAAGACATTCTGAATAAATGCAGTAGGAAAAAATTAGGCCAATGGTTTTCAAACATTTTTTAACAGTGCAATCCTTTCTTTGGGTAAAATCTTACTCAGAAGCCCAATATGTAAAACAGAGAAGCAGAACAGTTCTAGAATGATGTGGGGAGTGAGGTAAAATCCCAACCACTTAGACATCACACACACACACACACACACACACCCTCTCCCTGGTGACTCCATAGGACCCCCTGGAGCGTGGCTTAATCACCTCTGACTGCACTTTCTCTGGGACAGTAGTTATCCTATCTTGGCCCATAGCAGTCAGTCAATGTTTCCAACATGAGGAACAGAATCAGGTAGTCAATGACTATTGGCATTGGGGGTGGTGTCTTTAGGAGCTCAGTTTGGAAAGAAGCAAAGCGGCCACTAACTCAAGATCATCAGCCAAACAGTGGTTCCTATCAGTGGGAATGGTTTCCCGAAGGTTTAAATGCAGAGCAAGATGAGAGACTGCTGAAAGAGATGGAGGGGTATACTACAGCTCTTTGAATCTATAATGTGAATGAGGGGCCTGCGCTGTGTGGAGCAGGTAAAGCCACCGCCCACAGTGCTGGCATCCCTTAAGTCTCTGAGGACCCCAGGATCCACTAGCCTCCTTTTCTGAGCAAGTTCTGAATCAATTAGTAAACACACAGTTAGTTAAACATGTATTTATGGCTTACCAGAGGCAGGCATTGTTCTAATGTCTTATACAAACTAATTCCACTAATGCTCCCAGTGGAACTATAAAATAGAGTTTGCAAAACTTACAAATCAGGAAGTCACAGAGTTGGGATTTGAATTCAAGTCACTTGGACCCCAGAGGCCAATTTCTCCATCAAAATGCCACAATGTCTCCCAAAATCAAAGTCCCAATAAGTGAGCTTCATGGGGGACTGCCCTGGAAGCAGGGGACCCGGGGAGGGCAGGGAAGCATCCACTCACGGGTGGCACAGCCTGAAACAGGGAAGGCAGCTCCGCCTACCGGTTGGTTTTCACCAAATGCACCAGAGTCAGCTACTCTTTCCTGGCGTGGATGGAAGAGAACAGGAGGAGGGGAGAAGATGGGGGCCCTCGTAACACAGATCTCACAAAGATGGGAGCCCAGAGAAGCCAGGGCAGCACTGGGACCCAAGGTTGGGTAAGAAGAAAACTTCAGGACAGTACAAAGAGCCAGCAGGAAAAGCCTAGTGGGGGAGCTGATTTCTGAAGATAAAAGACGCTCCAGTGACAGAGCCTAGGGCACGGCAGAGAGGAAGCGACCAGGACATTCAACATGGGCTTTCCACACCTCTCTGTGGCAGGCCCTTTAGAGGCACCTGCTGGCCTACGCCTCACAGCAGACTTCTGCCATGCGTGCTAGGCTCCCTCACAGGCGAGGAAACTGAGGCACAGCGCCCTGAAGCTCCAGCTCACAGTCCAAGGCCAGCCTCGTGTTTCTTCTCTCCCTCTAATAACCTCACTTCTCAGCCATGGAGAAAGAAACTGGCTGCAACAACAGAATATTCCAATGTTGCCCTCAATGAGAGCACAGCTTTTAAAATTCCCCGCTGTGTATAATAAAACTTGTCATAAACTGTTCAACACAGTTGTTCTCCAAAAGCACATTCACTACCCACAGTCGACAATACCGTGCATCCAGAAATCGGGGCATATGGTTTTAAAAACAAGACAGGATATTTAGACATGAGGCATCCCTGGACATACGGTTCCCGTCACTCTGCCAGTCCCCAGTTCCCAAAGCAAACATCATGAGTTTAACACTCTCCTGTGCTCAGCCATATTAACTAGACCAGAAACTAATTTCATAATGCTGCCAGTGATTGCCAAAGCGATTTCCCAGCTTTCTGATGAGGAAGCCAAGGAGAGACCCAGCCCCAGTAAAACGCAGACACTGGGAGAGAGGAACTGAGAGTTATTGTTCCTCCTGCAGTGAGTCCAGCCTTAGGGCTGGGAGGCTCTTTCAGGGTTGAAATTCTCCAGATGATAAATATTGCTCCCAGAAAATGCTCCTCCTGGAATGCATCACACCAGCACTCGTTTTAATTACTTGCAAAATGAGCGCCAGAGTTAATACCCTGGCTCCCAGTGAGCAGGTGGTTGAAGAGATGCTGATTTAATCACTGGTTCCTGCGGGAGGGGGCCTGTCACGTTATGATAAATACGTAGTAAGCGAGGAAAGGAAATTTCCTCTGCAGGTTCACACTCTCTGGACAGTCAGAAAGGTTGAGATGTGAGAAGAATTCACATGCATATTGAGAAGCGACATCTTCACGCACTCACAGTGTGCCTGTGGCTGCAAATCCAGAGCCCAGGGTACTAGGATCCAACAAGGATGACGGGGCCTCCTGTGCCAGGCACAAAGGCCCTGTACACCACGTTGGACTGCAATCACCTGAGAAATCCCCAACATAAAATAAAGAAAAATCACCCCGATGGACAAGCATCACATTCTGATTGCTCAGAATTAAAAGCTGCCCCCGAGCCTGGGCAAGAGGTGGCCCTGCAAAGAACCTTGACTTGCGTATGGTAAGAAATCTGTAGATAAAATACACCAGCCTCATAGACCATGTCCCAGGTACTCCAGACCCAAAATGCCATGTCCAGATGGTCCTGAGACCGCCTCCAGAGCCTGCCCAGACCTCTTCCTCAATCCATCCACTTCGGCCCAACCAGTAGACAGAAGGAGTGCTTCTAGGACTTTGGGCAGAGCCTAGACCTACAGCTCAGGGAGTCTGGACACAGGTACACAACAGAGCAGGAAGTGGGAAGGGGCAAAGGAGCTGCAGGCCAGGGGTCAGCTCTCTAGCACATGGTCAGTAATTTATACCTCCTTTTCAGGCCCTTCTGAAGGCACCCTGGGCAAGGTACACCTTGAAGAACACACAGTTGAGTCTCCTAAGTCATGATATCATGTTCCTTGAAGCTGGTACAAACACTGATGTGGTAGCTAAGGAGCTGCTGCTCCTAGAGGAAACACAGGATTAGGTTCCTGCAAACTTCTGCTCATAGTGGCTTTGTGTCAACTGGTAAATACATGGATGGTGTAGCCTATTTTGCATTGCTATGAAAATATCACAGACTGGCTAGTTTATAAAGAAAAATTTATCTCTCACAATTCTGGAGTTTGCAAAGTCCAGTGTTAAGGAGTCAGCAACTGGCAACGGTATTCTTGCTGTGTTATCCCATGTGAGAAGGTGGGAGGGTAAGAAAAGAGGGAGAGAGAGAGAGGGAGAGAGGCAGAACTCATCCTTTGTAAGGGCACCACTCCCAAGATAATGAACCCACTCTTGTGGTAGTGGCATTAATCCATTCAAGAGGGCAGAAAATCTTATGATCAAATCACCTCTTAGAAATCTCACCTGTCGGCCGGCGCCGTGGCTCAACAGGCTAATCCTCCGCCTTGCGGCGCCGGCACACCGGGTTCTAGTCCCGGTCGGGGCACCGATTCTGTCCCGGTTGCCCCTCTTCCAGGCCAGCCCTCTGCTGTGGCCCAGGAGTGCAGTGGAGGATGGCCCAGGTGCTTGGGCCCTGCACCCCATGGGGAGACCAGGAAAAGCACCTGGCTCCTGGCTCCTGCCATCGGACGAGCGCGGTGCGCCGGCCGCAGCGCGCCGGCCGCGGCGGCCATTGGAGGGTGAACCAACGGCAAAAGGAAGACCTTTCTCTCTGTCTCTCTCTCTCTCACTGTCCACTCTGCCTGTAAAAAAAAAAAAAAAAAAAAAAATCTCACCTGTCAACACTGTTGCATCAAGGATTAAGCTCTGATCACATGAACTCTGGGGGACACAACCAAACCACAGCAAGAGCTTTACATTGTGTGAAGGCAGCTCTTTTAATTTATGTGTTTGATTCATTCACATCAAACCAGCAGCATGATCACTCCTATACGATCAAAGTATGTCTAACACACGTATGGATCTCATTGAGGTACGTCCCAGCCTCTCTGCATGTAGAAACAATGGATAACACTTCAGCATGACAAGTAGGGGTATTTTAAATAGTAAAATACTCAAGAAAAAGTGTAAGATTAAAAAAAAAAGTGGTTCTAAATAGATCATCAGACTCTTGTTTATAGTGGAAAGCTGAAAGAAGAAGGCAGAGTGAGTGCGTGTGGCAGGTGACTCAATTTTTTGCTGCTCTGTGCCTGTCCCTGAATGATGTGAAAGCACCATGAGTGTTGATTTGGGGAGTGTACAAGTACGTTTTAGTGAGGAGACAAATTTGCAAATAAACAACCTACACGTAATGAGGATGGCTGAGTTTGATCTGAGATGACAGCACACAGGCCTCCACTGACACTCTTGCTCTGCCTAAGAAGTGTTAGGGGTGGCCTGTGGACAGGAAGTAGATTCTTCCATGAATGTGTTTTAACGAGTGCCTGGCCAGGGGAAGAGCATCACTCTGCTAAAAGAACTTCAAAATGGTGTGCCTACAAAGATGGCATCAGAGAGGGTTAGCGTCTCAGGACTCTCGGGTATGAAGGAGCAGAGTGGAGTCCCATTGCCAGTGAGCTGTGGGAGCATAGATAAACCCAGTCTTAGACAAGCCAATGGCCACATTGGTAACCACTAGTGTACTTGCAAATATCAAGAGAGCCATCCTCATTCATCTCCCTTGATGGCTCCATGCTCTCAATATCATATGACTCTCTCTCTCTCTCTCTCTCTCTCTCTCTCTCTCACCCTCTCTCTCTTTCTTTCTCCCTCCCTCTCTCTCTCCAATTAAAAAAAAAGTAACCAATTGTTTTTCTATTGTTCTCTCTCCACTGTCCTTGCCTTACAAAACAATTAACTTTGAAATGACCAGTCCACTGATGGTTCTTTGTTTCTGATTTCTGCAGCCATTTTCTCACTATAAAACAACTACTTCTGTTCATCCCATGGGAACATCTGTTCCACTTCACGGAATGGAGTTCTCCCAGATTCTAAAGTTACAAATAAAACCAATTAGGATCTTTAAATTTGTTGTAATTTCCTCCTTTGACAGAAAGGGTGCGTACCAAGGAGCCTCCGTGTGACACAGGCCCTCGGCCACACTATTCCTGGCCAGCATCTTCCCTCAGCTGCTGTCCCGACCCTGTGACGCTCTCTAGGTCCCATGTTGACTGCTTGCCCCTTCCTAGACACAGGGGAAGTATGGGACTGGCTTCGCCTTCAACAAGAGGCAAGCACTGCTTTTCCTCTACCCCCTGGGCCACAAATGTGTCAAAGTTACACCAGGAGTAAAAGATTACCAACTGCCAGAAACTTAGCAATCAGCCTTGTTGTCATCATCTTATTGTCCACAGGAAGCAGCTCATCCCAAGAAACTAGAGTTGCACCATGTGTTTTATGACCTGCTAGGATCAGTTCTCATATCGTTTTTCTTTTTTAAACACTTATGACAAATCTTTACCATTGAATCTGCCAAGTAAATTTTAGTAAAGTAGAACTGGTTTTTCATGTTCAAAGGATTTTTTAAAAATCATTAGTTTTGATTAAAATTTCATTCAATATTTAAAGCAATTTGGGGGGCCAGTGCTGTGGCGCAGTGGGTTAACACCCTGGCCTGAAGCGCCAGCATCCCATATGGGTGCCGGTTTGAGTCCCAGCTACTTCACTTCCAATCCAGCTCTCCGCTTTGGCCTGGGAAAGCAGTGGAAGATGGCCCAAGTCCTTGGGCTCCTGCACTCACATGGGAGACCTGGAGGAAGCTCCTAGCTTCTGGCTTTGGATCGACACAGCTCCAGCCGTTGCAGCCAACTGGGGAGAGAACCAGGGTATGGAAGACCTCTCTCTCTCTCTCTCTGCCTCTCCTCTCTCTCTGTAACTCTGACTTTCAAATAAATAAATAAATCTTAAAAAAAAAAAAGCAATTTGGGGGTAATCCATATCTTTGCTATGGGTCTCTCTTCTGGAGCAAGGGGACCTAAATCAACCCAAGCAGCAGATGGGAGCCAGGATGGGTGAGGATGGTGAACAGCAGGTCCAAGCATAAGAGGTACATGTGGGGAGACCCTGGATTTGGAAGACATACTTCTGCTGTCCCCAAGGAAAGTGTTGGACCTCCTAAGAGAGTGGTTATAAAAACAGCTCTCGATCAGCGCCACAGCTCACTAGGTTAATCCTCCACCTGAGGTGCCAGCACCCTGGGTTCTAGTCCCAGTTAGGGCGCCAGTTCTGTCCCCGTTGCTCCTCTTCCAGTCCAGCTCTCTGCTGTGTCCCAGAAAGGCAGTGGAGGATGGCCCAAGTGCTTGGGCCCTGCACTCGCACGAGAGACCAGGAGGAAGCACCTGGCTCCTGGCTTCGGATTGGGCAGCGCGCCAGCCGTAGCAGCCATTTGAGGGGTGAACCAATGGAAGGAAGACCTTTCTCTCTCTCTCTCTCTCTGTGTGTGTGTGTGTGTGTGTGTGTGTGTGTAATGCTGCCTGTCCAAAAAAAAAAAAAAAAAACAACTCTCAGTCCAAAGTTAAGGGACTCCACACCTCTTTTCAGAACAGCATATCCCAGAACTGACCGTAGTATCAACAAGAATCCTGTACCCTTAAACCACACTGGTTGCCCACACCTGGCTGAGCCAACTGGAGTTCAGTGTTGGAATGAAGACTGAGATCTATATATCAGAAAACTCACAGAGTGATGAGAGCTGGGGAGACTAAACTGGAGGTAAGTTGTTACCTCCAGAAAGTTGGGCAGCGTGCCAGCCGTAGCAGCCATTTGAGGGGTGAACCAATGGAAGGAAGACCTTTCTCTCTCTCTCTCTCTCTCTCTCTCTCTCTCTGTCCATCACCATGCAGACCAAGGCTGAAGGCCACCAGCCTCTGGGATGAGTGGGTGGTGGGATGCCCTGCAAGGCAGACTGATGGCATCACCCACCCTGGTGACTGCCCAAGTGCTGCAGCTGGCACTCCTGAAGGTGGCTAGACACTTCGAGTCTGGAGAGAACAGTCTCCCAGATTCCAGTCCCGCTTGACACTGCACTCTGTTCTGTGCTAAGACCCATGCTCACAGGTTGCTCTTCTGTGCACCGACTGCCGAAGCACAGCTGCCTCTGCTGGGCTCTGCTGGGGCTCTGAGGGATAAGCCAGGACCCAGCCCCATACTCCTGCCTCCTCGCCTTCCCAGCAGTCTGTCCTATCCTGCCGAATGGTGAGTTCCCCTCTACCAGGACTGCAGGCCAGCCAAAGTGATCAGCTGAGGCTCCCTGGGACACCCTTTTCTGCGAGATCTGTGGAAGAAACATTTCAAATGCTCAACCACACCAACCTCATCAAGGGAGAGAGTACCAGAAAGAAGCAGCCCAGACAGGGCCTGGAGCCAGGGGAGCAATGGGTCCAACCCAGCTCCATCAATACTCCCCTCTTCCTTCCCAGGGAAATACCCAGCCCAACCCAGTGGCACACAGTCCAGAACTAAATCAGCACTTCTCCTGCAAGGGAAGGAGGAAAAGAGCAAGTGAGTGCCATTACAGGTTAGAGAGACACTTGCGGGTTTCCCTAGCCCCATAAACAGTCAGACAACAAGAACGAAGCTGCCATTTTCATGGAGAAGAAAATCAACAGCTACATGGAAAACCCCACCTGAAACTCTGGTAAGGTGACTCTCCTCTTTACCAAAGACAGCTCCTGCTCACAAAGACAAAGCTAAAATGGAAAACATAGAAAAACACCATGTAGAGGTCGTCACTGTTCATCGCAACATGGAGAGCCCCCCTATTTTTCTCCATTTACATAGATAGAGATATAATAGAGTAGAAAGTCATTCACTCAATGCTCAACTGTTCCAGATCAATATTTTAGGAGTTTATGTATCTTACCTTTTAGTGGTTTTAGCCCAGTTTGTGTGTGCCCAGGTGCACAGCTAGCTTTCTGTATCTGTGGATTCTGCATCTACAGAGTCAAACAACCATAGATCCAGTTATTTACTTTATTTATTTGAAAATGAGATATCCATCCTCCAGTTCATACCCCAGATGCCCTCAATAGCCAAGGATGGGCCAGGCCAAAACCAGGTCCCCATGTGGTAGGAGGGACCCAACTACTTGAGCCATCATCTGCTGTCCTAAGATGCATGTTTAGCAGGAAGCTGAGATCAGGGCTTGAACCTAACATTCCAAAACACCCACAGCAACTGAAATTGTGGAAAAGGAAGTACGGCTTTTCATTTTGACATTATGCCCTAAAAAATACACTATAACAAAGGATTACATAGCATTTACATTGTATGAAGTATTATAGCTTAGAGATCAGTGAAAGCATATGGAAGCCATACATAGGTTATAGGCTAATGTGATGCCACTGTGTATATGGGACTTCGGTACCTGTGAGAGTCCTGGAAGCCATCTCCCTGAGGATTTTGAAGGACGACCGTGTGTAGTTCCACAAACCCCTGTGGCCCACACTTTCCCTGCCACACAGCCCATGTTGCTTCAGCATCTCTTCGTCATTCCTGCTGCTCCGATCACTCTGTCCCCAGGCCCTGTAACTCTACACGCTTCCTTTACATGGATGATCACAAACAGGATCTTTCAGAGCAATGCCTCTTCTGGGTGGTGATTAGTGTTGAATAAATTTTTTCTGTATACACTAAGTATATTTTATAATACAAGCAAAATATAACTTGCTTTATTCGCTGAGTAATAGTGTAAAATCAGTTCATGTTTCTGAGACTGTTATATGTTAAGTATTTTTCACTTTGTGTTGCTATGTGAGGGCAAACTGTTGAAATCTTTACTTAATATATAGTAAATTGATCTTCTGTATATAAAGAGAATTGAAAATGAATCTTGATGTGAAGCAAGGGGAGAGGGAGTGGGAAAGGGGAGGGTTGCTGGTGGGGGGGAAGTTATGGGGGGGGAAGCCATTGTAATCTATAAGCTGTATTTTGGAAATTTATATTCTTTAAATAAAAGCGTTATAAAAAAATATTATTCTAAGTACTCTAGTTAAATTAATAATTGCAACCAACCTACAACATAAGGACTACCATATTCTTCCAATTTACAAAGAAATCTAGCCATAGATAGGTTAAGTAACTTGCTCAAGGTCACACAGTCAGCAAGAAACAGAGACCAGGCTCCATGCCAAGTGGCTGACGCCAGAGCTTACATACCTAACCATAAACCATATATTATGAAATAATTCATAATAGCTAGAGTTTTCTGTTGTATGCTCATAGCTTGAGTTCCTTAACCAATGCCCATTGTTGGATATTTAGGGTTTTTCTAATTTTTGTCTGTTATAAAACATTTCCTTTAATAACCCATAACTAAATCTTTGCATCTATCCACTACTACTTCCCTAGGATTAATAGACGGAAGTGAAATTTCTGGGTGAAAGCAGATGCTTGTTTTCAGTCTTTGATTCAGATGACCATGATGCTCTCCAGAAAAACGTCAACTTGCTTTTCTGCCAGTAATGTTCAAGAATACAGATGTCTCCTACTATGGTTTAAATATTTGTACCCCCAAACTCACACAGGAGTTTGGTCCCCAAGGTCTTTGCATTAATGGAACTAAAAGGGTGAAAACCTAATTCAATCATAGTATTTAAAGGTAAAGCCTTTGAGAAGTGGTCAGGATTAGGTTAAGTCATTAGGGTGCAGCCCCTACAAGTGACTCCTACCGACTTCGTGAGGACAGAGGTGCAGACAGACATGCACACACCATGTCTATTCCCCTGGGAGTCTCTGAACTACTTCAAGACGCTGCCATCAAGAAGGCTTTGCCAGGGTCTCGGTTTTGGACTGTGAACTTCCAGGGCTGTGAGTCAGAATCAGCTTATTCTCTCTTTTTTTAAAGCTTTATTTTATATATTTGAAAGTCTTAGTTATAAGAGGAGGGGAGGAGAGAGAGAGAGAGAGAGAGATCTTCCATCCGCTGGTTTCACTCCCTTAAATGACTACAAGGGCCTTGGCTGGGCCAGGCCAAAGTCAGGAGCCAGGAGCTTCTTCCGGGTCTCCCATATAGGTGACAGGGGTCCAAGCACTTGAGCCATTCTCCAATGCTTTCCCAGGCATATTAGCAGAGAGCTTGACTGGGAGCAGCCATGGCTCAAACCAGCGCCCATATGGCATGATGGTGTCGCAGGCGGCAGCTTAACCCCCTATCCCACAACACTGGTCCCCTAGTCTATTTCCTTTATAAGGTCAGCTTCCTGAAGATATTTTGTTATAGTGATGAAAAGCTGACCAATACATCTGCATACCCTTATTCCACTGTCTATTATCATTCTTTTATTTTTTGTCAATATGGTAAGCCAGAAAGGCATCTTGTTATTTAAGTGTATTCTATTTCTGATAAAATGGAACATCACTTCATAAGTTTATTGACAGTGTATATATCTTCATTTGTTTCTACATTTTTTGTCTCTTTTTCCATTGTGTTTCTTTTCCTTATCAAACTGTAAGAGTTCGAGTGTGGCCATTGGTGCTGTGATTAAAGTCACCACTTGGGACGCCTACAACCTACATCAGAGTGCCTGGTTCAAGTCCCGGTTTCTCTGCTTCTGATCCAGCTTGCTGCTAAGCACACCTTGGGAGGCCTCAGATGATGCTCACCTACGGAGTCCCTGTCACCCCATGGGAGACCCAAATTCAGTCTGGGTTCCTTGCTTTGGCCTGGCCCAATTCTGGCTATTGTGGGCATTTGGGGCATGAACCAACAGACCGAAGATCTCTCTCTTTGTATATCACCCTGTCTCTCTGCTTTTCAAATAAAAGTGAAAAGAAGAAAAAATTTTCAATGGTATGAGCTTTTTATATATGCATATTATTCAACTCTATTGCATATACTGCAGGTACTTTTCAGTTTTTGCTACAAATATTTTTCAAAAGCTTTGCTTATCTTTCGTTTTGTTTACATCACATTTTGAGATAACATGCTTTTGTCTTGCTTCATTTTAAACTTTTAGGAAGTCAAATGTGCTAATATTTTCATCTAGGATTTCTGATTTGGGTTGTATTCAGACAGTCTTTTGCCACTACATATTTTTTACCTGTATTTTTCTCATTCTTTTGATTTATATTTAACTCTTTATTTCTTTATGGAATTCAGTTTGGTGTGTAATGTAAGCTTAGATTTCTAATTTTCTTTATTTGTAAATAACCAATTATTCCAGTAAATTCATGTGGCTGCCTCTCAGTTATTGCCACTGCTTCTATAAATCCACATAGAATAAAAAGGGTAGGCATTCAGTCTTCAGAAATTTCTAGATGCCTCTTCTGTTATCCCCAGAAATCTTAGAATCAAATTTATCCCAGTGTCAATAAATACTGAGCCAAGAACCTATGTCAAGTATTTTCCATGTCCCAATTATCATCGGTTATCTCATCCATCTGAACTCACAGAGGAATTCAGTGTACTCCAGATATAAAACACCACATCATCCGACACAATTTTACAACTTAAGCTCACTTTTCCATCAATTCAATGGCTTGTGCTTGTAGAGAAACCAAAGTTCTGTCAAACGGACCTCATTCCATGCCTCTGCTTCCAGCTGCACCATGTGGATCAGAACAGCTCTCAATCCCACGGTCTGTGAGTGCATGGCCCCGCAGAAGGGCCTCCCAGGTGCCTGGGCCTGGAGGCTGCTCCTTAGCAGCCAGCGCCATGCTGTCATACCCTTGAACTGACGTGGCTCCTTTAGTCCAGTCTCTCCACAACTGGAGCCAACCAGCCCCAGCACCCTATGAGTCACGCTTTTCTAAAGCTCCATATTTTCTCCAGTCTCACAATTTGGAAAAACAAAAGCAACTTAGACCCAGACATGACCTTTACAGCAGCTTCCAAACCAAGCACTGCCTCTCTTCAGGGGAGTTCAAGGCTACCCAGCACTGGCCATGGATGCGTTGGCCCATGGTGTTTCTTAGAACAGAAAGTAGACAGCAAATGGAGAGAGGGGAGAGGGAAAGAAGTCATGATATCTCTGTTTCCAAGCAGTCAGCAAATTGAATTGAATTGCTGCTGTGAACTGAAATGTATTTGAGAGATATTGCACCACAAAGGGTTAATGTGTACCCAGAATGGAATTTGGGGAGAGTCAAGGGAGAAGGAAAATGAATCAATCAGCTAAAGAAATTGACTCCTCTTTTGAAAAGGAGGACTTCAAATAGCAGTGATTGCTTAAAACTTGTAGTAAATTGTGGCTCTTCTGGTTCCTAGGCCATTTCTGAGGATCCTTTACTCTGTGTATTCCAGATTTGGAAAAGACTAAAACTCCACCTGCCCTCTCTTCTTCCCCCTTATCTCTGAGTCCCTAGAAGCACAAAGCCAAGTTCAGGATAGGCTCTAATTAATGACACAGTCTCCAGCTACCACTTACAAGAAGCACACTCTAAAATGGAGGCCACAAGCCCAGCCTCCTATTCTTCATGATAGAGCTACGAGGAGTGGAGTGATTGACCTCACAGTCATTGGCATCAGAATGCAGCTGCAACGCTTACCAGCACTGCGTACTAGTCTTTCCTCATCTGAAAAATGAAGGTGATAATAACACCTACTTTGTAGGACTGTTGTCAGGATTAAATGAGACATTATATGTGAAAGGTTTAGAGACACAAGTAGCCTGACATATAACAAGACCTATGCAAGTGATAGCCATCATTCCAGCTGTCCCTAAGAAGAAGAAAATCCCCAGCTTATCTAAGCTATGTGCCACTATGACCCAGGGGCCACCAAGACTGTGCCTCCCCCCGAAAGTCAGACTATTCTCTGAGGTCAAGTCCCTGGATAGATATCATTAACTTGTTGGAAACATCAACGTTCAGTTCTTAAAATTTTTCCGAGTAGACCTCACCTAAATCTATTTCTTATGGAGTTCCCTCTGTCTGTCCTCTGGGTTAAGGGGCAGGATGAGAAGGAGTAGAAAGACAAGGATGATCAATGCTGAGCCCTTTCTGACCTTAAAAGCTGCACACTGGAGGTCTTTTTCTTTGAGTTGGGTCCACTGTGACTGTTAGGTAGGAAGTCAGAAATGTAGCCTATGTGTGTGCAGGACAGGCCTGAAGCCCAGCACCTACTGCGGGAGCTCCAGAAGCCCAGCATCTTGCATTCAAAGTCCTGCCCAGACCCTGACATCCTCCCAGGTGGTCCCAGCCCTTCCCCCAGGGAAAGCTCCCGGGAGAATTCTCTCACCTCGGGACCCACTGGGTTACCTGACCTGGAAACATGATAGCACCTTCACAGGCCACCTAAGGGAAGTCCCTCGGCTCTGCTCTACTCTGCCCACTGCCAGCAAATCTGGGGAGGAATTTGCTAATTTTCACCCAACTAGGACTGCGAGCTCAGCTCTCTGCTCTTTGCGGAGTCGTCCACCTGGCCTGCCCAAGTGTATTCTCTCTTCAACCTTGTAACCTCGCTCTCCCCCAGTCCGAGTGGGCACTCTCTCCCTACCCCTTCCGTTCTGATGGATGCCCTGTCCCCAGTAAAGCCTTATCACCCCGCTCTCTGTCTCATGCCTGAATTCTCTCTTGCATGAAGACAAGAACCCCACAGCTTCCACGGCCTTTTCTCCAGTGCCATGGCCTTGGAATTGAGTCTCCCTTCAATTCAGGAGTAGCTCTTGTCTGCTTCACTGGGGAAACTGTCTACAGGTGAGCCATTTGTGCAGCCTCACTCTGCTCTGGTCCACAATTAATCACTGACATCCACAATTAATCACTGTAGGAAGCATATAGAATTCAAATCGATCAAGTTTGTGAACTGGAAGACCACGCCTTCACCACACCCCTGTGTTACCTCGTGCCCCCTCCTGGCCACACCTGTGCACCCACTGGCCAATCAGGCTAATTCACCGCTCCCCTTTGGAAGTGGATTAAAAGCCTGGGACATTGTGGGCTTGCGCTCTTTTTTTGGCTTTTTGGAGGCTTGCTGCGGCCCTGTGCCTCCAGGGCATGGGGCCTTTGGGCCACCCGCCCCCTGCTTCCAGGCCTAGATGCTCCTCTACGTGGCTAGTTCCTGGTACTCGGTATGAATCCTGACCCCTCTCTCTTTTTAGATAGGGCTCTCACTCTCCTATGCATCTCTCTCACTGAATAAAAAGTTTAAGACGTAGCATGCTGTCTCATTCACTTATGCCGGTATTCAGAATTCTTCTCTGAATATTAGGCAAGAACCCACACAGGCTTATTAATATTGGGAATTTGTTAATAGGCACAAGCTGGCTGGCACCGCGGCTCAATAGGCTAATCCTCCGCCTGCAG